>JAEIFK010000454.1:3462500-3942500 GCA_018901825.1 Drosophila funebris
CATATTCTCGCTCAATTGGATGGGACGCCAGTCGCCTTGGTAGCATTGTTCTTCGGTCTTCTTATGTGCTCCGACTTGTGATAGAGAAACTTGTAGCTCGTTTGCTTTTCCGTATACTGCGCAAATGTATCTGGAAACCGCAATTGTTATACAAATTGATAACAAATTGTAAAACCAAGTTCGTGAACTTACCAAATGAAATGTAACCCCCATTCCCAGTGTCCAGCGTATAGAAGAGGGCTTGCGCTTTTTGTTCGTTCAACTTGCCACCGGCATGTCGCAACAATCGCACAAAGTTCTCCCTTTCAATCTGTTGACTGCTTGGACTGTACAGCTACAATGGAAATGGGTCGTTGTACGATGTGCAAAGTGAAAGATCGTTGTCTTTAAACTGAACTCACCTTGATCAAAGATCGCAGAAATGTGATAATATCGCAGTTCTTCAATTTGCAAAATAGCGAACAGAGCAGAAAACTCTTCAAGCTCACTGTACCCTTGCGACGCTACAAATAGAAAGAGTCAGTCTTATGTTAAATCTCTTGGGGATTATCCATATATATGGTTGCCCCTTACATGGTCCAACAGTGCAAAGAGTTTGTGCAGTTCGGGATTCTGGAAATCAACTTGAAGCAGCTCAGTAAACATAAGAATGTCAACTTTGTCCGTATTAGGTAATGAAAGGAAGCTCTCGCACAGTTCCATATCACGTTTCGAGTCCAAAAGTCCCAGGGCATCGAGCGTATGCTCAATTTCCACAATGTCACCGGGAAATGGGATTTTCATTTCGCGTGCACGACTCATAACGATGACATCCTCAAACGAATAGTCCGATGTGGGCACATCCAATGCTCTGCGTTATACAGTGGGATGTTATTAGCTATTGTTAACTATGTTATTTGTTAACTCACTTGGCCATCACTTCGCGGACGTTCTGAGCATAGAGATTGGCATCGGCCACCTCAGCCGGCGAAGGTGTATAGACGGGCAGATATTCAACCTCGCAGCGATTATAGAACTGTGTCATTGTCAGCCAAAGCAGACGCAGCCTGTGACATTGAATAGATTGATAGACATTAGATGAGATTCAAAAACGAGCAACGGAATTAGCTTCGATTATACTTACACTCCTGGTCCATCCCAGGTCCAGGTGAAGGTGTCATATTTGTTGGGATAACGCAGCAACACCGGCTGCACTGGCACGCCAGGGTAGAAGGCGCCGGGCTTGAATTTAATCAATGCTGTCCGATTGGTGCACGTGCCCTCGGCAAAGATAACAACCTGGGGCCACTCATCCGTGGAACGTGTGCGATCAACAATTTGCTTTATGGTATTCTGCCTCGAATTGGGATCCTCTCGCTGCACATAGATGGGCTGTGCATAGTTAATGATGCGTCCCAACAGTGGAATATCTGCCGTCTCACGCTTGGCCACAATCGATGGCGGATGTCCGGATACAACAAAGATGGAATCAACGTAAGACGAATGCGGTGCCACAACCAAAATGGGTGCCTCCTTTGGAGTGGCGGGAGTGCCTTTGAAATTGATATAATGAAACGATCCGGATGTGTAAACCATGCGCATCGCACGCGCTGTCAGATACTGAACATGCCTATCAATTGAATACGATTAGCATATCAATATCAATTAGATCAATCAGATTCTAAGCAATCAACTCACCTGCGCCAACCGGTGAGGGGCTTGGCCTGCAGCTCCTCCAGGGATAAACCATACAGGCCAATGTAGGCAAACATCCAGGCCGAGAGCAACGAGAGCACACATCCCACAACGCGTATCGGCAGCAGAAGCACCGTCAACACATAGATCTATAAAAGATTTACAATCATATTTGTGATTCCAGACGCAATCGTGTTTTACGTTTCCTTATCAGCCATCGACTGAGTCGAGTAAAAAAGCGCTTAATGATAACACGTCAATGTTGCTGAACTTTGAAATTGCAAATCAACAAACGATTTGTAGTATTTTTGCAAAACCAAAGCAAAAACCATAAAAAGAAAATTGAAATGAATAAATATATAGAACCCGCTGATCCGTGAATCTTGTGATCAACGTCGTCTTGGGAGATTCCTACGCAAGCCAAGTGAGACAATCAAATGTTTATTTGATTTATTGATTTGATCTTGAATTACTAGATTATATTTACATTCTGAAATTATTGAATTATTGCAAAAGCCTACTTAAACATATGTGAAAAGGGGACAAATCAAACATTTAAATAAATAAAAGAAATAATGTAATATCAGGGATTGTTCGATAACTTTTCGATTTACTGATAATAAAATAATTTAATATAATTTCAAGAACCCATTTGTATATTTCTCAAAGCAATTAAAATATTATGAAGCTATACGTGTAAATATACAGAACTAATTAATTTAAATTAAATTTGCAAATATGAAAAGTTTTTATTTGAAATCTGTACGTTTCAAATTTAAAATATAATGAAAATTAATGTTTCAAGAACTAAGAAATAAAACTAATCATTAACTTTGAAAGTATCAAGGAATTATATAATCTTTAGCTTTATATATTATAAACTGAACAAACTCATTTAAAATTGCAAAAAAAAACCTAATAATTTGGCAAGTTGGTAAATTAAAATGTGCAAAGCAAATGAAGCTTTTGTTTCACTTCCCTCTGCACAAATGTGTGCATATATTATGTATGTGTTATATATGCATATGTATTTGTATTTGTATTTGTTTTTGTATTTGTATTTGTATAAATAAGCATGTCATTAAATGACAAAGAGTTGAATAGTGTGAGTGCCCAGCACCTCGACCTTGATTCAGTGATGAAGGCAAATGAAGCGAGTTAAAACTAGTTTCTGGTTTAAGCTTAAGATGTTTTTGTCTGATTGCATTGAAACAGCTGGCTTAACTAATTGGGGGCTCTGCCACATCTGGAGTCACCTTCTATGCGTGCTAGTGTTGTATAGGTATAGGTCATTACAGTTAGCATTATCTCAATTTCACATTGCATTACTTATTAATAATGTAATTAGAGTAAAGTGATAGTGCAGCATTCTCAATGTGTTCCACTGTGCAATCGCTATTTTCACTTTCTCTCTTTCTCTGTCTCACACACACTTTCACTCTATATCAATACACATATCGTCGTGCATTTCAAATGATTTTTAACCACTGTCTAAGCTAAGTGACTTATAAAGACCACGAACTATTGAACCGTAACATAGTCTAAATTTAGATTCATCATTCATCTGATGGTCAATATTCAACGGCTCTAATTCCTTCCCTCAATAAATAATACAATGTGATTCACATGGTGAATTCTGCTGATATTATGCTTACTGTTGTTGCTGTTGTTGTTTTTGTTTGTGTTCTGCTTCGCTGCCAAATGGCGTGTTACTGTATATCTATCTATCGCCTATCGATAATAACATAGCGATAGAGATGTGAGTAGGTGGGAGGGGGAGTCGAAAGTGTCACAGTATGCAGACTATGGCAATTATAATAGAGTGGAACGTGTATAAAACGTTTTGGTCGATTAATAGCACAGTATGAGGAAGAGAAATAGCGATTGGGAAGGGGGGGGTTGTGAGTTCTATAATGGGGCCTAGACACTTATGTGCTTGAATGCTGTACTTTGGAATGGGAACGTTTCATATAACAGCAGAATCAGAAAAAGCAAATAGCAAAGCACAGTTTTTGCTACGACAAAAACAACTTGCATACATAGCTACATAAGTGGCCAAGTAAAAGCAACTACAACGACAACTACATGGCAACAAACGCGCCAAGGAGCCGGCAACGTAAGCAAGAGCAACAACAACAACAACAACAATAAGACAACAAGAAAATCATACGATTCTCGCTGCTTTTTAGACCCGGTACCCAAAGGGTACAGGGGCTTATGTATTTGTGCTATGTATGTAACAGGCAGAAGGAAGCATCTCCGACCCTATAAAGTATATATATTCTTGATCAGCATCAATAGCCGAGACGATATAGCCATGTCCGTCTGTCCGTCTGTCCGTCTGTCCGTCTGTCCGTCTGTCCGTCTGTCCGTCTGTCTGTCCGTATGAACACCTAGATCTCAGAGACTATAAGAGCTAGAGCTACCAAATTTGGTGACAACACTCCTATAATGTGCACGCAGATCAAGTTTGTTTTAGAATTTTGCCACGCCCCCCTTCCGCCCACGCAAATCGAATAAAACGTATAACTAGACTCCATATATAGCTACATACTTCAGATTTGGCACACATAATGTGTGCTCATGTCTGGACATTTTGTGAAAATTGCATGAAGATCGGACCATAAACAAAGCAGTTAATAAGATATCTAATTACCACAAGCTCATGGCAGCTTTAGCGACAATTAATTGCATTAAATGTAACAACAACAAAAACAAGACATTCTGTGCGAGTACCCGAGTTCAAGTCTCGGTGCTGACCATTTTTTATTTCACTTTTTTTTTATATATTTATAAAAATTAACTTTTTACTATTATTTTATTTATATATATGTTATTAATTTTGCCAATATGTCATAAGAAGAAGAAATAACAAAGTTTTGTTAGAAATTTGATTTCAAATATATGTATGCATGTACACGCATATGCAGCAATGCAAAAAAAGTAACGGCATTTCTCTCTCAGTTACCGCCGCTCTCTATTCCCCCTCTCTTCTAAAAGTGATCGATATTCAGAGAGAATCATTGAAGCAATAGAAACTTGCAAAACGGACAATGAGAGGAATGCGAGAATATGTTATGCATTTGTCAGGCTTTGACGTCAGTTGCAATGGCGCAGGTGCTAGAGCGTTGGCACAGCATTCAGGAGATCCTGAGTTCGAGTCTTGGTCGATTTGTCTTGCTTATTACAAAATATTTGATGTGATGAAGTGGTGAATAATCTCTTCTTTTTATATTTTACATGAAAATATGAATGCTGCTTAGACAATTCTTTTCGAGTGGAAAAGCATTGCCCTCAAATTAACATATCACGCTTGCCATTAATAATCTTTGTATTATTATATTAATACTTATTGTAATAATAAGTTGTATATAACGGCATAGATATGAATACCGGGTCTTATACTGTCGAGCACCTCGACTGTAACTTTTCGACTGGTTTCTTTTCTTTTTGTTTCAACACTGCTCGCTAGCTAGTTCGCAGCGACGTTTTCGCTGACGTTGGCAGCGATGTTAACAGAGGCATCGCAAAACTATTGCAGAGATAAAACCAGAGAGGAAAGTATATCGAGAGTATATACGAAGAGTTATCGACATCGTTCACTTGCTCCAGTTGCTGAAGCATACACACACTCCCACCTACAAACATATGCAATACAAATGCATTATTTGTATGTATGCATGTTGCACTTGAAATGTTCGTGCGTGTGGGTTACAAGATAATAAGACAACAATAGCATTTCACACGAGTGTTTAGCAGAACGTCACAGACACCCCCACAGGCCTCTCCCACCAGCCTGCCTACACTCAGCCCCCTCGCTTTCACCACCACCTGCCATCAGTTGACATTAGCATTGCTCTTCCCACACATACAATTGCAGCCTACAGCTGTGTTTAAACTGTTTTGCATGAATGAACGAAGCATTGCGTACGGAAACGTGAAACGGTAAGCTTACCTTGGCCACATCAATGTGATTGTCGATTTGTATGCGATGTACAAACGGATTAATGTAGCTGTAGCCCTTGGAAGCCCAGCTATCCTCCTCGGAGTCACGCTTGCTGAGATTTCCCATAATGGTAATGTTATTGCTGGCATCAGTGGCCAACACGCTGGTGCTATTGTTGTCATTTTCAGTGTCGTTCTCCAGGCCATCCCCATCATTTGATGCCCGTGCATCGTGTGGAGAACGACGTCGTCTAATTGAAGACGTTGTCATTTCACAGAATAACTCGCTATTCCCTTAAGCACTTTAACAAATTATTATTATTTATATTTTTTTAACTTATTCTATTTAACTTTTTTTTGTGCTGGTTGCTTTAGCGTGTGGCGCAAAAAATAAAAAACAACAAGTACTCCCGCTCTTCCGTTTCTTTTTGCGTTGCCAGCGAACTCGAGTGCTGGCTAACAGCCGAATAGTGTTGTCTAAAACTGAATGTTATCGATGACGCTTCATGCGCCGATAGCACGATAATTTTTAGCTCTATGACGTTGCCACATCATCAGTACGACAACGCTAAAAACAAAGCCTATCTGGTAGCACTAACATGCGGCGCGCATTCAAATTGAATTCACAATTTAAATTAACAACAATCAACGCATTTAGTTTATATATGTATGTAAATATGTCAACTGATGCTGAAATTAAATGTGTGTGGTGTGCACGTGCAACCCATGTGGGTCTTGGGTCTACTCAAGAAACGTATATGTATAGACATAATTATATCATGGGATCGCCTGTCTCCGGCTCTCTTATCATGTGTCTGAACCCGGCATTTCACGGCCCTGCCAAACCTGGCGACTAGGTCGTCGCACATGTGCTTGAAACGTGCTGTCTAAATTCAAATGCCTTCTAATGCTTCCAAGGCGAACTCTTATTTTTTATTATTATTTTTTTTTTTTTTTTTTTTTTATATATATATATATATGTGTTATGCTTAGCTCAAATACATATACATGCGTCTATGTATGTATGCTTCATACTCTGTACATGCAGAGCGTTTTCATTGTTATTATTGCTGTTGAAAAATGTAAACCAACCAGTTTCTAGCAATACATATCAAAGATATCGCAAACGGATGACAAACGGGTTTTGTCTCTACTATTTGCGTTAAGTTCATAGTCATTATTGCAGAATACGCTTCATACGGCATGTGATTAGGGTGGGAGGGACTGACCAGAGGTGCCACATAGCAAAACTGTTACTGTTATACGCGCATGCATTTGACCTTGCCGAAGTTTAAAAGGCTGATGCAATCCGGAGTTGGGGCCGCTACTAAAGGGATGAGCCGATAATCATACATATATATATAAATAAAATTAAATTAGCGCAACTAGTTTGCTATGTAAATACATATATAGGTATGGATGTATATGATGAAAATTTATGGAAATACTTGTTAGGGCATAACTGTAATCAGTTTGTCAGATAGCCACGCCTCTTGTACGCTTTATTATTAGCAGTCAGCCAGCGGAAAGAGTATACAAGGCTGCACAGAAAATGATTTGCAAAAATTAATATGTTTATACAAAAAATTCTGTGAATTTTTTATAGTTTTACTAGCTGTTTTTTTTTTATTTTTTTTTTTTTTTTTTTTAACTTTTGCTAACGATTAGTGGCTTGTGCGACAGTTTTTAACAACATTTTTTTTATTTCTGTATGTGGGCGACGACGCCAGCAGCAGCAGCGTCACGTGAAATTATTTAAGTTGCCAAAAATTTGAATTAGATAATTAATGGCTTTGGTTTTGAGAGCGAAGGCTTTTCTAGCTAATGCGACAAACTGGCGTATACGCAATGTTCATAAAATTTCCGTTAGTTGGCGCACTGCAATGACCCCTGGAATGCCCGTCCCCACTGCCCGACCCTGCTGATTGCCGCTGCTGCCAATGCCTTCTGCCTTTGCTGCTCATATTCGAGTTTCACAAAACTTGTCGCTTTCGACGTCATCATCATTGACGTCACAGCCAACTCTGCGCGTGGCCTCACACATTAAAAGAAATTTGTAATATCAAAAGAGCGCACACGATACTAAAAAAAATCAATTATTCTGTGTGTATACACTGAAACACACATATACACGCACATACATACATGTATAGGCAGCAGTGATGAGCAAGCGCAAAGCAACGCGACCAACCTCTACACACATACACACACTCATGCACATGCCGACTGCTTTGTCACTGCACATGTATATGTATGCGTGTGTACATGTACAACGGGGCGAGCCCCCAAATCTGGATTCCCAATTGCGGACAACAGCAGCAAGGTTGCAGTGTATGTTGTAAGCTGACGTCGCAGTATCGAAATTGAATAAGGAAAAGACGTCTCCTATTTTTAGACGCACACATAAATACAAATACATACATACATATGTATGTACATATGTACATACCTACATAGGTATGTTTGTGTGCGTGTGCGTGTGTGCTTTGCTCTTAAGTAGTTCCACGAACTGTTCATGTTTTACTGGTTACTGGTTCACAATACCACTCCACGAAACTCCTCAACTTTCAGTTATTTACTCGCGATCCGGTTTCTGTACAGAAACAGGATTTCATCATTATTGCTTGCAATTACCGTTAATGGCGCATTCCTGTTGCAACAAAACGTTGACTCATTGCACCACACTGTTAATGGGGGCGTGGTTGCGGTTAATACACAAACATTGCATAAATAACAATTGATACCTAATTATTCCCTCTCCTCCGTTTCAGGTCAGTCGCACCACATTGTGTACTACGCCCACAAAAGTATCGCTGACGTTTTTCATTATACTTCTAGGCAATTTCCGTTGGACAGATAAGAACAATTTAGTTCCTCATGTATTTGTATTTGGGTTTTTAAAGATAAATATTTTTTCAGTTTCTTTTGTGGTCTGATAAGAAACAAAAACAACAACATCATTAAAGAGAGTAACTTTATAGTGCTCTTCCTTTTGCCGCTCTCTGCCGCTTAAAAATCGAATTTTCCCAAGTCTTTCGTATAACAGTGATCAAACGAATAGTAATTTAAATATTACTAATTAGTATGTAATATGTGCTACAATGCTCTTAAATTGTAACTTACAAAAATATTTACTTTTTGGAGTATTAAAGTAATAGCTTGAGAGCCAAAAGCCGCGTTCACTGTACTCGAATTATGTTTGTACATTAACATTATTTAATAGCAATCCTTCTAAAATGCAATTTGGGGAAAAATGTAATTTGTTTGGTGTTTTAGCGATGCATCGCAGTTTTCGAACGATCACTGTACTCATAATATACATACATATGTACATATTTGTACATTAGCAATTTTTGTTTGTTGTTTGATAAGAAATGGAAACTTTGGCTCTATTTCAGTACGCCTGCTCTACAAATGAAATTATCCATGGCCTTTGTACTCTTCCTAAACAAATTATATGTATTATTTTATATATGTATGTATGTGAAATGTTGTTGTTTTGAATTGTTTTGTTTACGGCAACAAGAAAAAAGTGCAAATAAGACACGTGCGATGTTGGCGTTGACTCTATACACCAATACATACATACATGCATATGTATGTATGTATGCATGTACAGGTCGTTGTGTGTATGTATGTATGTACATATGTCTTTTTGTGACATGGCATGTATGGGTACTCATACAAAGGGGCGTGTATCCAGTCATAAGTATGTATGTTTATATGTACATACAAACATATGTGCTTATTTATATACATATAAACATGTGGGCTCGACTGAATTCCTGATTGAATTTCCAAATGCAAGAGAGTATTTCATAGTACAATTCATATGCAACATATATTTGTATACATGCATATAAACACACATACATACTACATAAGTACCTGAATGCACCACTTCAACTCTCTAAGAGAATGCTCTTCAATCAATTTTTGACACAATTTAAATGACTTGCATAAGCTCAACTAAATTCGCAATCTCTTAGGCGTACTCTTGCATACATATATACATACATAGTATGTATTATATGTATGTATGTATATAAATTTGTGTACGTACATTCATAATTTTATATATGACACACACACACACATAATACATTAGCAAGATCACAGAGAGCTTCCAGTGCAATGCGCTTAGTTGTTGTAATTGAGAGTAAATTGAGTAAAAGAGAATCAAAATGGCGAAATAATGGCAAATGCAACTGCAAGAGCCAGACGAGCCTCTTTGGACAAGAATATCAACGGTTTAACTGCAGACCACAACTACCAATGCATGTGTATATGTATGAGCGTGTGTGTGTCTTACTATGCATGCCAAGAAATGACACATGTGTTTTTTAAACAAAGCAATTCTGAGAAACACTTGTATAGTAATTATTATAAACATTGAGTACCAGAAATTTCCTTTAAATTCGGTAAGTGAACGAACGACGGCGTCAAGTGAGTGGCAAGAGCATGTCGGAATCAACGGCGTGGGGAGGGGAGCGGGAGCCTTGGAGTTGCATACATACATATACAAGCACAATTAGTCAGGCAATGCCTTTGTCTGGATTCTTAGTTGTTGTTGCAGAGCGTACGTCGGTGACGGCACGTAAAATACGTGCATACCTATGTATTAGTATATGTATATTTATGAGAGTGTACACGTATGTACATGTACATACATATGCACATGCAGTGGCAGAGGGAGGCCAAGCAGCAGCAGAACAAAAATGCGAGACGAGCCCCACGAACGCCAAAAGCAGGCAGCGCGCCTAAAGTCGACCATCGACAACAAATTGTATGCCAAACTCGTACACTTACCCGCTCTCTCTCTCACACACACACACATACACACACACACTCACAGCTATGCAAACTTGTTCCCGATGTGTAAACTGAGAGTGAACTGTTATACGCCAGCGTCAGCAATAGCAACAACAACTGAAATTACCAGCAAGGGCCACAATGAGTTTCCAAAAAAATGGCAGTCCATGGCGACATTTGAATGAGCTTTGCAGAAAACAACTCTATGTAGAGACATTTTTTTTATAAGACTGACGGGCTAGAGCCACTGTTAGTTTGTTCAATAACTGTTCAAATCGTAAACTTTTCACACTTTAGGTAATTAAACAGTTAAACAAACAGCTAATACCTTACACATAAAGATAGTTAATGATTCCATCATGCCGCCAGTACAGTGTACAATGGCTTGCTGACGATGGCAAAGAGGCGATGCCAATTATAACCACATGCACACCTGACCGCTCTTTTCACGCTCTCACTCTTCCTCTCTCTCTCTCTTAGTGACTGTTCGTTGGGAGAACTGTATGTTGACGCTACCGTCTCTGCCCGCGTTACTGCCAGCCCCTACGTACAGAGTCCATTCATGAGGCGCGCAACCAAAAATTATGCTCTTTTACTCTCAATTTCGACTGCTAGACTGGCGCTTGCTCTCTGCTACGAATGAACGAATGAAGAGTGTTATATACATATACATATAAAATGTATCTTGAACGCTGGCCCAGCAGAAACAGTTGCTCGCTCCAATATGAATTGTCAATTTTGACCTTCAAGGTTCCTTCAAAGTACACGACGCGCGCACACACACACCACACACACCCATATATATATATATATATACAATCAAACGACGCACGGACGCCGACAGCGACAGCGGCGGCGGCAGCGCACGCTCAACGTTGGCAGCGTCAGAGTAAAGCAACTGACGAAGCTCCACGGAGAATAATTCCGTAACAACGTTTCACAGCAGTGGACGCGTGCAGCGGACAAAATAAAACGGCCGAAACAAAAGAAATATAGCAGAAATACAAAAATACAGAAAAAACTGTTTGTGTGAGTCGGAACACAAAGTCAAATCGGCAAATAATAAAACAAAAAGCAACAAAAAAGAGCTACAAAGCAAGCAAAGGTAAAAGAATACAAAAAAAAAAAAAAAAAAAAAACTAACTAAAGAGACAATAAACGCGCACAAAACTAGAAACGAGGCGGCCAAAAACGCGTGTGTGAAGGAAATTCGGTGTAGTAGAATTTAAAATACATAAATAAATTATATATATATATACTATATACATATATTATATATATATATATACTTTTTTTTTTGGGTGCCCAGTGCCTGTGACGAACTGCCAAACAAAACTGAATTGCAATTGCAATTGCAAGCACAACGACAACGACAACGAGATGAACCAAGATCAGCAGCTAAATGGCGCGATGCGCGACGTGTCTATAAATACCAATGGACTAGCCACAAATCTCAATGGCCACAGCAGCAAAGGCAGCGACGAGACGGACAATGTGAGAGTTCAGCAGCAGCAGAGTGGTGCCGTATCGCTGGGCAGCGGCGTTGGCAGTGGCGTTGCAGCGAGTAAAGCGACAAATGCAACGACAGCAACGACTGCGGCGACGAACGCGAACGCGAATGCAAATGCAAATGCAAATGCATTTCAAATACAAACATCTACAGCTGGTGCAGCGATTGCAGCGAGTGCAGCGGATAAAAAGAAAATGGTGTACGAGTTATGTCAGCAACTGTTGCTAACGGATGAGCAGGTACAGGAGTTAACCTATCGTATATTGCATGAGCTGCGTCGTGGTTTGGCCAAGGATACGCACCCAAAGGCGAATGTCAAGTGCTTTGTCACGTATGTACAGGATCTGCCCAATGGCAATGAGCGCGGCAAGTTCCTTGCCCTTGATCTGGGCGGCACCAATTTCCGTGTGCTACTCATCCATCTGCAGGAGAACAATGATTTTCAAATGGAGTCACGCATCTATGCGATACCGCAGCACATTATGATCGGTACGGGAATACAGCTCTTTGATCATATTGCCGAATGCTTGTCCAATTTTATGGCCGAGCATAATGTGTATTCAGAGCGTTTGCCATTGGGTTTCACCTTCTCATTCCCGCTCCGTCAATTGGGTCTGACCAAGGGACTGCTTGAGACCTGGACAAAGGGCTTCGATTGTGCCGGCGTTGTCAACGAGGATGTCGTTCAGCTGCTTAAGGATGCGATCGCACGCCGCGGCGATGTTCAAATCGATGTCTGTGCCATTCTCAACGATACGACGGGCACATTGATGAGCTGCGCCTGGAAGAATCATAATTGCAAGATCGGACTGATTGTTGGCACCGGCTCGAATGCCTGCTATGTGGAAAAGGTCGAGGAAGCTGAACTCTTTGATGCCACCGATAATCGCAAGCCCCACGTTCTCATCAACACGGAGTGGGGTGCGTTTGGTGATAATGGTGCACTTGACTTTGTGCGCACCGAGTTCGATAAGGATATCGATAGTCACAGCATCAATCCGGGCAAGCAGACGTTCGAGAAAATGATCTCGGGCATGTATATGGGCGAGCTGGTGCGTCTTGTGCTCGCCAAGATGACCCAGAACGGCATCCTCTTCAATGGCCAGGGATCCGAAGTGCTATTCACACGCGGCCTCTTCTTCACCAAATATGTCAGTGAAATTGAGGCAGATGAGCCGGGTAATTTCACCAACTGTCGCCTGGTGCTCGAGGAGCTGGGTCTCTCCAATGCCACCGATGGTGATTGCGCCAATGTCCGTTACATCTGTGAGTGCGTCTCGAAGCGTGCGGCACATCTCGTCTCGGCGGGCATCGCCACGCTGATCAACAAGATGGATGAGCCGCATGTGACGGTTGGCGTCGATGGCAGCGTCTATCGTTTCCATCCCAAATTCCACAATCTGATGGTTGAGAAGATAACGCAGCTGATCAAGCCTGGCATCACCTTCGATCTTATGCTTTCCGAGGATGGATCTGGACGCGGGGCGGCGCTTGTGGCTGCCGTTGCCTGTCGAGAGGATATACTCAATAGCAAGTAAACGATTGTGCGACATTGCAGGCAATCGTAATTGTAATCGTTATCGTTATCGTTATCGGAATCGGAATCCGCAATCTGAACCGGAACCGGAATCGAAGTCAGAATCAGCGTCGCAGTTGCTAAGTAAACAAACCAATCAACCAATCAATTGAGTTCGAATTTCATTCGAACTCGAATGCGAAAATGAGTTAGTTTCCTTTGTAGCCGCTGCGTGTGGTCACCCATAGCCACCGCCAGATGGTGCCAACGCAGCGTGCTTCTAATTAGTATTTAAATTAGGCAAGTTTAGATAAAAAAAAAAAAAAAAAAAAAAAAAAACAGAAAAGCAGAAAAACTCAAGACAACAAAACAAGCAACAAAAAGAAAGAAATAACAAATAACAGAACCCAAACAAAAACAAATTGGAATATGAACGCTTTAGCAATTGTTTTTTTCTTCACTTTTCTCTTTTTCTGTTTTGTGTTTTCCTTTCACTAACTGTTATTTTGCTCTATACTTCAATTAAATAAATTATTTGCATGCTTAAGTTAATTGGTTAAATGATCGATTGTCGATAATATATATATATATATATAAATTAATATATATATTTTACATAGACACACAAATACACAATTACACACACACACACACACACACACACACACACATATACTTATGATATGCGAGTATGCAATTTGTTATTAAAAAGAGCAAAAAAAAAGTTTAATGAATTTTTCGATTACAAATTGGTATTTCCCCAATATATTTTGGAGCTTAAAAGAGGCAGAGACAGATGCAGGACACGAAGTGGGAGAAATGGGGAAAAATGTGTAGCGCACTTTTGTGAGCCACTGTCATAAATTGTTATACTGTGCTACAAGCAACATCATAACCCCCAAAACAGGACAAGACAAAAAAAGAACATGAAACTAGAAAACTAAACGAAAGTAAAAATTATTAACAATTAGAAAATAAATATACTACATAAATCACTAAGACACAGAGAACGACGAAGAGCGAAGAATGGAGAATGGAGAATGGAGAACGGAGAAGAATGTGTGTTTTGTTGTACTTGCAAATGTTTATAATAATATGTATGCATAAATTGTGAAACGTTATATGATAGTATATAGCTTATTAGCCACTATATTGATTATAATGAAGATCTATACTTTTCTTTCTCACACTCTCTTTCTTATATATTGTTTATATTACTTCCATCATTATTATTATTATTATTATTTTTTTTTTTTTGTTTGTTACTAACGTTTAAGCAGCTAAACAATTGTTTTATATTGTTTCTCTATATATATATGTATGTACATATATACATGTGCAGACGCACATGTGAGTTATATGTCTAAATTAGTGCTTAATTATTATGTAGTTTTAAATGTTATCAAAGACGCGCGGGAGTGAGAGAGAGACAGAGAGAGAGAGAGAGAGAGAGTCCTAATTATACGAGACAACCTTATATATGTTTACGAAACACACACAAACACAAAAAAAAAATTAAATGATGAAAAAAGAAAAAACACCTAATAAAATATTAAGAAAATTGTACAAGTTTTTCTTCTGCTTATTTGAATATCATTCTGTTTTTTTTTTTTTTTTTTTGAGTATTTTTTCAGTATTTTTGTTATCATTCAGTTGGCATTTGTTTGGTAATTTGGTATTTTAAGACAAGATCTTTAGCAATTGCGCGCAGGCGACGCACGTTGAACGTTGAAGCAATTCAAGTATATGAAAAAAAAAAAAAGAAAATCAAATAACATAACCAATTTTTTTGTCATGTATTTTTAATAAAAATTAGCCAAGCAAAGCGAAAAACAAAACAAATTAATAAATACTAATAACAAGAAACTTGAAAGCCTAAAACAAAAAGTGTTTATATTTTGTCATGAAAATGTAAAGTAAACTTAGCCATGGCTTAATGACTTAGTTATCGGAAGACAAGCAAATTTAAAGAGAATAAAATGACCATCTTACTACAAGTACGATCACATGGAGAGGTCGCTGACCGCTGATAGGTTGAGGTCAGACCCAAAACTGAAATAAATTAGTTGAAGACATAATATAGTATATATATGGAAAAGCAAACAGAACAAACTATTTCAAATGATTTCGAAAATGAAAATAAAAACGATACGAAAAAAAAAAATAAACAAAAAACAAAAGAAACGGAACAAAAACCACAAAAAAAAAAAACGGAAGTATTTCAATCTCTTTGGAGGGCGGGGAATGGAATGGGAAATAACTGCGTCAATGTGATGTAACATTGGAATTGTGTGATCGAAACGATCTATTCACAGAATCCAAATGGGAATCGATGTTGTCAATTGATGTCTCCAATTGAAAGTCAATGTTTATATTTATATTTATTAATTAAACACCCAGACACAAACACAACAATAATAACTATAATAACAACAATTAAACTGTAGCATTTCAATCGACATCAAGTCTGAGTCAATTCTGTGGCCCAATTTAATTGAACAAATGATTCAATTCATAACGTTTGACGCATTTGAATAGCAGCTTACGATCGAGCCGAGTAATATGTGGACTGTGCTGCGGTGGTGCGGTTGTGCGGTGGTGTGGTGGATCGGCGCTACGTACAACAAACCCCGCCCCAAACAACATACCCCCCAATATTACAATATTTTCAGAGACAGTGTCCAAATAGATTGATTTATTGTTGTTTGATTTGTTGTATGTTGCTGAGTTTTCCACAAGTGCCCCGATGGTGGTGGTGGGGGGAGGGTAGGGAAGTGGGGCTCGAACTGAGTTGGAAACTTTCGCAAGTTACGCGAAAGTTGTTTTTAGAATTGCCAGCCACATGTAAATTCCCCCAGACTCGGACAAGAAACTGCATAGCTTCTGGATTGCACAAATACATACTTATACATATATACACACACATATATATATAGATATATATACAAATAGTGTATGCCTTATATCGTACTATATGCATATAGCACGCCTTATACACTTACAAATAGAGAAATGCACCGCTCACGTTTCATTTAAATAACAAACGCAATAAAAAACAATTTCAAATGCAAATTACAATATGACGACTTCGACGACTCGATTGCCATTTCGCTTTGGGGGCGAAACTCGTGACCCGTCTGGGTATTATTATTATTCATCCAGTATTTCATCTGACCGAAGAAATCTCTAAGTAAAAGTCAACATGTGATACTCGGCGTATACTTAATGCACATTAATATTGACGCAAACGGAGTAATTCTAGGAAACGAAAGCGCCAATTACAGAAAACGAAAACTCCTCTTTTAAACTACATATACAATTGTGGTGTGAAATGTGAACTAAGTGTCGGAATTTCATTTTTGCTAGTTAACTAAATTTCTAATAAATTATTGGACGTGGCAATTCCAGAAAACGAAAACGTATTTTTCAAATTACATTTCTTATTAAAGTCCAAAATATGAACTGAGCCTAATAAATGTTCTTAAAGTGGATTATATTTTCTAATCAGGCGTCACCATTCCAGAAAATAAAAACGCTTTTTAAAAAACACATTTATAATTAAAGCCCTCAATATGAGCTGAGTCTGGAAAATGTACTTAAATTAGTTTATCAAGTTTCTAATTTATTACTAGAGGCGTCTTGACCTTCAGTTTCGCTTGAAATACGCATGCCTGCTAAAGATTCTTAAATAAAGAACGGAATAGCAATCGAAATTGAAAATTGGAACACATTGAGAAATTAGTAAGACACAAAATTGAGAATTGTTCCATTTTTAATTAATTACTAGACGTGTTCTAAGAAATGCACTTAAGTTTGTTAATTAAAATGTTCTAATATAAATTTTCGCTTGAAATTGAAGTCCAAATTGTACATTAGTACGGAGAACAAGTGTCATAAACGTGTTATCAGATATTTGTGTAGTCAAATGTCATCAAATATACCCCCAATAAACTATGTATAATATGTTTGCTAATCTACATAAACATCTACAACGTCGTACATCCCAATATATACATACTTACATATATAAATATACTATGTATAATCGCCTCCTAGTCACACACTAGTCAATGGGCAAAGAAACTACAAGTATTTATCAGCAAATTCTTTGATAATTTGTTATTTTGTTTTCGGTTTTATTCACATTTTTCTTGGTGATCTTGAGTTAAATTAGCGGCAATTTAGCAAATATGCTTTGTGCGTTGTTTCGCATTTTGTTTTTGTTTAGCTGTAACAAAAAAATATAAAAATAATTATAAATAAATATCTAAATTTAAAGAGCACTATCTTTATAATTCTCGGGCATCTTTTCATTTTCTTCTAGCATGAGCATAGAATGAAGAAAACAAAATACGCAATTGACAATGAGAATGTAAATCGTAAAACGTAGAGCACAAAACGCGAAACGTAAAGCGAAGAGCAAGCGAACGGCGAATTGAGAGTTACATTTTGTGATTTTTGAGTGGGTTTTGCAAAGGGCGACAAAACGACAGACACGCCCATTCGCCTACATTTTACAAAATACACTATAATCTGACGAAAGATAGTTCAAATTATTCATTAAGTGTTTATCTGTAGTTGATTGTATTCTTGACACTCTTTCAATCTACAACTAAGCAAATATTGTATTTCCTAGAAAGATCTGATGATCTCCAATGTAATAGAAAAACATTTGCAAAAGGAATTTATATTAGGAATTTGTGTTTACAATACAACAATGTTTATTTTATCAATTTCATATCTTGACAGTCTGGCAACTCTGGCAGTAAGTAAATTGCATCTTTGTATTCTCTGCAGTGTGTGCGCTCTCTCTCTCTCTCTTTTTCTTTACACTGTTTATCTTCTTTGCGCTGGTTATGCAAATGCTAAATGCAATTTTTTGAAAGTGTGAAAACCTAAACGAATCATGTGAGTGCCAACAACAACAACAGCAGCAACGACAGCAAGAACAACATCCCAACTGATCATATGCATACATAGAAAGTGTGCAATCAGCGATTGCTATAGTTGTTGTTGTTGTTGCTGCTGCTGCTGCTGTTTCTCAACTACGCGACGGATGCATACAACGCAAATTTCAAAAACAACAAAATGCAAAAACACAGCTAGCCAAAACTAATTGCTAACTATTGCTTCAATATGTCAATGCATAAATGTTTGTACATATGTATGTATGTATGTACATATGTATTGGTAAACTTGTTTTCGATACGACAAATGTTTCAAATGCTTTTCACCTGTTGCAGCCAAACAAAACTGTCTCAAAAACGGAGAGATAGATAAATAGTATTTAGAGAGGCGAGGACAAAGACAAAGACGGAAGCGAATTGCGTGTGCCCAGTGGAGAATTTGCATTGTGAACTGGTTCAATGTCAACACGACTTGAACTGCAGCTCTAATGACGCCAGCTCCCGTAAAAGCTTTGACTGTATAATCTCCATATGGAGACCATATCAGCACTTAATATCGCTGAAACTATTTAAATATAACTAATTCAAACAACACGTTGGGCAATTGATATTATCGATAGCAAATCTTATCGCAAATTTCCAGTAGCACTTCCAAAAGCAATCAATTCTTACATAGTATATAAATATGTATGTACATATGTATGTACATATGTATGTAGATAAAATATAGAAATGCAAAACAGAGTAAACCATTGTTGTGTGTTATTGTTGTATTTTTTTTATATTATAATCTAAACTGCTTCAAAAGCCGAATAAAATGTAGACCGTGGTTATTAGAGAAAGATTATTATAATCGGAGCATGACGGCAAAATAACAACAACAACGTACATATACATATAAACAAAGGAGAAACTAATTATAGTAAATAAAATCATGCAGACAGGCAACAGAAACAATTAAGCGACTTCAAATTGGCCATTGGGCTGCAAGTGCCTGCCAAAAATAAAACAAAAATGCAATTTATTGAATGCATGCTAGACAATACCCCGCAAATTAACTTGTCTTAATGTTTTCAATTAAATCTAAGTCGAATTTACTTTATGAATTTCAATAAATGTATATGAAAAATCTATAAACAGCTGAATAGGTTAAGTTTACATAAAGTGGCAGCATTGGCAGCTAAGGAATGCGAAAAAGAAGAAACAAGTTGGGGGATCATTGCCTTGGCAAACACTCTGTAAATAAATTTAAGAATAAGCTAAATTTTTAATAATCTTGGATATTGGAAACATTACAAATGAATCGTGTGCATGAAAAAAGAGGTCTAACGATGAGAACTAATCAAACTTTAAGGTAAAACGGAAAGAAATACCCGCTTCTATGCCATGCAGGGTATTAACAGCAACATCAGCTGAATACAACAACAGATCAAAACTGCGACGCTGTTTCTCATTGTTGTTGTTGCTGTTGTTAATTTCTTTGAATGATTGCCGTTATTATTTTATTACACAAAGCTGCAAATAGTTTCATGTGGTTACATTTTTTTGTTTGTTTTTTTTTTTTTATAGATGGAAATATTTTTATTGTCAAATTAGATTGTGAGCTGTTTTTAATGTTTAACTGAGGCGCTGCGCTGTCGCTGTTGCCGTTGCCGTCGCCGTCGCCGCCTCTGCCTCGACAGACTGCGACGTCAGCGTTCGTGTTGTTTTTGTATTTGTTGTTGTTGTTGTTCGTGCTTTGCCTTCATGCAAAACATTAAATAAAAAACAAAATGAAAAAAAAAAATTGCACAAATTGTTAACGAGTTGTTTTTTTTTTTTCACATGTTTTCTTGTTTTTATCGTATTTAAACCACATTTCAATTATTTTCCACAATTAGCTGAGAAAAGTGAAAATTCATCAAGTCAAGCGATTGACAAGAAAAACCGAGAAATACCGACGAGAAAATGCTCTACTGAAGAGTGTCCAACGCACTTCTGATTCAATTGATTTCGTTTTGATCAATGTGAAATTTTACGGTTTTCTTTAGAAGTGAAAAGTTATATAATTCTTGCACGATAGATTAACCAGCTTATAAGGAGCTTCAGTCAATTGATCTAATTAGTTTAATTGCTTAATTTAACTGGAGCTGAACTGAAGAAGAACTAAGAACTAACTAAGAAGTTCTATGGTGAGAAGTTACACAACGTTAAAATAACAACATTTTACTTTGTTTGATAAAGAAATCGGCTATGAACGAGACTTATATATGGGCTATATGATCGATAGTTTTACGAGTTAAAAACAGTTTGATGTCAGCTAACTTCATTTGGGGAATGAAACTAACGACGAGCTAAAAACAAACTTCTCTGGTTTCTCAGGTTTTATTGTCATTGTAATTGAGATAAGAGCTCTATAAACTATTGTTTTACAAGCTAGAAACGAACCTCTCTATTATCTAAAATAAAGTTAACTGATTTATAGACTTTATAAGCTATTGCTTATATAGTCTAACAAATTCAATTCTCCTTCAGAAATTCTTGGTTCAGGCAAAAAGTCATATATTGTGTTAAGATATTTGAGATATGGTTTATTACCTTTGTAAGAGAAAAACAAATGTGTAATTAAATTAAATGCGAAATTCTCTATATAATATATATACATAGATATATTTACGATCTAAAAACTAATTTCTCTATAATATTATCTCGTTTGGCGAAAAAAAATTAATTATATATTTGAAAAAACTCCGATAAAAACAAACTTTTCTCAGCTCAATTTATTTGTGAGAAAAGATGATCTGTTTGTGATCTTTATGAGCAAATTGAATTGCTTTCATAGGAAAAAAATCATTCGATATTAACTGTAATATGTGTTATATAAGGTATTGTTTAAAACAATTGTTTAATTTGCTTTCAACAAAGTTCTACGTAAGTGATCATTAGCTAATCATTATGAATCGTTAGAAGGTTATTCATCTGACATTTTATGAGTATTTGAGTATTTGAAATAATGAGAATTGAGCGAACATAACGAGGTCGAAGCATCGGTTCAACAGCCGATAACCGATAACCCAACGATGTTAGAGTAAAGTCGACAAGATCTTACAAGATCAGGGTCACAACAAAATGCTGATTATGATGAATGGAGAGGAGGAATGTCATTCACATTTAATACAAATTTAACAAGTCAATTGGTTGGCTACCAATACGAAACAATTGAATGAAAGCAACAATATAACAGCCCCAATAGAGGCGGAGGGAACCGCCTTGAACTACCTCCGACACAACCGAAATTTGTTCAATTAATGGCAGCTGTTTCAAAGATCTGGAATAGAGAATTGCATGGCATACAATTTTATTATATCAGCGCAGCACTTGAATCAATTTGCGACGCTTGTGAAGTCCCGAAACGTTAGACTTGAGTACGATAGCATGCATAGACTCAGACATAGACATAGACATAGACATAGACATAGACATAGACATAGACATAGACATAGACATAGACATAGACATAGACATAGACATAGACATAGACATAGACATAGACATAGACATAGACATAGACATAGACATAGACATAGACATAGACATAGACATAGACATAGACATAGACATAGACATAGACATAGACATAGACATAGACATAGACATAGACATAGACATAGACATAGACATAGACATAGACATAGACATAGACATAGACATAGACATAGACATAGACATAGACATAGACATAGACATATATATATATATATATATATATATATATATATATTATATATATTCGCATCTGATTTCGTCTGTGATTCCCCCCCCTGGCGTATGAAACGTGATATTGTGTTATAACAATAAAGTAAACAAAAACCGCAAATTGCCTGGGTTAACTTGAGGCATAATTTATATACCTGTAAATAAAAGAACGCAAATATCCATAATAATAACAATAATAATAATAATAATAATACTAACAATAACAAACAATCAAACAAAAACAATGACAAGCCGTCGCAATAATAACCAAAACAACAAGCTCATTCGCCCGATAACCACGAAAATTGTTATTGAGACCCACATGGAATAGATCACGTTTCCGCATTTCTCATATGTGTGATCAAGTGCACCACGTTGCGGCACATTCGATTTGTTAGCTCCCTTATTTAAGGCAGTCTTTACCTCATCCTCACCTTAAACTAATCAAAACTTTGTCTTAACCTAACTCGACTTAAGTGAATGCTTTTAGAAATCGGTGTTAAACTTAATTTGAATCCATCTCAGATCTGAATTGAACTTTTAACATAATCGTCTTAGCTTAATTATCGATGCTTAGTTAAAGTAAACCTCGCAATTATCTTAGTTTTACATAAGCATCCATCTTAAATCAATTTCAAGGCTAATTGATTCAAAACGTAGTGAAACTTAAGATAAACATAAACTTAACTAAGCTAAACTTTATTCAAATCCAACTTTCTTCAATATACTTTAATAAACTTCTCTACCTAACCTAAACTTCAAGTTAACCAACATCTTGGCTTATCCCAAGCAAACCTAACCTCAATCTAAACTTTAGCTAAACTATTCCTAACCTAACTTCAATCTAAAACTAAACTAAACTTAGTTTATGTAGATTCAAACTTTACCCGATTGTTAATCTAGCTTTATCTTATCCAAAACGCGACGTAATTCAAACCTAACCTTACTTAAAGATAAACAATAAAAAAAAAAATAAACCAATAAATCAGACTTAACCTCAATTTACACCTGTACCTCAATGTACACCTTAAACTAACATAAATCTAAACTATACTTAAAGTAAGTTGAGCTTAACCTAACCTAAGCTGCCGACAGTTAAGCTCTGCTCTACATTTGACAGTATGAAGGTCATTCAATAGTCTAATATGCCCGAATCAGTTAATGCGACTTGGCCAGAAGCATTTATGTAAATGTGTGTATGTATGTGTGTGTGTGTCAGTGTGTGTGAGTGTGTGTATATGTATATATTTGTGTATTATCATTGTTTATAGACAGTCGTACGTCGATTCATTCAGCGAAATTGTTTTGGGTTTGTCATTTCGCAACTATTTGTTATTGTTGTTGTTGTTGGCTTTATTGTTATTGTTACTTTTTGTTGTTATTCGTATTTATTGTCTACGATTGCAATGTGGAAACTGCAATCGATTTGCATTCATTTGAGACCGTTTAAAGAGCAACGGGCAGAAAGCTGGATCGTCCCGCCATATTGAGATAATGCACACAGCTAGAGACAGGGACAGACAAATTCAAAGACAGAGAGAGATGAGAGAGAGAGAGAGAGAGAGAGAGAGAGAGAGAGAGAGAGAGAGAGAGCGAGAGGCAAAGACAATGACAGCTGTAATTGCTTGCAATTTCAAGTTCAACTTACGTGCGACTTAGAGATGTCAATGTTGACATGAATTATGCAATTTCCAGACAAGTAATACCCATTAACTATGCATAAATTTATCAGCTTAAATAGACAATTAGTCTGTGCTAAAGATTTCTTCTGATTACATTACTGACAGCTCGTTTATGGGCGACAAAAAACCGGGAAAACCAAGAAAGTGCGGGTAAGTGGGTGAATTTCCCATGAAAACCCCCAATAGGAAGTGCTGTAAAGTCGGGAAGCCATCTAATAGAGTTACTTAAATAATGCTCATTATGTTAAGAAAAATTAAATATATACATATCAATTTAGTCTAATGAATCTTACAATTGAATGAACTGTGAAAAATAAAATAAAGTGAAACATTTTGGTATCTTGTAGGTTTTCCTCTCTCTCTCTCTCTCTCTCTCTCTCTCTCTCTCTTTTACTCACTCTTCCTTCTCTCTCTTTACTATTTGTTTAACCTATATCTTAAATATTTCCTAATGATTTTATATGAAGAAATACGATCGATGAAATCGCTTATCGCAGGGGGTTAATAGGGCAATTGTTAAAATTACACTTCCCGATTTACGATAATATCATTTTACTATCGATTCGAGGTATTTATTGAAGGTTTTTCCATTCCTTGCCATAGTCAATGGAGAATGACTGTTATATTCGAACTTTTGATTGGTTATTTAAATTTCAAATTGCTCTTGAGAGTAAAGTTACTATCGATACATATATCGATACCATGATACCACTCGTAGCTCGAAGACATTGCATAGCATTTCAAGTACCCGAATATTGATTGATTCTACAAATATTAAAATTCCCCTTACTTGCGTGTGATAGTACTGTTTTAGTATCGATACATAGAATTAATCGATACATACAATATATCGATATATACAATTAATCGATATGCCAAGTAAATCCGTTATTATCTATCTAAAATTGCTTTCATTCCACTTGAGAGTAAACTTACTATCGATATATCGATACCATGAATACACTCGTAACTCGAAGACATTGCATAGAATTCCAAGTACCTGAAGACTGATCAATTCTACAAATATTCAAATTCCCCTTACTTGATTGCGATAGTATTGTGTTAGTTTCGATACATACAATTTATCGATGTATACAATTAATCGATATACCAAGTACATCCGTTATTATCTATCTAAAATTACTTTCATTCCACTTGACAGTAAATTTGCTATCGATATATCGATACCATGAATACACTCGCAGCTCTAAGACATTACATAGAATTCGAAGTACCTGAATATTGATCAATTCTACAAATATAACGAGGCGCATGCGACAGTATAGTACCTTGCATCAGTATTTACAACTGAAGTTGGGTATGACTACAGTCGACCGCAGTCGACAGTGGGAGACTCTGTACTAATCGTGAATAGCAAAATCTACGCATTCAAAAAATATTGTACAGATAGCAAAACGAATCTTCCGAGCCTCGAACTCGCGATCCCTTGATTCACAGTCTAATGCTCTACGCCCTGTGCCACCGGCAAATCGACGCGCAAGCCGACTAGACTAAAATAAGTGAATTCGTATTTCCCATTCATTGCCTCCTTGAAAGTTTCTTTTGCTCAAAAAATTCTCCATCGTTCTTGGAAGAGAGCAGCAGTCACACATGCGGACACATAGAAAGTATTTTCTAATACAAAGCAATCAATAGTGAACAACACAAGTGCTTATGTATTGGTTTTATTAAATTGCAAGTACGTTAAAGAATGCCTGCATTTGCAAAAAAAAAAAAAAAAAATTAAAAAAATTGTTTGCGGTCTGAGCAAACTTCGAACCGCAGACCCCTCGCGCTCAAATCCTATGTCCTCTAAGCTAAGCTACTACTTCATGTATTTCGAAGACGGCAATCTCTATATCCTCTCATCGGCATCCGTCAACATGCCGATGTCCGACCCCAACAATCTGCTTATAGCCACCTTTGCGGATGACACTGCGGTTCTGCCCAGGGACAAATGTGTCTATACCGCCACAGATCAACTCCAGATCTACTTAAAAAAATTCGAGAACTGGGCCTACCGATGGAACATTGCCATAAACCCCGAAAAGTGCGTATCAGTCACATACACACTTAGAAAAGGCACTTCACCTGGGGTCTTCATACATGGAGAACTCTTAGCCCACAAGGAGGCCCATAAATACCTTGGCGTCACTCTGGACAAGAGGCTAACATTCCAGCGTCACATAACCGATGTAGCTGGGCGCCTCAAGGCAAAGGCGAGGAGCATGGCTTGGCTTCTCAATGCGAGGAATAAGCTATCGCTTTCCAACAAGGCAAACATATACAAGGCCATCCTCGCACCCATCTGGAGATACGGTATCCAGGTATATGGTATAGCATCTAAAACCAACCTCAGCAAGATACGAGTAGTGCAAGCCCAAGTGTTGCGTAGAATGTCTGGCGCGGCATGGTACGTTCGTACTAGAGATATTGAAAACGAGCTCAACGTACCGAAAATCGGCGACGTTATTAATCACCAAGCTGCTGCGTACCTGAACAGGCTTGCAAATCACCCAAACCAGCTGGCGCAAAGGCTCCTGAGAAGCAGACGAATCCATGGAGTCAGGGCGAGAAGGAGACTCCAGAAAGTTCACCCATCTGATCTGCACAACAGATCATTATAATAATCCTCAATTAACATGTATATTATCTCACCCAATTATCTAGGTTTAAGTATGTACATACAGATGTACATATTTTGTTGAAATTAAAATTCACTGTAGTATAAGTTATTATTAATAGTAACAGTAGGCTATAATGTATCAAATAAATATGATTTTAGAAAACAAAAAAAAAATCTATACTTATGCAGCACGAATTTTAGCATTTGACATATATGTACATTAATTCGAATTTCTAACTAAATTTTGTTATTTCTATTTTTTAAGATTTTGCTACTTTCTGACAAATTATGCATAATTTTTTATAATATATATTTAAATAAAATAGCAATAATTAACAATAATTAATTAATAATTGAAAAATATAACTCAAATTTGAAATTGTAGCAGCGAGATTTGAACCCGCGCACCCGTAGCGAGTTTTGCTGTTGTTGTTGCTGTAATGCTGCTCAGCCCTCATGAATTTGTAGGTCATTCATTCCTTAAAATCTCCATTGTTTATGGTCCGATCGGGATGAAATTTTAGGAAAACGTCCGCACAAGGGCACACTCGATGTGTGCCAAATCTGCCATGTGTGCCAAGTCTGTAGCTCTTATAATACGTTTTTTTCGATTTGCGGGGGCGGAAGGGGGCGTGGCAAAAATCTGAAACAAACTTGATCTGCCTGCACACTATAATAGTGTTGTCACCAAATTTGGTAACTCTAGCTCTTATAGTCTCTGAGATCTAGGTGTTCATACGGATGGACAGACGGACATGGCTATATCGTCTCGGCTGTTGATGCTGATCAAGAATATATATACTTTATAGGGTCGGAGATGACTCCTTCTGCCTGTTACGCACAAATCGCTTTCGTCAAACTTAGAAGACTATGTACTTTAGTACAGAGTCTAACTATGTACTTTAGTACAGAGTCTAAAAATTCCACTAACTTGCGTGCGATAGTATTGTGTTACTATCGATATATATATATATGCAATTAATCGATATATCAAATTAATCTGTTATTATCTATTATCATAAGAGAGAGAAACCATTAATACAGTTGCAGCTCTATTACATGGCATGGAATTGAGACTTGTATGACTAATATGTACCTTTATGGTGTATGGTTACGTCTCGTTGACTCTTTGCGAATGCAATACCCAGTTGAGGTTGCGAGTGATCGCAACTACGATTGCTTGAGTGGCAATTTTGCAATGGAACTGCGCAATATGTAAGTACCACAATACTACAGTGCTAAACAAAGGCAAAGTTCATGAACATGACGCGGCCTACAGGCACAGCCCAACCGCTTGAAACCAGTGTGTGTCGATGGCCACAGACGATGCGAGAATAGCAGCACGAGAGTTTTGAAGCTCAGGGAATGCGGTAATTTTGATTTTGATTTTTTTTTTTTCGATTTGATAAGCTTGCTCGGACTGTTGTCAGCGGTCAAAAGGCAAGATGAGCTACATTGAGTATACGACATGTCTGCCGGCTCTCAGTCCACTATTTATTCATAATCTCAGTCGCATACTCGCACCCATTTTTGTATAAACACTCACACATCCATGGACAAACTGCATAAACAGCTCGAGGCGCAATCTTGTTTGTGATTATAAACAATAAATAGATTTATGGGTGGCCCTATAGACAATGCGATCAAGGAATGTTAGGCGAATTTCATATTGAGTGTTCCGACTAATTCATTGCTGGTGGTGCTTGTGGTGCTTGTTGCACTGCCAGGGTGGGTCAAGTGGCTCTCTATCTGCTATGTTATTAATAATATTGTACAGTTGGCGTGATTATCAAGTTTCTGGATAACGTCTAAATGAATCGGTAAAGATGTCAGTAAAGATAAGTAACGAGTTGATTAACGAGCAAGTGCATGTTTTTTTCCGATTAAAAGTGCTGAGAATAGTGGGGTAGTAACGAGTAGCGAGCAGCAAGTAACATGTGGCGACTAACGAATACATAGCAAAAATTATGCAAGAAGTAAGAGAGCCAAATTGATTGCAAGCTTTCAGCGAGTAGCGAGTGAACTGTGACGAGCAAAAAGGCAAACACTCGTTTCAAGCTTAGACTAGTAAATAGTAAGGATTTTCAGGAATAATAGTAATTAATAGAAATTAGTAGATATAAATGAATATCGGACAGCAAGCAATGATAATGTATTAGAATTTTCATCTAGTAACTAGTAAAACGACTAAAGACTAGTAACGAGTAGCGGGCAGGGAAAAACTCCAACCGAACGAAAAGTATGTTCCACTGTTATACTGTAATTAATATGGGCTATAAACAAGGTAAGCTCGCAAGAGTAGCGAGTAGAAAGTAACGCGTAAACACTAGTTTCTACTCTAAATAGTAAATATAGTGTGCTATATTATTATAGACTCAATTTAATGTAAGTCGCAATAGCAACGAGTAACGAGCAGCGAGTAAAGAGTAACGAGCAGCGAGTAACGAGCAACGAGTAAACATTGGTTTCTATTCTAAGCAAGCTCGAAATTGAGTGCATTGTACAAATTATAAAGACTCCATGTTATGTGACGAGTAGTAAATCATAACGAGTAAGGAGTAAGTAAGCACACAAAAATAAATAGTGACGAGTTACATTACATTCAATGCATTGCACTCTAAGAAATATAAGGCCTGCATATTGTGTATGCAATTAGTAACTAATGCTTACTCCTATATGTCATCAATTAGTATGCATTGATAAGAATCACATGAATTAATCTTTCGCTGAGAGGTGAATGAAAGTAAATGCAATTTGTTTTGACTCAATTTGATGCAATCGCCAGTTAATTGCACTCTAATAACTGAAAGTAAAAGTGCAAAAGCCGAGCGTTCGCCTGCGATGAAATATTGATAAGGGTCGGGTGCAGTGAGACAGCGGTCTGGGATCATTGGGATGCGAGTGCAAATTAATTCATGTTTTCCATTCACATTGATAACGACGATAATCTCCGGTTGATGTGCGTACTCAACAAGCAATCAATAAATTAAACAAACAAAAAACAGAAAAAAATAGCAAAAAAAAACGATAATACACCTAGAACTCTATTGGGGGGTCGATTCGATAGCCATATAAATACTTACATATTGTACACATGTATATACATAGTATATATGTATTTATAGACCACTTGACGATCGATATACAAGTTGACTGATTGCCCAAAATTGGCATATGTTCAAGTGTCCCGGATGTGTTGCTTATCATTTATCAGCAAACTAAGTTAGGTCAGGTGGGTGGAAGGGGGGGGGTGGAGGGGTTGTAGCAGGGTAAGTCGAAAATTGTTCGAGCAAATTGCACAAATCAAGCACTTCTGATTATTTAATTTCTCGTGAATTCCATATAAATGCCACAAAAAAGAAATAACTTAAATGATGTTTAAGCCTCCTTCTAGAGAGCTTAGAGACGAGTGATCACTGTACTTGTCAACCTGATGATGCCGTGCGCAATCAATAGCTACTTGTGCCCTGTCAATGATTATGAACTTAGCCCAGTTTCTAACGCAACAGGAGCGGGGCAACCGCCAACCACCTGAAGGAGGAATGTTGGAAAGGGGAGGGGGTTTGAGGGTTAGGGATGACAGCAGCCTACAGCCGGCTTGATGTGGTTCCGCTTTCGGTGCGTGCGCAGTGGAAAATTTTACAAAATGCCAAATAAACGCGTTTGGGGAGCAGTTAATAGACAACACATGCATACATAGATATGTGCTACATACGTACATAGCACATTTGTATGTACGTATGTATGTACATATGTATATTTAAAAACCGAAAACAGACAACAATTACAATTACATCAGACAGATTGCCGGACAGTTACATAGGCCGCACTAATGATGAAAGCCGCAAAGTATTTAACGTTGCTATTGTTCTGTTAATAACTGTGCAATAGATCCCTATAAGTGCTGCAGCTGCAAATAAAAAAAAATAAAAATAATAATACAAAAAAGAAAATAAAGAAAACGAGGTGATGAATTATTGAGTAGCCTGAATGTAACCTCAAAAGGCAGGAGACAACGACAACATACGAACAAACGCACAAACGTACAAACGTACAGGGTGACGAGTGAAAATTGAAGAGAGAGAGAGAGCAAATGACATTTGAGAGCGGGGAGAGCATGTGTCAGCATGTGTGTTTGGCTATGTGTGTAGGCGGCTTGGCAGCGTGGGCAGAGCGCGCAAATGTCAAACTCCACTCGTGCTTAAAAAAGGGACGAAAACTGGGTGGCGCAATGACGTGTACATTGACCGTTGTATGTCGATTGTGTAATCATATTGCCTCTCCGCCTCTCTCTCTCACTCTCTCGTAATATTAGCGCTTATGTTTTGCATATGCACTTGCATGCACTTAACCAATACTAGGTGTGTGTGTAATGAAATATTTTTAGATAAATTCGCTTTTATTTTTTTTTACATTCAATCAATTGCCGCACTCCTGACGCGCCTTTGTTCAGCCTGAGCAATGGATTGCCCTTGAGTTTGTCCTTTTCGAGCGCCGACGCAGCAGCAGAACTTGGCAATGCCAACAACTGTTATACAAGGCGCGTGTAAACTGGTTTGTATAACACCGCCTACTACAAATACATAAGTGCAGCTGTGTGCGTGCGTGTAGGAGGCTCGTCACCGGCACTATTAACCATTGCTCTCGACTATTTTTTTTGTTGCCATTATTGAATGGAATGTAATAAACTGAAGCGAATGTAACTATGTAAGTTTTATGTACTACATGGCACATGCATAATTACCATTGCTTAAATCGATCAACATGAATCGTACATAAGCTATGACCTTTCGCCTGAATCTTAAGGATATTTAGTGCTGGATAATTAACACTAGTTAATTAACTCATTTGTATATGTATAATTCCAATTGGGTTGAAATGAAATCTTCATTTGTTTTGAAGTCTAATTAGCCTATTTTCCGTTTCACACCTTTTCTATATTTATTTCTTGGTCTCTTGGTAGGAAGCATTAAGCAATTGCACATGACCTAATGTCATTACGTGTAGCGAGCTCTATGGATAGAATTACTAATGTTGACTGACAAGAAAGTCAATATATGGGCAATTTGCACTTGTCTATCAAACGGATATTGAAGTTTAAGAAAAGTGTAATCTAATATTATAATGATAATGAAAATAAATAATAACATTTATCTTTTATTGCAACACACGGATATCGACGGACAAATTGAATTTAACGAATATTAACTTGAGCGTGTTAAGGATGCCGGACCACGAGAAAAAGTACACGCAAATACCAACACTGCTCAACACTACAATCCAGCAGTCATTAGTCAATACAGTTATCGGCTACCGTCAGCTGTGCAATTGATGAAAACGCGAGCTCGCCTGCTTATAAAACACAATGTCTTTTAGCAATTTATTAATGAAAAGCGGTGTAAATGGCGGTTTGCGTGGCACACAAACCGCAGCTTTGGGACTACTCAATGTCAGTACACGCCAGGGACACACGCTGCGCGGCAAGCCACCCGGTGTGGCACGTTCACTGGAACAGCGTTTGCGGGGTAAGTTGTGTTGATGTAACCAACGATATCGCACGCAAATAACTAAGAAATGGTGTATTCTATGAACAGATGAGAACGTCACCGATCCCGAGATTGTAGCACGCGTCAATATTGGCTTTCCACAGCTGAAGCCATCACGTTCGGCACAGTTGAAGCTTCGTCTGGAGCATCTGAAGGCGCAACGTGCCAGCAAGGAGCTGGAAAAGCTGGCGCGAAGCAATAAGCGTAAGTAGCCAATGATAATAATTGTGAAACCTGATTGTAGTACTCTTCATTACACTTGCAGTGGTCATCGACTTGGACAAAGTGCAGGAGGCTTATGTGCAAAGAACCGGACAATTTGATTTGCGTCTGCTGGCGGATCACTATGGCGTCTTTGAGCATCTGTTTGGCAGCGCCTACTTTGTGCCACGCGTGCCTCTCAACATAAGCTATGAGCTCGATGCGCATACCTTTAGTCCCGTCTACAATGGCAATGTAATAAAGCCTTCCGAGGCAATCAAGGCGCCACTGGTCAGCTTTGATGGCCAACTAGATCCCATTACGGGCAAGACAGCGCAGGGTGATAGCTACTGGTCGCTGTTAGTCACCAATCCCGATGCACATTATACAAATCCGGCAGCTGAATGTCTACATTGGTTTATGTGGGTTTCGATTGATTGATTGACCACAACTGTAATGATTGATTGTGTGTCTATTTTATAGCTCGAATATACCCAACGGCAAGATCGAGAAGGGCGATGTCTTGGCTGAGTATTTGCCACCATTTCCGCCCAAAGGTGTGGGCTATCAACGCATGGTGTTTGTGCTGTACAAGCAGGTGTCTCGCTTGGATCTGAGCAAGCATAAGCTGGATGCAAAGGATAACATTAATCTGGATAAGCGTAGCTTTAACACACTGGAGTTCTATCGCCAGCATCAGGATGAGTTGACACCGGCTGGTCTTGCCTTCTATCAAACCAACTGGGATGAGTCGTTGACACAATTCTATCACAATGTGTTGCGTAAGTTGAAATGGATATTTATGAATAATGCTCGTTTCTATCCATTGAATCATTTGCGAATTTGCAGAGATAACGGAGCCCGTGTATGAATATGATTTCCCCAAACCATATTTGGCAGATCAAAAGTTCTTCCCACTAAAGCAGCCGTTCAATCTGTACATGGACAAGCATCGCGACATCAAGCAGCTGAACAAGGAGTTTCTGCAGCGAAAGCTCGCCCAGACGCATCCCTTCGATGGACCCGAGAAACCATTGCGTTTCCCCAATGCACATCCCATACGTGATGTGCCCTCGTGGCTAACGACGGAGTTACGCAAACGACGACTGGGAACTGGACGTGTCCAGGATTACTAAGATCTACGTAACCGTTTACCCTTCACAGAAGAGATGCACATGTTGTCTTTGATTTGATTAGTCGTTGTTAAGTTTCAGTTTGTTTGTATTTGATTTGGTTAACAAGTTGGAAGTACATGAATTGAATTGATTCATTGAATGAAGTACACGTTGCGTCTGTATAAGTAACATGTGTATGAATTACATAATAGTTGAAATAAATATGTTAACATAAATAATTGAAGAAAGCTAACACTATGGAATCAATTTGATGCGTTTTAACAATCATCTCATATCTCTAATCGCTAAATTCTAACAGATGATACAGTTCTGAGACAATATATGTATTAATAAGTGTTTGATTAATTTACGTTCGTTCGTTCGTTTGTTTGTTTTTGGCACAATGTTTTAGTTAATAAGTTGCATTTCATAAGTACTCGTATGTTGCGTTGACTTAGCCTACAATGATCTTGAACAATCTGTAACTGGAAGTTTGAATGCATCGAGATTTTGCACTTAGGTCTGGGCTTTGCCATAGGCTCCAACTGGTGGCCTATACATGGCCGGCAGCATGATCACCTGTGGCAAATTGAAGGCATACTTGTGCTTGCCAATATTCTTGAAGACATTATCCATGCGCGTGCCCTCGCTACAAATAAATAAAATACAACGAGCAACGTTAATACAAATTAATAATGTGAATGCAATTTATACAACCTTCGCATGGTGCTGAGCGCATAGGGAACATGTTTAGCGGGCAATTGGAATTCCCGTACGAGCACACGGCATTGCTCGAGGGTAACCGCCATCCCAGTGCGATCCTTGGCGCTTTTGCATGACGTGAAACGCAGACCGCCCATAAGGCGACACGCATCCTCGGCCAGATGCAGTATCTTCACATTTTTGGTCACATTCGAGCGCAGCTGTTGCTCCATGAAGCCCAGCACCGATTGCAGTGACTCCAATTCCCCTGTACTGACATCCGCCGCAGCTGAGGCATTCAATCCCAACTTCCGATATCGACTAAAGTATTGACTTAACCTCAAATAGTTGTCCAAATTGGAGCGATGCTGTTCCCGCGTCTGTCCCAATGTCGCCTTCTCGTTAATGCCAATGTTGAAGAAGACGGGCGTTATCTTAAAGCTGAACAATGAGCAACTGTTGGACAACGCATGGTCTGGCACCGGCAGCAACACTTCAAGCGCTTGACGAGATCCCGTTATGCGTGGCATGGGTGTCGCCTCGCCTTGTGTTGGCGGCATCAGCGTAAAGCTAACTGATGACAAATCCTCAATGGCAATGCACATGTCGCTCCACATGTCGGCCTCAGCTCCGTACAGCGACAGTAAACCCTCAAAGTACGCCAAGGGTCCTAGTTCACGTAGCAGCGTCATGTACCCGCTGTCCAGCTCGCTTCCCCACAGCCGAAGCATCAGGGCACTCACCAAGGCCGTTAGCTGTGAGAAAGTGGAGAAATATATTTATTTTGTATACCAAGATCATCTAAATATATAAATTTTATATGTAATTTAAATGAACAATTGCAAAAATTTCATTTTAAATTCTCAAAATCGGTACAAAACGAACATTCGCTTTTATGATAATGTTATTTACAGCGAATTGTTATGTTATTAACAGAATACTGATTTGATTCTACGACTGCCACTTATGGTACTATTTAGTAAAAATTTTCCAAATTTGTGCATTTCTTATTGTTTTGTTATAACTGAAAAACTTGTTTCATATTCTGCTCCATTTTATATGAATAAATCAAGCAAATCAAGTTGATAAACAATTATTGAAATTGGTACGCTTTAAAGTGTATGCAGGTCTTTATAAAGCTATGCATCTTTTCAGTTTGGTAAAGCCATGCTTTGGATCTGTCAACTTGGCATCAAGCCATGATTAATCAAATATGTAAACTGATCTCTCAATAATAAAGCTATATTACTGAGGCTTGGCAATGAACATGAAAAATTTGTATTTGGAACCACAAGGAGCCAAAATTAATGAACCAAATTTAAGGAACTTATGTAAACAGAACTAGTAGCTCATTCGCATAAGCAGTGCTCGGAACTAGTTAATCAGTCTGATCGAAACTACAAGTTTATCGAAATAAAACTTCTTGTAAGTTAATATAAATATAGGTTAATTAATAGTGCTTGGAAAATCTCATTGACTTACCGCCTGGGAGAAACAGACGTCACGTCGATACATTATGCTCGCCTGGAGACGATTGCAGCGCACATCCTGCTGGAGACGCTGCACAGAATGCATCAGCCTTGCGGTCTTCAGCAGACGATCCATGGCATGCCGTAGTTTACGCATGCTGGGACGCAGTTCACCTACCCAGTCAGTGGTCAGCGATAGGTCCAATCCGTCGGTGAATTTATTACCCTTTTTGGCAGCTGGAACTGCTGATGATGCTGTTGCTGCTGGAGCTGGAGCTGGCTGTGATGTCAGATCGAGTTGGACTTTCAGTTGATGTGTCTGCTCCTTGGGGGCAGCTATCACATCTGGTGCCTGTTGTTGTGGCACCACTGTGAAGCCCTCACGCTTAATGGGCGCCTTGGGATGACGCAACCGGATGGCGGGGCTGTCGCAGCGGCCACAAAAGAACTTCAGTTTGCTGACTAGACACATAACGCTCGCCTCGATGTTCAACTGGGTAAGATCCAGAGGTTCCGGCTCCTCTGTGGGTCGATAATAGTTTGCCGATGGCGAGGAGCTCATCAGCTTGGTGTCCAGGAAACCAGCTGGTAGGTGCCTCGCTCTCACCTGCACTTCATCCAGATCGATTAGTTGCACAGGCGGCACAACGGCCGTCGCCGGTGTGGGAATGTCCTGCCAGCATGGTGGCAGTGATTGATATGTGGCCTCGCCTTGCAGTTCAGTCTGCGTCAGAGCCAACGCTTGATGCTGTTCGAGACCGCGCAGATGTGCATTGTAGCACTTGACCACATGCTGCAGTGAATCGATGGCATTGATGTCCAGCGAACTGGAGGGCGATGTGTTGCTGGGATGCCAGCTGTTAGAGCGCATCAATGGTTGACCGCGTGGCCAAAGATCAGGTGGCGCTACCACCGGTGTGGCAAAATCCTCCAACTCTGGTGATTTCAACTCCAATGCGCTAAGCTGCTGCGTGATCTTGCGAAATGGTGACATTGGCTCCATAAGCACATTGTCCGGCTCCTCAATGATGCGATGCCTTTCTATAAATGTCACCGCCTCCTCAACAATGCTTGGCTCCCAAATGTTAAGCAGCGTTCTCGTCTTGACCACCATCTGATTGCACAGCGGCATCATATCCCTTGCACTCCGGCGACTGGCCAACTGCAGCAGCTGCGACATCAGCTCCACAATCTCCTTGCGCAGTTGCTTCGTTGCCTGCACTGCATCATTGGCCGCCTGCACTTTGCAAGCATTGCTCTGCTCCAGCTTCCATGCCTTGCTCTCTTGGAGGAGCCTAAGAAATGTAACCGATAGCATTATAAAGTGTTATACAACTAGCTGGACATATAACAGTAGAACAGCGACTGTTGTTATTTAAGTATGTACAACAAAACGATTAGTTGAGTGTACCCGACAGGGAGAGACCCTGTACATTGTAACTGTTATACCGTTATGCAAATATGCCGTTGCACTGTTATACCATTGTACGAATATACCGTTACACTATTATACCGATATGCTGTTATACAATTGTACGAACTGTTATACCACTATACTGTTATACAATCAATTGCCTTGTCGCTGTTGCCACTTACTTGATGAGCCCACCACATTTGCGTCCCTTGGCATCGTGTCGGGTGAATGCGCCCACAGTGATAATGTCCAGGATACCACGACGCTGGAGCGTATCATTCTGAGCCGCCATGCGTTGCACGTGAAGATTAACAGGCAGAAACTCGAGAGATTCATCGGTTTTGGTTGCGGAACGTTTGTAGAAGACACCGTCACGCATCAGTTGCTGAATGTTCTGTTTGGCCTGAGAGTAATCCTTGAGCAGGCGAAGATGCTCTTCGAGCAGATTCATTTGACGCCAGCGCCACTCGCCGCTCAACTCGCCCATGCCAGAGATCTCCTGCAGCAGCTCCTTCTCGCGCTGTATCCAAATGGATAAGAGCTGCTGTGGCACCGTACAGCACAGACGCGACTCCAGCATCGTCTCCAGCACACTTATGTCAGCGATCAGCGACGAGTGCAATCGATACGAATGCAGGCGAGGATTAGCGCATACACGTTCCAAGCCACACTGCTGTGGCACGAACAGACGTAGGCCCAACTTTGGTGGCAACGATTGTGTGCGTCGATGGCCTGAAAAAGAATGGCGGGAATGCTAATGAGTTGAGCATGAGTTGAAGCTGACTTGATGCTCACCGCTTTGCCTGCCGACCGAGTTGTCTCGATCCGCACCCTGGTCGAACATCTGTGTGCTGGAACGTGGCGGCGGCTGCTGCAAACCTGTAGCACCTCCTGCTATGCCATTGCTGGACTGGGCGAACCCTGAGGCTGCCTCCGGTGCCCAGGAGGCGAGCGTGATGAAGCCACATTCGCCACGCGGCGAACACAATGGCAAACGCAGACGTGTCGAGTCCTGGATGACGCCAAGCGCAACCTCGGCATGCCCCAAAGGCAACGATGTCAGCGACACACGCTCCCGCACATCGTGAACGCTAAAGCGCAATCTTGTGGATGCATTAAAGCCGCCACTGCGCAGAAACCGTATGGTGCATAGAAACTGTGGTGTCCTTGTGCGTTCCAAGAGCTCGGTGCGGGCAAACTGCCGCCATATGCAATCCTCGCCTGGTTGCAGTACCGAGCAGATGACACGCGGATTTGGCGAATGCCCACAACCGTTCAGCGGCAGATTATCACAGGAGACGGCCGTCTCGCAAATGGGCAGCTCCGAGAGCTCCGAAAACTCCAGATCTGCAAGACCAAGAGCAAAAAAAAATGTTTCTTTTTCTTTTTTTTTTTTGGGGGGGGGAGAGGAAAATTAATAAGGGAAATTCACATGCTCCGGACAACAACAAATGGATTAGGACAATTAAATAATAACGAAAATAATAATAAATCACTTTTTGTACATTTTTGTTTTGTTTTTTTGTATAAACAAATTAAAGTTTATTCTTCGAATAAAGTTCAATTGAATTCTTTCGCTCTATATTCTAACTATATAACATATATAATATAAATATATATATATATATATAGTTCTCTCTTTCGCACTCACGCACACAGCTAGTATAATCCACAACCATTTACAAATATATTATATATTATATACACACTTCATTCTATTTAATTTTTGGGTTCATTTTGCATTGGAAATTGCCAAAAAAAAAAAATATAAGGAAAATTATAATAGGACAAACTTTGCTCAAGTTGTTAAATATTGCTTACAATCTATAAAATCGTAAATAAATGCTACAATGACACTTGCTTGACATATGTCGCCGTCTCGCTCTAAGCTGTAATCAGTACTGAAGTTGAATGTAAGCTTGTTAAAGTTTAAGCAAATGTCATCGTAGCACAAAGTTCTTTGGTTTAGTTTATGGGCAAATGTTTCAAAAAAAAAGGGATGAGCACATGATTGCCAACTAGGAACTAGATAATTGTTTGGAAACTATATGCGCCAGTGTGTGTGGGTGTGTGTGTGTGTGTGTGTGTGCTTGTGTGTATCTTGATTAGGCGTGTGTTTGGATGATTGTGCGAGTTTAACAGAATTATAAAAACTTTGTTGATTTACAAACTAAAAGAATTACAACTTGTTTTGTTTTCTTTTTTGATTATTCTTTGTTAGTTGGCGCCTTCAACAGCCAAAAAACATTGAAGTGTGTGTGGGGAAAGGGAAGGGGATTGGGTGAGTGGTGTGGAGGTGGGGGCAGGGAAGGAACAAACAAACAAACAAACAATATATCCAAACAATTTGGGGAAGTATCCAGTTTTAGAACTGTATTAGATCACCTTCAAAGGGCGCCTCTGCCGTTGCCAATTGTGCACTCGACACCGGCCTCAATTCCTGGCCCATGGGCACTGGCAATGGCAGACCCTGATTGATGCGATTGCCCATTTGGGGGACAATGTTTGTACTCTGGTTTGATGTGGCCGCGGCAATCTGTTGCTCCAGCTGTTTGATCTGCAAGTTAATCTGTTCGTTTGAACAAGCCTCAATGCTGCGCACCCAATCGAGGCGATCGGACGCAGTGTGCGCGATAATGCGTTGTGACGGACTGTCCTTGAAATCTGCAGAAAAATGAACAATTTGAATTAATTGAATGAAATAAATAAATAAAACACACTACTGAGACACTAACCTAAATCAAAAACGAAGCCCTCCAGTTCGGGCTCGTCATGTTGTATTCGCGGCTGGCAATCCTGCAGGACGACCACACCGGCCACCGATGAATTGGGATTCTTGTCCTTCAGATAGAACAGTAAATTTCCACGCAATTTGCACCAGCATTCCAGTTTAACTGCAGTTGGAAAGTGGAGGAACGCAGAGAAAGAGATGGCAAAAGTGCGTAAGCAAACGTGGTGAGTGGTGAGTATGTGAGGTGAGTGTCGAGCGTGAATTAGCGAGGATCCAGGGATCCATAATGGTGTTTTGTATGTGTAAGTGTGTGGGTGTCTGATAAGCAGAAATTATAAATACTTTGTGGTCAGTAAGAAGGCAACAAAGAAACCTTTCTTTTTATGCATGTGCATGTGTGCATATGTGAGTGTGTGTATATGTAGGTGAATGTGGATAAGAATGATTGATGATTAAAACGCAATTGCACTCACCATCGGTGCGCCAGAAGATGCCCTCCTGTCTCTCAGTGATTATCAGCAAACCTTCTTTGTCAAATCTGGTTGCGGGATTGGTTGCCAAGTTAGCTAGTGACGATCTATTGAATCGCATGCTTGAGCCCTACTGGAAGCACTGAGGTTGACAATACGTGGATTGAGGCGACAGCTGTTGGTAATTGTAATTGAGAAATTATGCGTTTTATTTATATGGAAGTGAGCACAAATTAATTGATGATAATCAAATTAATTGCTTGAAAATCTCAAGGTTGGGCACATACAACTGATACACACACACACACACACACACACGTAGGGATCCCATATGAGCGAGCGGCACACACCTTACAATAACTGTAGGTGCGCATTAAATAATTGAAGAAATCACACAGCGAAAAACGGGAAAACAAGAAAGTACATGGAATAGGGAAGGAGGTTGGCGTGGGCGTTGGATGACCAAGCAAATGCCGCACATTGGGTTGTCTGCAGCAAATGTATTACATACCTTGTCTCTTCTCCTCTCTCCACTGACACACGTTCTCGCTCTCTCTCTCTCTCACACTCGTTTGTTGTCTTTCAAAATAGCACAGCTGACGTTGACAACAGCATCGCAAATGGCCAAAAGCGGCGCTTATGGACCACAAATTCTTGTCTCGTATTTGTTTAGACTTGCCACGAAAATGTAGCACGGTGACCTGAGCCCACAGCCCTCTACGCCTTCCTCCACCCAAAAATCGGCAAATTCAACCGTGTTCTTCGTGGTTGCACAGCTGGCAAATCAATCTGCGGCCTGTTTCCCTGTATTAGTTTCTAGTTGCTATTGTATTCTTTTGATTTTATAGTGTTCACATTTTAGTTGTATTTAAATTTCGTAACTTATTGCTTGGCATTCTTTAATTTTGTAGTTATTTGTTCCTCAAGTTTACTTTCTGCATTGAATACAATTTCAATGCCAGCAAATGTAATGTTAAGCTTGCTGTTAATATATGCACAGGGCTGCATTAGCTAAATGATTTGTGGTTCACAGTAGAGCTCACCGGTATTATTATTAATCAAAAATAATCTGCTAATATATGTGTTGTACTTTCTTTATTAAACGCTTACTTAAATAAGATTTTAATCATCATTTTATATATTCGTTTTTATTATTATATTTATAAACCATTTTCTGAAATATAAGTCCGTCAGTCGGAACTGCTTTTAAATTAGTTTTGAACTGGTTCAGAGGTATAAAACTTCACGCTGGAACTAGCTGTTTAACAGTATTTTAACAAAATGTTTGAAGATCAGATGGAATCATATTGCGCAAGCCTGTTCATGCAGACACTTAAATTACAGTGTATTCTTTTTAAAACAAAAGTGTAAACAATCAACGAAATTAGAGTGACAGACCTGAATCTTACTTTCGCAATAAATATTTTAATACAGATTAATACTGATATTAAAAATTGTATACATTAAATAAGCAGTCTTTGATTTGTTTACCTTATTAAACGTATGGCATAGAGCACCGGTTGCACACATTTTTTTAATTGATCCAACAGGTTAACAAAATTACAGTTGAATTATGATATTATTAGTCGTAATCTGTACATCACTCTTGGATTTCTTTATTTTTAATTAGCAAAATTTCTGCCCTTTTAAGTAGAACCATTCCGTCGATCGATTTATCGATAACAATTGCCTTTTTTGCAGCTAACTTCACGGCGTTCATGGGTTCATTCGCAGCCAACTTTGCGCGCAAAACAGCTGTTTATGTGGTGAAAACGAATCAGCGATACTGTTTCACATTCGTAAAATGGCGTCGGAGGTAGCGGTTGAACAACAAGACCAAGAATTTGTAAGTGTATAAACAAAGAATTGTTGAACCAATTGGATACATACTTATATGCTAGCAATAAGATGACACACACCCAAATATTGTGCAAACTGAAATGTGTGTAAATGCAAGACAACAGTACCAATAAAACTTTAAAAATTGCGTGCGTGTTTTTTACTCTGTGAATGTGTGTGGGTGTGCGTGCACATGTTTTCTGTGTGCGTGTTTTGTTTGTTTGTGTGAGTGCATTGAGCTTGTGTGCAATAGTTGTGTATGTTGCAATGTGTTTCATCAAAATCTGTTGCGGTATTCGGCACTTGCAAAATTATTCTGTGTACATTCTCATAAATACATGCGCATGTGTAGTTGCAATAGTATAAGCACGTGCTGCTTACAAATAAAAGAAAACATAACATAACAGTGCCTTCTATACGACGCAATCTAAATAAATTCCAATACAGTCGCTCCATATGCTGCTATCGGTGTTATCAGACAATAACAACACAGCCAAAAACAACAACTGCCATGGGGAAGTGGAAGTTTATGTCTGTGTGTGCGTGTATTTATGTATTTTGTGTTGTGTTGCTTTGCGTTGTGTAGCAAGTGGTTGCAACAACAAATGCTTCACGTTCATTTCGTTATTCTTTCTCTCGCGTTCGCTCTCTCAATTTATGCTCTTTTTGTTTTAATCGCTGTTAATTTTTTGTGCTTTGCTCTCGCTGCATTTATTAGGGAAAGTGATTTCCGTTTGCTGCTCTTCATCGTCTTCTCCTTCTTGTGTTTGTTGTTGTTGTCACTGCTGCATTTTACAGTGTTTGTCAAACTGTTTGCCCGCAAAACCAGTTTACAGCTACAAAGTGCAAATTCATAAAGAGATCTTTGTCTTTCTCTCTCTCTCTCTCCCTCTCTTCGTTCTTCTATCGCCTTTTGGCAACTGTGCCAAATTGCTTCATGCACACAAATCTCGTCACAATTTCTCAGACTTCCTCCAGCTGACGCAAAGTTCATTGTTTGCTTAAACGTCAGCGCTATTGTAACAGGATCGGGAACGATGGCGATTTTGGGGAGGTCGGGCAGTGGGACTGACCTTGCATGAATCTGGTTGAAATTCCAATAAGCACACACACACACTTACCAATCTGGAGCAGAACAGACACAAACCCGTGTGTATTTTAAATGCGCATTTATTTATTAATTATTTACTTATTTGTTCAAGGTGCCGTACATTTAAGTTCTGTTCCATTGAAGTGCCTTTTAAATTGATTTCATTTCATTTGAATTTCTCTGCTCTGAAGCTCAACCTGTCCAATTTCCAAATAAAAACCCACCATTTGCCACACTATTTTCCACTTATTGCAAAATTTGTTTAGAGCTCATTTCAATTTCATTCATTTGCTTGCAAATTTGTTTATAAGCTCATGTCCATAACGTTTACCAATCAATGCATACACACACACACTCACACACACAGATATACATACATACATATGTATGCTTGGTATTCCACATACACTTCTATGAAATGAACCAATTCTTTGGTTCTTGTTCAATTGGTTCTTTGCAAGGAATTCCATGTTGATATTTATTAGAGTCGCAATTGATTTCTTTAAGATTATCAATTATTTGAACTTATTTTTTTTCAATTATATACCAATTTACTTTAGCTTTATTTATATTTTCAAGTAAACTGTTTAGCGTTTTGTCTCGTCGTTCATCTGATACTGATAATCGTAAAGTAAATTAAGCATTGATTGCGATTGATTATAAAGCTATATTTAGGCAACTGTTTAGTCATATCAAATAAATAAATCAGACATCTTAATTGAATTAAAGATCCATTTATAAAGTGATTTTGAAAATTAAATTATATTGATCATGAAGCTAAAACAATTGCTATATGTACAACTGATTCACAGCTGTTTTAAGTCTGGCTTAAACAATTAGACATATACATATTGTATAATTACTCGCAGCTTAAATGAGTCAATGAACTGACTTTGGCAATTTTCACTGCATTTAGCAATGAGTCGCTTTAGATGTATGAGAAATAAGCTTAAATGAGAATTTCACTTACCCAATAACCTGTGACCTGCTGAAGTAGTCAAGCTTTGCTTGAGCCATGAAGTACATGTACTGCAAGAATGTGGTTGCGTTCAGCAGCATTCGATAATAGTCTGTCAACCTACAGCAGATTCACAATTATACAATATATAATAAAAAGCAAGCAAAGTTTTCTTCGACACTCCATAGATATGACTTCATCTGTTTTAAATTTTCGATCGACTGTTTCTATTTCAGTTATATATTATAATTGTCAGATTTTAATCTAATTTTATTTAGAAGGCAATATTTAATTGAACGTTTTTGTGATTGTTTAAAATATGGCAGTTATATATATAACTATATATATATATATATATATATATATATATATATATATATATATATATATATATATATATATATGTATATATAGTGATGCGATCCGTCCAGTTTCAAAGTATATACTGCAAAAGGCCGAGCCATTGCAAGTTGAAGAAACAGTATAATATAATATTTATATTTAATTGTTAGCATTTTTTAAAAGACTCCTTTGTTTATTGATAATTAACTTACTATTTAGTGATGTCTTTTTGTCATTTACAATCACAAAATGTAAGCATCGTGATTGCAAATAACTTTTAAAAATCAATTTGCTGTCATCCTTATGTGCTGCTGAACGCGGCCATTGTTTTCATGCTGGTTCAATCAAGGACTCTCTATATTGTTAATTGCTAAGAAAAAAATGTAGTTTCAATTACATTGAAGTGTGTGTTTGTCATGGAAATGTTTGTAGTGCTTTTTGACAATTAAAGTGTTTCCATTGTTTCGTTGTTATGTCAGTTAGACAGTTGCTCAATTTGCATATGATGTACAAGCGCATATTTACATATGTATGTACATTCATATATGTATTGTGTATACATAATTGATTTCACTTGAACTGAAATCATACATGTATCATATTACTGTGTGTGTGTGTTTGTTTGTTGGCATTTGTTTGTTTGTTTGTTTATTAAATTTGTTCGCTTGATGCATAAATCAAATTGCTCATAAAATGCGGCAGACAGCCAGCAGTTTATGCAACAACATGTACATATGTATACATACATATGTAGGTGTGTGTCTGCGTGTGTGTGTGTGTGTGTATGTGTGTATGTTGTGTCTCTGTGCAGTTATAAAATATTAGTGTCCCATTGCAGTTGACTTTTTGCATTGATTCGTTGTTCATCCTTGTGCACGGACTCTGAACCCACATGCTCTTCACAATGGGGCAGCCACAAAAAAGTACAATAACCCTTTTGTGCCACACAGTTGGGGGCGCCAGGCAGCAGGGGGCGTGCAACAACAATGTTGTTGTTGTTGTTGTTGCCGCTGCTGCTAGGGGTTGCATTTTTTTTTATTTGGTTTCCTTTTTTGTTTGTTTTATATTTTGCAGCCTGTTGCTTTGACCGCATTTCATATCACTGACTGATTGATCAACTGATTGACGGACTGATTGACTGCCTGACGCGCTTCCTCACTTGTGCAGATAACAACAAAAACTTTCATTAAAAGTTGAAATAAATATATTACATACGTATATAAAAATATAAGTTCATATATATATTTATATATGTAAATTGAAACAACAAAATGCAATGTGCAGCAACTATACACACACACACACACACACACACACACACTCAAGTACACACATACATGTGTGCTTGTAGTTGAAAATAGGTCAGCACGCTGTGGTCGTCGCTATCACTGGCAAACACACAACAACAATGCATGCACAAGTCAACAAAATGGAGCAACAGCCCCTAGACCCCCTTTCTGTTTCACTCGCCCCCTCTCCCTCATGCCGTAGCCCGAATTCCCAAACCAATACGAAGCCGTGTTCCGGGTCCGTCTGGGGGCTTAGACGCTGTGCTCAGCACTCAACGCTCAGGGCCTTAAATGCTTAGTCACTACCCCTGCCCCCCCCCCAACACTCATCCCCTTAGCACTGCCACCTAGCTGTGGCTCTACCTAGCCAAGTATTCAAAAATAAACAAGCAAAAATAGGCAAAATGCGAACAGTGTGAAGCAACACCGAATAGCGCATGCTCTTTAAATAAAACTTGCATAATACTCGACAGTGACATCATGGGAATTATGAAAATTTGTATTGTTCATGTAATAGTAATTATTTATTTTAATTTTTCTTTTGCTCTAAGAAAATTTTGTGTGACAAAAATGTTGGCTTCCAATATATTTATTAGAATATTATATTATATTACAATATTATTCTAATATTGTAAATCAGAACACATTGAATCTCAATAGAAAACATGACAAAGTCAATGGACTCGCTTTGGAACTCACGAAAAATGGCACAAAAATGAACCCTTTTAATATCAAAATGTTTCGTCTCTTCTTCTAATGCCGAAGCGCACACACAATGCACGCTTACTTATATCTCTGTATATTTATAGAACTTTCAAGTACGTACGTAATTCATATATATATATATATATATATATATATATATATATATATTATATATCTGTACTTTATATAAGGCATTTCATTATATTTTGTTCATTTGTTGCTTTTGCGTTGTGCTTTCCCCATTGGGGAGTCGAGAAATATTCTTTTGATATTTCGCTTGTGACTTATATGCATTTCTATGAAATAAATAAAAAAAATAAAATACTTAATGCTGCTTGTTTGTTCCAGTTTTGTGCGTTGCTTACTTTCACTAATTCCAGCTTTACGAGCTGTAAGCAAAGTAAATTAAAAAAAAAAATAAGGTAAAAACGAAAGTTACCATACAACAGAATAGTTTGTACACAAATTTGCAAAAGTATTCAGCAAGAAAATATTTGAAATTACCAACCAGCTTACCATCCTGCAGAACTGCAATGATTCCAAAAGCAGCAGCTTACCATTCTTCAGGTTCAATGCTTTATCGTTTTACGTTTATCGGAACTAGTGATTCAACTTGCCGTTTCTTTTTGTTTGCTTCATATTTATGCATAATTGACATCGCCCCGTGAGAGCATAACGATTGTTTCTAACGCAATGTTTGTTTGTTATTGTTCTTATTGTTGCTGTTTGCGTATTTATTTCAATCGCAGGTTGTTGAACCCCACATGTGACCGACCGAGTGGCTCGAGGCTCTCAGACTACGAGACCCTCGTAGGCTGCCGCTGCCGCCGCCGTTGCTGCGCTGCTGCTGCCGTTGCTGCTTCTTCTTCGTCTTCATCTTTTGCTGTTGCTTCCGCAACGCTTTCTTCTTCTGTTTGTGGCGCTTTATCGCTGCTTTTTTTTTTTTTTGTTCTCGCTCAGCTCATTTGCGTTCATTTTGGGCTTGTTGTTGTTGTTGTTGTTGCTGCTGCTTAGCTATGTTTCTAGCAGCAGCAACGGCATTGTCTGAAGTTTTATTTCCGCTGCCGCTGCTACAGCTGCTGTTCTCATCTCATCTCATAGCTATGAGCTGAGCTCTTATCCATTGTGGCGTGCTCAAGTCTTTGTTGCAATAATATTCAATTGCATTTTGTTTGGCCATTGCTTTGGGGTCACTCACTGGGCGACAAACGTGTCCACATCTCTTCCTCTTGCAGTGCCTCATTCTCTGATTTTCCTTCCTTTTGCTTGCTGTCTCTCTCGCCCATCTTCAATCATCCAACGCTATTCAATGCCCCGCGGGGCTCTTTTTCAAAAATGGTTGCAAAAAAATGTTGTTAAGACCGAGTTGAAAGAACTCTAATAGAGCGTTGATAATATCGGATGGGCTTTACTTGTTGTTGTTGCTATTATTATTATTATTATTGTTGTTGTTGTTGTTGCCCATGAGGTTTTTACTCTGCCTTTTTGATTGGTTTGACCGATTTACATTGTGAAAAGAAATGAGTTTTATATGTATTTTTTAAATGTATTTTTTCTCTCATTTTCGAGCTGTCTAACCTCGCATATATATACATATGTTTGTATGTATGTAGAAAAGCTTTTATTTGCGTCTTTTGCCCTACATTGCCACTTTTGCCATTTCTGATAATTAAAAAGCAACATTTGCTTTTGCTACTGTTGTTGTTATTATTGTTATTGTAGATATTGCTACCATTATTGTTGCTCTGCTTTTTGGTTTGATTTGGTTTGCATTGCTTTGCTTTGCTTTGCCTCGTCTCGGTTTGCTGGCAATTTGCCAAAAGCTTTGAAATAACCGTTACAGAAAGCTTTTTGTTTGCTTCAAGTTAATTAAAACTTCTGTTGATTTGCACAGAGAATTATGTTCTATGTAAAATAGTTTAATAAGCGAGTAACAAGAGGAGCTTTAACTAAGTGATTACTTCAGCTTTAGAGCTCTCAATAAATGTCATACCCTGTAAGTCTAAAGAGTGTGTATAGGTATACATTTATATGTATATTCCTTACCAATCTTATGTTAAAAGGTTAATATATACAAACAGAAGTACATAAGAGAACCACTATCAATATTAGCATTTTAGATCTGAGATACCCTGTTAATCTCAGAGTCGATTTTAGCATGCTCGCTTACTTGCATAGCAATGCTCTTTGAACTTAACGAAACTGTCATAATTGCACTCTAAATACACACACATACATATGTGTGTGAATATATGTATATATATTCTGACCTTTTACGCATGCATGCAAAAGCTGCGTCTCCATCGATTTTGCAGCGTTGCCAAATTGGATCGATACGCGAACAATAATCGAAAGCTTTTGTAATAATCAAAGCTGAGTTCAGGCTTGCGTAACATTTGTCGCTTGATCTAGAGCATCAGGAGCTGCAGCGTCGATTGCTGGTCACGTTTAACGGGAGCTTGATCCGAAAAATGTCACATCATCTTGTGGCAAAGCAGTTCGCAACTCGGTGGCCCTCTCCACTTGCGTAACCAAAGCGGACTCCAAAGTGGAGACCCACTAATCCCATTCGGATCACTTTCTAAGTGGGTTGTCGGGGTGTGATGCTGCAGCGGCGACTGATGTACTATGTATGAATCGCATGTGTTGTCCAATTTAATTTGTGTTGTGAAGATCAAACTTGTTTGGCTTTTATGTATAGAGTTTCAGGGCTGCGACAAAACTTTTATTTATAAAACCTACATATGTACAAATGATGTGATTTCTTTTTAAAGCGGATTTATACATATACATACAAACATACACGGGCATATTAATATTTTTATTGAAAAGAAAGTTTTTAACCCGAGACAACGACGCGTGATAGCGAGTCTTTTGTCTAGTGTCAATGTCACGCCCCATGTAAGCTTTAAGCTAGCGTTTTGTTTAAATAATCGATGTGGCCATAAGAAAGCGTAATAATAATAACAATAATCATGCGCAAATGGTAGAAAACAAATCAAAAACACAGCACGAGGCCAGACAATACCAACAACAATAAGAGCAACAGCAACAACAACATCTCAGCAGTAACAGCAGCTGCAAGCGGCGGGTGAAATTTTTCTTCGCTTTGATGGCGACACTCGAAACGGCGGCGAAATTTCTTAACACTTTCATAAGAAGTCATAAACTAAAGCGTCTGGCGAGTCGAGAGTGAGAGAGCAAAGCCAAAGTAAATACATATGTATACATGTATCTTCATGTATGCGTACATAAATTAAATGAAGCTCAGCCAGGCGTGTGCTTGACTTTTGACTTGCCAAATGCGCACTTTATATATCGCGTATTACTTTTGTTTTTTCTTATTGTTATACTTGGTTTTTTTTTTCGTAGTTTCTTTTGACACTGCTACGCATGAATGTAGAACGAAATGCGTTAGAATAACAGCACGCTGTTAGTTTAACATACATAATTCATCCTTAGCTTAACATATGTTGAGCTTTGCTTTACTTTTCCACTCTCTCTCTCTCTTTTGTTGACTGACATTGAACTGTGTCAGTGGCAGCAGCAACAGCAGCAGCAGCAGTAACAAAAGCGTGTAATGGGGCGGGCTGCTGCGTCGCGACGCGTCGGCGCATGCTCTTTTGCTACGCTGCCTTAGCTGTAGCTGAAGCTTTTGCTGCTGCGCCGCGCGCTCTGTTTGCGTTGTGTTTGCGCAGTCGACTCTGCCTGGCAGCCGCCGCCGCCTGCCCGTTTTTATTGTTTGTTGTTTGCTGGCGGACAACTCTGTTTCTGCCTGCTTCTGGCCCCATCAGTCGTCGTCGTTGTCGCAGCCGCGTCGCGTTGTTCATCTCTTGTCTTGTTGCTGTTGTTGATCGGGCGCGCGCTTGTCTCTGCCTGTCTGAGCTTGTCGTTTTATTTTGTTTATGCTGGAGAACTGAAATATAACTACATATAAAACCGAATTTATTGTGCATTTACAGTTGATCAATAATTTGTTTATATTTATGGCATTCTCATAGTGCTTTCCTGGTTTTTTTTCTTGTTCGTTCGTTTGTGAAAAGTGTGTGTGATAAATGAGATTGTGGACTCAAAAATGCAGCAGCCTCAGCAGAGAAAGGATAAACAAGGAGGAGACTACGATTATGCTAATGCCAAAGAGAGCAGCTGTCATCGACGCCTGTTCCTGTGTATAGCGAAGGTGCTTTCTCTCTCTCTCTCCTCCTCACACACACTTACATGCCTCCCCTTTTCTAAGCCGCCCATTTACATACATTTTTATATTTACTAACTTTCTCAGTTTTGTCTCAATTTACTTGCACACCATTTTTGCACTGTGGTTTTTTGTACATCTCACTGCCCCGCCCCATCTGCCCCATCCTCTACTTGATGCTATCCTTCAACTTCACCAAGTCTCTGTGACTGCGACTTTAGCTTGTCTTCTGCTTTGCTCGCTTCAATCATTTGCAGTTTGCAGTCGCCAGTCTTGTTTTTTTCCCTTTTTTTTTTTTTGCATTTTGTTTTTGTTGCGCTATTTATAGACGCGCTTCATTAGTTTTCGTTGCCTTTTGCTACGTATCTCTACGTTTGCTCTTGCCTACCTTTCTTTTCATATGCTCAGCTCCGCTCAGCTGTCAGTTGCAAACTTGACGCTTGGCTCTCTTGTTTGATTCCCAATTCTGCTTTAGAATTATGTGCATGCATGACTGTATGCGTGCGTGTGTGTAGCTGAAAGTTCAAAGCATAAGAAAGCTGCATTGATTTGTGGTTGGTAAGTTAATTTATTTACATATGCGTACACTGTTGATGTCGCTGCTTAAAAGCTTTGATAAATGTTTTTATTGTTGCAGCCTAAGACAATAAAACTCTTTGTTACAAAGTGAGTGTTGTTGATAAATGTGAATTAACTGATTATAAAGAACTTCTAGACAAAAGGAGGGACAAACATAAAAACGTAATTAAATATTGGCTCTTAGCTTTAGTTAAAGTCCGCGTTTTCTTTGCTTTTTATTGCAGCTTAGTGCAATTTTATTTACAGCTGCGAGAGCAATCTGTTTTCAAATTGATTCGTTTATCTTAACAACTGTCTGGTTTCGTTTCGTTTCTTTTGGATGTGCAGTTCCGTTTACTGAGTCAACCATGTAATACATCTGTATCTAAATATAACACACATACAAAGTTAGTTGTATGTACATACATACATATGTATGCATCTGAACTGGCGAACCAACATCATTTGGCACGCAAATTGAATTTTCATGAAAATTGTTTGCTCATATGCAAATGAGGCGTTGGAACTGAAGAGGGAGACAAGCATATGCAGCCTCTGCCTCCGCTTGGCTCCAGTTCCAGTTTGTTGCCCCTCCCCCCCCACCCTCCTCCTCATCAGCACTTCGCTCAACTGTAATAAGTGCTCCACTAGTTAGTTATTAATCTACACGCGACTGCGCACAAAGCGGAAGCACATTAAATGTGCTTTCAAAAGCATTTTTGAAAGCTATGCGAAAGTGTTGGCCCCCCTACCTCCCCCTTTTGGCCTTTAACCCGGCTATTGGTTTAGCAAGCAGCCCCTTTGGGCACGCACAATGCAACCGGCGCCCATTTCCGGTTGATGTTCGTTGATGCCACAGCATGTGGAAACTGTGGAAACTTTGGCAAATGGCCGTCTGTTCTCGTGCCACAGAAAAACAATGGACGTGTCGGTGTTGGTGTCAAATGCGGCAATCTGCCAGTCATATCCTGCATGCCACATGCCACATGCCTCATGACACTGGATGTGCAAATGAAACAGACTAAACAATTTGTTGAATAATTGCAGTTCCTTGCTTGTTGTTAAAAGGATATCTTTCGTAGAGATCTCTCTTGCAACAGTATAAATGGAGAGCGATGCATCACTCGAATCGCTGGATATAATAAAATATGATTAAATGAGATTCAATGGGATCGCCAGATGATATTAAAGAACCGAACTTAAGACTCAATAAGAGACTGAAAGAGTTTAGTCACAATTCGACATAGTTCTAGACTGATTCCAAGAAGTGATTAGTTGAGTTGAATACCATCTGATCTTTGTAAGTGATCGCTAGAAGTGAAAAAATGAGAACGCTAGCAGCTTACTGACCAGTTGATTACAATTGAATACAAGGGAAGATTCTGATCATTAAATTGATCGCTACATGAAATAAGATGAGTTATCTAACTGAAGTCTTCAGTAAATTATATGCCTTATATAAAAGCACAATTGTAAACAATAAGAGAGTGATCGAAGTTAAGAAAAGAATCTAATTATTAGACGATTATATTAATTAGAACTGAGATTTGATGATCTTTCTAAATGATAAGGTATTCGAGTATTCGAGAAGTTAAGATGAGAATCAGATCATCACTGATCGCTCGAGCAGATTAGATGATAATCTGATCATTTCATCATTCTATCATAAGCGATCGTTAGAAGAGATAAGCTAATAGTTCTAACAAATGATAGAGCAAATAAATGATCATGCGAGCAGCTCAGATTATAATCAAAACTCTAGATGTTTCTATTATAACTGAACTCAGACTGAAGTCTTACTTTGTACTGCATTCCTCATATATTATAATCAAATTGAATACAATTACAGGGCGAATGAGTTCACCCACAATTCGGTGTAACTTCAAAATTGATCGCATTCATTCAAGTTGAGATTGAATTTTGTGTTTGCATTGTGAAGCATTTGTTGAGGTCTCAGCACATTCATTCGTAACAAGTGTTACAACCGATGACGATGTGTCGACAAACATGAACAGTAGCTGACACTGATGCTGATGCAATCAAATGATGATCATTTCATAACCCGTTGCAATAATTCATGATCAAATTCACTCATTTGGCCAATTGTAAGCGATCACGTTTAGCGTTAAGTTCATATTGTGATCATATTCACTGATTGCTCGCTATTCAACGTGTGATCATAAATGGTTGTTTTGCTGTTTCTGTTGTTGATCGTGAACACGATTGTAGCCAGGTTGTTTTTTTTTTTTTTTTTTTTTTTTTTTTTTTTTTTGCATGCTCTACTCTCTCTGTCTGTGTCTCTGTCTTCATTTGCTCAACGCCCATGGCTAGAGGCGCCCCAATCAAAGAACATTACAGACTACAAACTGTCATGGAAGACAGTCTTCAACAGTCTTCAGCGAACGTTCAACTTTAATCTGTGGCAAGTCTCTTAACTCTTTCATTGTTATTCGTGCATGCTTCAAAGCCGTTTACAGTTTTAGAATGTTTCTACTGCTGTTGCTCCCCCTTCTTTTTTTCCTTCCTCTTCTTCTTGATGTTGTTGCTGTTGCTGTTGCTGTTACTTTGCATGCACAGTTATGAGAGCTTGCCACAAAAACGTTTCACTTGTTGCTCTATTAACTTGCTTCAGAGCTAATGGCCAACAATTTAAAGCATCGCACGTTCTGCGCTAAACGTGTCGGAACCGGAAATGCTCTTCACTTCACACACACACACACACTCACACACACAGCTACAGACACGCGTATCTATGCTTAATTGACGGCACAATCTTTGTTAAACAATAATTCTTACAAATTTGTTTACATGCCACATATTGTTAAACAATTTGGCCTTAGCAACAATTGTGGACACGTTCAACGTTCTGTTTCTAGACGAGGGGGAGCTTAACGATTGGTGTCTGCAGGGTGGGAGGGCGGTGGGGGAAGAGTAGGTTGTGGTTTTCTGTTTGCTTTTGCGGCGGCGACTTTTCATTTCCTTTATTTACTGTAGAAATTAGCGAAATGTAAAGGAAACAAAAACACACTTAACTCAAAGCGAGCATGACCGACTAACAGATATTCGTTGTCTGCAATTTACTAAGCATTAATATTACAACAAACATCTTGTTGTGTGTTCTGCACTCAGTTTACAAAACATTTTTATCAATTTAATTTCTCATACTAGGCAATTTACAGGGTATCATAAGGCAGACAACAACTGCAGTCGATCGCAAGAGAGTTATCTATTACTTATTACATGTAGTTTTTAATTTAAAGCGTTGTATTGTAAAGTGTAGCAGTAATTACTCGACTAGCAGATACCCTGCACACACAGTGCACGTATATTTACTACACAAACACAGTGTGACATGTGTAAAGATGTTTTTATACATAGTACTACATTCAAAAAGTTAAGTAGTAATAGTTTAACTTGCAGATACCCTGTAATTAGTTGATGGTGCACATACTCACAAAAGATACCTTCATCTAACTGTTACACACAATAGCAGTGCATTGTCATACCCATGGCATTCACTAACACACATTTACAGGGTATAACATGCTACACTTTGCCTTAGTCACAAGCTACTCGCTGATAACCCTATTGGCTGAATGCGTTAAAAAGTGAAAGCCGCCAACACACACCCCCAAAACAGATATTTAAAATTAGATACAGTCATCCATCCATTAAAGCTGACCTGGTCTGACACACACACAACACACACACACACACACACACAGGGAGGCAGCTGCACATGGATGAGACATTGCAGTGACGTCATTGACTTGATCAGCAACAATTTGGCTTACAATTTACATGAAATTGATTTCCAATCGGAATTTACCCAACTTGAAAGTCTTCCCAGAAGAATGGAGAAATATCTTTGACCTTAGATACTTTAGTGTAATCTCCAATTCCGAACAACGTGCGAGGAGGAGGGGGGGGGGATTCCCATTTATTCCATTTTGGGTTTCTAGTATTTCATGAGTATCATCAGTGATGGTCAGTTGAAGCTGTGTTGATAATGAGAATTCGTGGAAACAATGGGCGATTGGACCACAAAAAAATAAAAGGTGACGCACTCTCCAAATTATCACCAGCTTTCTACACTCAGCGAATGCGTGTAGCGACTATTACAAACATATGTACATACATACATATGTATGTACATACTTATGCTGAATCAACATCTCTCTTTGCATTATTCCCCTTAAATGTTACGTAATATTGCCAAAGGTCAGATATTTTGTATCTCAAGTGCTGTTTATCATATTCGCAATACGTGGAAAGATGTTTCATCAGATAGGTAAGCTTGTTCTCTTCTCATTCTCTTCAGACATCAGGTTCGTGTGCTGTGCTGTTCTTCATAAATCTTCTATATACAACAATTTGCACGTACACTGACTGCAACAAAATTGAACAGTTATCTTAGTTGTGTCTCTTATAAAGGAAAGTGAACGTTTCTATTTTTTTTTATTATTATTATTTGTAGTCATCCAACTTTATATATCTTGCGAAATGTTTACTAACAAGTTTGTAAAACAAATTGAACAATTTATACTCGCTTTAAGCTTTAGTTTAATTGAGTTAAAATTGTTGAAATCGCAAGTTTTCTGGTATAAAATATTAGTTAAAAATGTTTAATTGTTAAACATTTTTATATACAGATAAACATTTTTTTTTTGTTTTTAGATCTAAAACAGTTTTTATTACTTAATGATCAACATCATTATCAAATGCAATTCGATTTCTGCCAATGAAACATACGAAAGTATTACACATTTTTCTCAGTGTACAACTGCAGTTTTAATTTTGAACCGATGACGGCACAAACGCTATACAACTCCTGTGCGTCGACTTCGCCAGCAGCAGAAGCAGCGGCAGTGGTAGCAGTGACTTATGGGCAAGCCAAAGCGATGACTCAAATTGTCGGTATGTTAGTAGAGACAGTGACAGTGACGCCGACGCCGACGTTGAGCGGCGCATGCGTTGTTGGCTTTGCTTCTTAGAATTGTTCCTGTCCATGCATCGATCCATACGTCGGCCTGTCTGCCGTGTATTCGTTTATCGTTCAGTCGTTCGGTCGTTCAATTCTTTCGTTTGTTCGTTGAGTTGCTCGTGTCGTATCGTTAGCTGCCCCAATGCAATGCAGTTCAATAAAGTTCGTTAACATGACTCGGCACGGCAGAAGCAGAAGCAGAAGCTAGTCATCAGGGCAGCGACGCGTCGTCAACATTGGCAGAGCTTACTATCAGCCTTTGTGTATGTGTGTTCTTGTTGTTGCTGTTGTGAGCTTCGTTGTTTAATATGCTGGTTGATCGAGGCGTGCGCTGCGTTTTTTCTGTTTCAGTAATGAAAGAAACATTGAAAGCGTCGCGTCGCGAATTTCAGTGTCACCGCACTCTACTGATAATCATATAGAATATACTATACTACATACATACATATACATATATCTATAGTACATAGTACATTTACTAGTACGTCTGTGCGTGTATTTTTTTTCTTGTTATTTATTCTTGTGTGTGCTGCAAAAAAAAACTCTACAAAAATGGTGCATCTCTATCAGCGTCGACGCAGCCGAGAACAGGTGGGTGGCGTCAGCGATTGGGTCAGCACGCCCCTTTATGCCACGCCTCAACCATTACTATTTTTATCATCTATAAGTAATGCTTTTATGAAACGAATCGAATTCGTTTCCCGCATGCCAAGTATCTAATTAGCAACTGTAAAGCGCATGAATGAATACAACAAAGTGGAAATAGAAATAAAAATATAAATCGAGAATAGGAATAGGAAGTGATGACGCAGTGAGGAGAGCGAAGATAGCCTGACAATAAGCAAATAAGCGAGAGAGCAAGAGTAAGATCGAGCGGCATCTTACTCTTGCGCTCTCGCTCTCTCTCTCTCTCTCTCTCTCACACACACACACACACACACACACACACACACGCACACACACACGCACGCACACACACCTTTTCTCTCTATCTCTCTTTCTCTCCTCCTGCTGCACTTTGGCCCAGTTAAATTCGAAGAAATGTACGCCATAAAACGGAAACAAATACCCAATGCTAATTGGACTTATAATTGAGTACTCAAGCTTACGCTCATACACTCACACACACACATGCAAGCACACATACACCCACTCGAGACTCATTATACGGCGGAATACCCTTTCACAATCAAGCTTCAAGCGATTCGCAGAAAATTGTAATTTGTATCTTTTCGGAAAAGCTAATTAGACAAATATTAATATCAATATAGATATAATAATGTATTGTATTGGAGTACGAGTACTTGTTAAGCTTATCGCTTAGTTCGCACAGTGTGGAATGTCGTGGTGGGGGAGAGAGAGAGAGAGAGAGAGAGAGAGAGAGAGAGAGATAGTGAGTGGGAGGGGGGGATTGAAAGGCAACTCCCGTGCCGGATAAATGACGAGTCATTCAGTGGAACGTGTTGAGATTTTGATATGCAGTCTATTAAATTGTCATTTATCAAGAACTGGGTAAAGATATCAGTGGCCCGTTACTGCGAAAACCAAATTGAAACGAACAGATGTATCTACATAATGATATACATACGTACATACATATGTACATACATATCTATCTATCTATAACAGCGCCTTGAAATCGTTCAATTTATGTGGAACTCTTGTTTCTTGGTAACTCATTCATTATTGACATTGGTAGCTACCAATTTGGTCGATAGCAAATTTCATTTCAACTGAAATTGCGTTGCGTTTTCACTTGAAAAAGGTCCTGTTGTTCTGATGCTTTTCATTTGCTTCATTACAAAAACTTTATTTAATATTAAATTGAATATTTAGTTTCTAGGGTTTTTAGCCAACTTAATTGGGTGCATACAATTTCTCTTTATTAAGTGTGACAAAAAAAAACGAGCGCACGTGACTGTATAATACCCTGTGCAGTTCTCAACAATAGAAGCATTCTTTATATAAATACTCATACAAAAGCTGACTTTTACGTCACTTTATTTACGCCTGCAGGTGTCGCAGTCGTTCGCTGTCTCGCTCGCACACATGAGCTGCTCATGCAAAGCGCAAATATTCAATGGGAAAATGCCAAATTTGGTGTCACTAGCTCTTATAGCTGATATAGATATCTATATAGATAGACGGACGGATAGACAGACGGACATGGCTCAATCAACTCGGCTATTCAAGAATATATATACTTTATAGGGTCTGAGACACCTCCTACTGCCTGTTACACATTTTTCGCACAACGTTAATAAAGCCCTGTACAGGGTATAAATCTCTGCTAAGACGTATACTTAATATGAGTTTCTTGCCCCTTTGAAGAGCGAGCCGCCTTCTTGGATTTTGTTGAATTCTTTTGTCATGTTCAAGTTGCTTGTCAAAATATGCCGTTATATCGTATGCCAAATATATATGCAACATATATAGTACATACATATCTATGTATATATGGAAGTATACTACTATGTACTTAAATGCATGCATGTCGTACTTTTGATAGCAATCGTAAATATGAAAATCATTTTATTGGTTTTCGTGTTGCTTTTTCTCAGAAATTTCGTTGGATTTTTCTTCTTTTTTTTTTTTTTTTTTTTTTTTTTTTTGTCTATCAACGATTTGCATTGTAAATGGGGTAAAGATTCTAGAGGTTTTGGGTGGATTAATGTGATTGAGTGGCAAAGGTGGTTACGTTATTCACACACACACTCTCATAATTCTTGAGAGTTTCATGTGGTTGGACGACACTGGTTTATTGACCTGATTTCTTAGTTTTATAGCTCCAAGGTAAATGCGATATTTGCCTCCATATGCTTATCGCTTTTCTATGGAAATCTATCAATCTATTAAACACTCGTAAATCCATTATTTGTATTATTTTCATTATTAATAGCATTTAATTGCGTAATTGAATAGCGAGTGCAGTCATCAATGCGAATGCCAACAACAGTCAATGCTTTTTATTATTATACATACGCATAAACCATTTAAAATGCATGTCATCAATTAGACACGTCTATAAATCATGGCTATGATAGTTAACAGTATTGCAGATCCATTCATAACTGACAATATGTGCTATTAAAGACCTTTTCAATTTAATTAATTGTGCAAGTATAGAAGCAAATGCAATCTTGAGAGCGTAAAGTACATTTACTAGTTATTACATTAAACAATTATTATATAAATACGTTTTTTGCTAGTTATTAAAATTGTGTGAAATTACTTCATCTGAAATATCTAATAATAATACTTGGGGACTTTACAGCTTTCCATGGGTTTCCCCTCATATTTTCAAGCAAGCACTAGCAATGTCATTTGGTTAAATTAGCTGACTGTTGAATTAGTTACAGCGTTATAACTACATAAGTCAAATATTACATTCATTTATCTCTATGCATGAGATAACAAACAATTAAAGGGAATAGCTCCGCTTTCAATTGGAGACAAACTGTGGATGTTCCCAAAAATCTGATTTAATTTTTTTTTAGAAAAGTATTGAAGTTTTGATTCAAATGGGAAAAATGTCGAGTGTGTTTGGTCCTAATATACCCTGTATAACTACTATGTCTACTATACGAGTTGTAATCCTTGCCATATATTAGCATTTTTATTCGATTTGGCAACGCTGCTTCTTCTTTTTCATGAATTGGTCATATTCTGGCTTTGCAAATTCAAATTCAAATTCTTGCAAAACGTCGAATCTAATGAAAAATTAATGATTTCTTTGATTGAAATTGATTGACTTGACTTAAATAAATAACATTATATATTTATATTATATTGTTTATGTTTTGCAGGCTGTCAAACAATTCATTGATCTCTGCAACAATTTAGGCGCAAACTGCAGCACTATAACAACCACAACAACAACGACAACAGCAACGACGGCAACAACAGCCGCCGCCTCCTCATCGACCAACTCCTCGAACGCCAGCACATCCAACTTCCACATCACCATAAATACCAATAACAGCAACACACAGCAGCAGCAACAGCAACAACAGCATCAACAACAACATCAACAACATCAGCAACAACATCAACAAACAGCGGCAACAACAACACTCGCCCCAGAAACCCAAATACAAACAGCAACAGCAACCACAGTAGGAGCAACATCATTATCATCATCATCATTGCCCATCAGGCGTCACATCTCGCATACGACGGCCGTCAAGTTTCTGTACGCCCGTAAGTTTGATATACCACGGGCCGTGTCTCTCTATGAGCAACATGAGCAGATACGCCAGAGGGAATACTTATACAATATTGATCCGGATGTGGAGCCATTGCGCTCCGAGTTGCAAACGGGCAAATTCACAATACTGGTACGTAATTCCACTCCACAGATTGATCAAATAACCATGCATACATACATACATACATACATAGGTATGCACATGCATTAATTGTCTCGTTTTCGTTTTTAGACCCTGTACTTGACAAAGAAAATAGTACAAAGGGTCTATTAAGTTTGGCGAAAGCAAATTGCACGTTGACACAAATGTATATATCGAATACAAATTTATATATGTATAGCTAATCGGCTACAGGAAACAAGTCCATTGTATATCGATATCATATCCGTCTCTTTGTTGACTCCTCTGTATTCTCATACCAACAGTCGCAAAAATTTGCAAAAATCAATTTTATAGCTATAGTCTTGAATGAATACCAAATGAAATACCAAATGTCAGTCCGATCGATTGCAAAGTTATTAAGTCTGTTTAGTGTTTATCGATGTGTATGTGTGTGTATGTACATATGTGTTGCGTAACATCATTGATATTATTTGAATTTAATTTTCATAATTAATACTGATATGCTTGCTTACACAATAAGTACAGGGGCCAACAGAGTCGGGCTCGCTCGACTGTAGCCTTTGCCCATTACTTGCTATTGTTGTTTATTTACACTCTTCTTCTTTTTAGCCGGCACGCACTTCAAGCGGAGCGGCAATTGCGCTCTTCACTGCCAATCGGCACAGTCCGTTGAGTGCCTCGCATACGACAACATTACAGGGTATTGTCTATCAGCTGGACTGTGCGTTACAGGACACGGAAACACAGCGCGCTGGACTTGTGTTCATCTACGACATGAGTGGCTCGAAGTATTCCAATTTTGATTACGATCTGTCGCAAAAGATTCTCACGCTGCTGAAGGTGAGTTTCTTTTATTCGTTTATTGCATACTTTTGGGCGGTCTTTGAAATGACGGACAAACATCAAAGTTTGACCCACTTTTGGCCACATATTAAAGTCGGTCAACTGCTACATATGGGGGGAGAGGTGTGGGAGGCATGAGTGTGCATAAAGCGTAGCCAACAAATAGAGAAGCATGCCTGACTTCTAATTTCACATGCATTCAATGCTGGAGTTTTGTGTCTTCAAGCTGAAAATTTGGTTTCATTGCACAAGCGAATGCATAAAGAAGAAGCGTAGGCGTGGCCACGCGCCGAGTTCACAACACATTTGCAATGCACGCTGCGCTGTCGACGCTGACGGCGACAGCGACGGCGACGGCGATTGTCGCTGACTCTCTTCATCCTACATTTGAAGAGCTAACAAAAGAGCGACTCGGAAATCCTTTTGAGTAGCGAACCCAACGGAAGTAGTTGGGCTTAACAATCAGCAGCAACAGCAGCCATATAATATTAACAAGTATATAAGCTCAGAAAAACGCCGGCCGGTTGTGAGGCTCTAAGTCGTGGCTCACGGTCACGGTACATACATATGTACAGAGAGAGATATATATGTAATTACCAATATGTACACACAATTTACATATACATACATATGCATGCGTTTGACAACAACTGCTCTAAAATCAAAACGCAAAATATCAAAAGCTCAGCAATAAAATAATTTGCGTGGGCATCAAACAGCGACAGCAACAGCAACAGCGGCATCAACAGCGGCAGCAACAGCAACAGCGGCAGCGCAGCGTTAAAGCAGCTGAGAGCCTAAGAAATTGAGAGCAACATGCGCTCTTAAGCATGTGTGTGGGAGAGAGATGTCGAGAGTATGAGAGTGGGTGCAAAGTGGAATAAAGTAAGGTGAAGCGTGATGGAATGAAATGTGCTGAACGTTGAACGGTTTTTGTTTTTGTTTTAGCGCGTAAAATGTTGAAGCAAAAGCTGCTTGAGATCAATGAAAAAGTATGTACATATTTGTTTAATACGCAAATATAATGTATGAATTTATGTAATTGTATGTAAATAGTATTAGAATTTACGAAAATAATAGTATAGCAGTTGTGTAGTTTACAATTAGTTGTAAACTAGTTTCATTTTATTTATAAACAAAATAAAAAACGGAGACAGAATGAGGAAATCTATTAAAACTTTTAGCACAAATTAATTCATTTGTAATTTATACAAGTTTTCAGAGCGCAACTGTTTTTCTGAGTACCAAATGCAAAAGAACATATTACTAAACGATTATTTTGCAATGAAAAGAACCTTATAAATTCTTCTTAAATTTGTTATTCCAATAGAGAATTTCAAATTAATTGAAGAACACACAACTGCTAGCCGAATGCACAAACAAATACTCCTATTCAATTCTCTATTAACTACTACTGCTTACGACTATTAGTATTTCTGTTGAAATTTGTTATAACAATAGAGAAATTCAAATTGAAATAAACGAATACCTAACCGTACCACATTCCTATGTATAAGTAAAATAAGAATGAAATTCTTCTTATAATGAGATAGCTCTTGGCTTAAGCTCATTCAAACGCTCTCATTCGCTCTCATTCTATCTCGCTCTCTCATTGAATAGGGTATCTCAGGGACGTATGCGTAACATTTTCCACATTACGCATACGCAGCGTAACAATTTGTTTAATGCCATGTATAAACACTTGTACAATAAATAAAAGTATTTTGTGTGTTAAGCACATACATATGTGCTGTGCGTATGTAAATGTATGTGTGATTATATGTACATATACATATGTGTACTTTATTATGGAGAGATTACATTCATATTGGAAAGCGATTGTAAAGTTTATTGCGTGGCACATTGGAACAGCTGCTGCACAGTACACACGACACACATACACACACACACACGACACACGCACACACACTTGTTTATGCGCATATATTAAGTCGGTCTGACACATTTTCACTCTCGTTTTTAGCGCGCGCTCTCACTCTCAGCTCAACACCAACAGCCCACTCTCTCCCTCTCTCGCTCCTTTCCGCTGTGTGTCTGTCTCTGTTGGCTCTCTTCTGTCTTGTGCGCTCTCTCGAGAACGCGCGCCGTCGCTTGTGGCTATCTTTCGCTTGATTAACTAATTCAGTTGACGAGTTCTAGTCGAACGTAATAGATTGATTATAAGCAAACCGAAAAAGAACCAAAGAAACAATTCAAATAAAAACGTGCGACGTTGTGCGTCGTGCGTTTCTCGTTTCTCGTTTCTTGTTCTTCATTCTTATTATTATTTTTGTTGTTGTATCGTGCCGGCTCGTTAACCGTTTCCGTTACGCCCACGCCGCCCTTGCAGCAACGACGACAATTCATTGGAACGCGCGTAGTTCAGAAGCAAAAGTTGTTCGTGTTAAACTTCAATTTCTTTATAAAAAAAAAAAAAAACAAAATATATAAAAAATCAACAACAAAAGGTAGCTGCAGTCTACTCAACTCAATTATCTATTATATAGAATTGATATTGTTATTTTTAGTGCTCAGACACACACACAGACACACACAGGCATACACACACTTGTGTCGCGAGCGAACTGTTTCTGTTCATTCATTGCTCAGTTGGCTTAAATAAGTATATTGCGTCGATATTTCGTGTTATTTTTTTTTACAATGTGCGCTTGCTATTTGTTGTTGTTGTTGTTGTTGTTGTTGTTACTGTCTGACATTGACGCAAATGTTAACTTGTGTGTGGTGTGTGAGTGTGTATTGACTTGTTTGTGAACTTAAAATGCAAATTCAAAGTCAACGAAACAAAGTTATGCGCCATTATTTACCTCATTTTGTTGTACTATTACTTCTTACATATGTATGCATGCATATACATATATATACTATATATATATAGATATATATGTGTACATGTATAAGTATGTAGCTGCCTAATTACATGCATGCACGTATTTCATTCAGTTTAATTGAGTTTAAACGTATTTTTTGCTGCCTTGTTGATGTCATTTCCGCATTGAAAGTCGAGTCGACAACCAAGTGGTCGTTTGGGTTTATGTCAAGGCTAATCGCAAGTATTTTATTTATAAATATATACATATTTTTTTTTGTATAATAGTTTTGACGAGGCTTTCTCATCGATCATATGTATGTATGCGTTCCATGTGAAGCAACACTATTGATCGGTTAAATTTTGTTCAAAAAAATCCTGTTGAGTTTGCTGTACTTGTTGTCGTTGGGGGTTGGCAACCCTGGTATTAGCCACCCACCAGCAATCTAAATGGACAGCTGCAAAAATGCAACCATGCACAATGCAGAAAATTCAAACAACCCTCAGCTGGCAATACACAGTTAGCATTGGCTCTCACTCTCTGTCTATCGCTCTCCCACTCGCGAATGCTCTCACGCTCACTCTGTCTGTGGCGTATGCAACCCTAAACAGTTAGCGGTTTATTTTTGAACAGGGTGGTGAGCGAAAACAGAACAGCAGGCCAGTAGGTTGCGCTCTCGTGCAAGCTCTTGCTTTCGCTCTCTCTCACTCGCTCTCGCTCTCACTCTCACTTCCTTTTGTTTGCTGGTGGTGGGAGCGAGCGCGCCTGCGTCAAGAACGCAGCGTTAAGTCGTCGTCATCGCAGCGGCAGAGACAGCGGCTTGGCATCAGCAGCGCCAGTGACAGAGGCAGCGACGGCGGCAGCGTCAGAGTCAGACAAACAGACGTAGTTCAGCTTTCAGCTTTCCACGACGACGCGCAGCAAACAAAGTTTACCGTTAAATCGAGAAACTACAAAAACTGACAAAAACAAAAAATTGAAAATATCAAAGCATAAATCAAATAATAAATAAATAACACAAAAACAAAAAAAAAAACGCAGCTTAAATTGTTGATCGAAATCGAAAGACAATAATTGAGAAATTAAGCAACAATCTAATTTCAGTATTTTTTTTATAAATTTTTTTTTTTGAAGACAGCAAAAAGTGACAACTGTAAATTTTGCCAGCCAAAGAAAATTGTGAGCAAAAAACGAAGAAACGCATTTGTATTGCACCGAGTGTGCGTGTGTGTGTGCGTGTGTGTGCGTTTGCAAGTGTGTGTATCCACATAAGTATTGTGCTTGTGTCACGCGGTTTGTCTTGTTGTTGTTGTTGTTGCAAGTGCCACAATTTGTTGCTTAAACATATGAGATTGATTTGTAAAATCCAATTAGAAGTTTCACTTTTAAACGGCAGCGAGAAAAGTATCTACAAGTGCAAAAAGACGCTGCCCAATCGTCCGCTGTCCGTCCGCTGCTAGCGTCGCCGCTGACGTTTCGTCAACTAAGCAGAGGAGAGCGTGTCTGTTGTCTGCTCCTCCGTTCGCCGTTCGCCGTTGTTTTGTTTTTGTTTTTGTTTTTATTTGTGTGTGTGTGTTTTTGTTTTTGTTTTACTGACATTTATTTATTTATACTATTTCTTTTACAATTTGCAAATTTTTTTAATGCATTATTTGTGCAATTGTGTAACAAAGAACAGCAGCAACAACAACAACAACAACGATAACAAACAACACTGAAAATCGCATTATATAAACAACAAACAGTAATAAACAACAACACCAACAACGGCAATAACAAAACAGAAACAAAAACAAAAACAAATACAAACAAAAATCTCAAAAACTAACAAATAAAATTGCCAATTGAAAATGTACAAAAATTAGCGCCCTCATCGTGTGTCGCAGCTCTGCCCTCCGCCATAACCCGCCGCACACCCGCCTCTCTCTTTCTCTCTCTCTCTCTCTCTCTTTCTCCACAATCCTCCGTAAATGTGCCTCGCGCTGTTCCCCCCGCCCCCCTTCCCATCCTCCCGTATGCTTGTCATTTAGTATTTAATTGTGCGAATATATTCTAAAAGCCAATAACAATTGCCAAAAAAAAAACAACAACAACCACAATTACCAGAAGAAGAAGAAGACAACGTGTTTATACATACATATATATTTAAATAATTAGCCTGACAACAATAACAATAACAATAACTATAGCGACAGTGACAGCTTCAGCTACTTGCAGCAAACAACGCCTACACAGGTATTAAATAGAATACAATCTCATGCAATAAGCACACACACACACACACACTCGGACACACACACACACACACACTCGCACACTATGCCCACACATTTAGTGCAATTATATTGTTCATAATTATCGTTTCTTGATTGCAATTGCAATTGCAATTTTTAAAGCAATTTCGTGTGTTGTTAATGTTTATTTATTATTATTATTATTATTTTTATTTTTCTTTTCTTTTTTGTTGTTGAACAATGCCAATTATTGGATGTTTTATAATATCTAAATCTAGTAATTTCCATGCTATATATCACAATTCCATCATTATTTGCTAATTCTATAGAGACTCGCAGTTCAATTTATAGGATCATTTTGCTATTTTACAGCTATTATACGTGTAGCTGATCAATTTTATTGTATTATTAACTGGAATTTGTTGTTACTCGAAAATTAAGATGTTGAGTGATTTTGTGCTAAATTTGATTAAACATAATTTAGATAGGGTTATCATTCGAATTAGTTGCTATTTGATGGGTATTGTCTGGCAACTAGAGATATTCTTTATGATTGAATATTCGATTATTCCATATATTCACTATATATTGTATTGTATATCTGACATCTATGCTACATCAGCTTCTGTTCTACATTCCATATAATACGAGGAATCCGTGTGATCTTTAAAATTTTTCCATAATTTCCCCCAACTCACTTATTTTTTTGATACATTTCCCAGAATTTCATTATAGTTTGTGACATTTGCTGAAGTTTGATTGCAATTGCACCAGCACGTTCTTCAAATTAGTTAAATCATTTTCCACGAATCTAATCAATGTATTTTTTTTCTTTTTTTTTTTTTTAAATATATATATAGAATTTTTCTTGTTAACAATAGAAAGTGATTAACTGTCAGAATTGTGTAAGTGTAGTAATTATAGTCTCGCCTCGTCTCGCCTCGCCTCGATGAGCAAATTAACTTAGTTCCGTTAGCTAAGTTAGCAAACAAGTACTTGGAACTGATTAGCTTAGCTTTCACAATTAACACTTTCTTTGCTCAGTTGGACTATATTTATCGATAACTAAATATCACAAAATTAAGTTTATAATGAACATAAAATTGTAGTTCTTTGAATTAAATTGATTAATTAAATTTAAGACATATTTGAAAATTATTCACATTATTATGTTACAAGACAAGAAAAGCGCTTAACTATTCAGTTATGACAACAGTTCAATGATGACCTAGAAATGTAAATGGGTCAACATCTATTTGCAATTAGTTGAAAGAACTACTTAAGATATAAATGAATACTCATATAATATAAAACAAATCAAGGGAATTGTTAATGAATATGTGCTGCATATGAGAGAGTGAATAGCAAGTACTCAAACTGCAGTATTTATGTACTCGGTACTCGGTACTTACGGCTTGGTATCGATGCTTAGCCGTAATTGACAGGTGATACGGCACTTTTGATTTTTCCCCTACGCTGAGTTGTTGTTGTTGTGGTTGTTGCTGTTGCTGTTGCTGTTTAAGGCAAGAATAAAAACGGCAAAAAGCAGCTGTCAGTTGCAAAGGAATGACATAACCAGAAGGCAGCAGCAGCAACAACAACAACAACAAGTAGAAGACGCGCAGCAGCAAGAGGCAGAAGTGGTAGAAGTGGAGACAGAGGCAGCGGCAGAGACAGAAAAATGTACATATATACATATATATACAATATATATATATATATATATATATATATATATATATATATACATATGTATACATATATATACATATATATACATATATATACATATGTATACATATATATACATATATATATATATATATATATATATATACATATATATACATATATATATATATATACATATGTATAAAAGAAAGAAAGAAAGAGTCAATGAAATCACAGCTGTTTGCACATTGGCGCGTACATTTCTTGACTCTTTATGATTTATGTATGTCCACACATTGCTTTATAGCTCATCGTTGTCAATACACACACACACACTCACCCAGAAAGTACAGCAGTAAATATGCCCCATCATACAACAACAAAAAAGAAGGCTAAAATAGAAAGTCACAAAATTGATCAAATATTTGATTATAATTTATGTAATTGTCAAGCATTGATCAACCCAGCTGTAACTGCAATTGTTTAACAGAATTGTACGCAAAGTAAATTCACATAATTTAGCCAGAAAAGAAGCGCAAATAAACAATTGAAATTATGATGAAAAATAAATAAGTGTCTGCAATTTGAGTTGAACTGTAAATGGCATATTATGGTTTATTAATTAATAATTAAGCATAATTATTGCTGGTAATTGCATGCAATTATTAATTAATTATTAGCAATTCCCATCGGTTTATCGATATCAGTAACGCATTCCCACAAATTTCATTACGTCTTCTCTTCCCTTTCACTCTACGCAACATTTATGCATGTCCATCTGTCATAACTATCTATCGCTCTGTCTATCTATCGCTCTGTCTATCTATCGATCTATCTATCTATCTATCGCTCTGTCTATTTGTCCGTTTGTCTAGTGCGTGTAGCGTTTGCCTTTAATGGCGAAACGCCGCCGATGACGACGACAAATTCGTTTCATGCCCAAAGCCGGCGACAAGCTTAAAACGCATTACCAATTTTGGCCATGGCTAATTTTACATACACACATATGCATATTCATGTATATATATCTATATATATGTATATATATGTACATATATGTGCACACATATTTTTATTATTGTTGCTGTCTTTGCATAGCACGCCCATGTGCTCGCCTGCCATTTGGACAGCTCATTGTTTGGCCAGCATTTTGAGAGTTTCGGCTTTTCACTTTAGTTTTAGTTTTTTGTTTTTGTTTTTGTTTTTGTTTTAGTTTTATGCAAAGCATTAGCAGCGCTTACTAACTAACTAACTAAGCAAACATTTTAAGCATGCCAGCACATGTGGCGTATACTTAATGTCCAACCGAAGCATCGTATATTCTTCCAATATGATGATCATCGCTTCTAAATATCTATGTACCTATGTATGTATGTATGTATGTATGTATGTACATACATATATACATAGTATGTCCAACTGATGAGTTTCTATCTGTATCCGTTGCCGCAATGCGATAACACAATGCATACACAGCAAACAGTTTCACATAGTTGTCTGCTTACTTCCGTACCGTTTCATTAATCGTTATCGATAAGAACAGCTTTTGAATTGTAATTTACTGCTACTTTATCGTTGACCATTGTCATCGATGTGACTTCAGTTGTTAAGCTTTAGAAGTTAAATACTTGCAATCAAACATTTATCATCATCATCATTATCGATAATATCCGTTCTTCGATTGGCACTTCTTGTGAGCCATTTTAAGACCGAGCTCAACAAAAGTGTTAAAGTTATCGATAAGAACAAGCGTCTCTGTCGTTGATCGTTGTTATCGATATGTTTTCAATTCTATTTGAAGCTGTAAAGTTAAAACAATAGATTACTTGCTTTCATCGCGATTATCGTTATCGATAACGTTCGTTCGTTGACTTACACCTTTTGTTAGCCACTTTAAGCTCTGGCTCAACAGAATAGTAGTTGGAGTTCCAGGGTACGAACTGGTTCATTTAACATGAGTGCATCACTTGCTTTCTTTTTGTGGATCGTAAGCCTTAAAGTTGATCGTACTGTGATTATCTTGCAGCTTTAAGCTTCTTCTTCTTGTTAAGCTCCTTCATCCTCGACAATGGCTGCGAAAATAGAAAAACAACAACAATTAGCAAGAAAAATGGAATTGCATGCGAGAGCACGTAATGAGCGAGGAACGTGGAGCAATGAGTGCATAACTTGGCCACTTGACGCATAACTCCTTCAGGTGCCTCCACATTTTTATTCTGCTCAAAAGTCTCCACTTGACAATGCTATAAGTCTCCGCCTGCTCTCGGTGCAGATTGCAGGCGCAGGTGGGGGCAGAGACGGTGGCGGAGACGGAGGCGGGGGCGATGATGGAGGCGTGTATAGAAGCTGTGACTTTCTTTTGGATTGAATTGCAAACGAACAACAGAACAATGTGTGTGTGTGTGTGTACACGCGTTTTCTGCTTATTATTTCAGCTTAATCTTGCTGTTTTTTTGTCGTTTTATTGTTGCTGTTGCTGTTGCTGTTGTTGTTATTGTTGTTTCTCTCTCTCTCTCATTGTTGCTGTGTAGGCTGTGCTGACAATTGCCTGAATGATGATTATTTCGATGTTGTATATTGTTGTTATTGTTGTTGGCGTTTATTAGGGACAGGTGCGTCATAATGCTGCTTATTACGTTGCCAATATTCCTCTTTTATTCCTCCCACATGACTCGTCTTCATTCGCCCCCCACACACACACACACACACACACACACGAAGTTCTACCACTTAAATGGAAAAGCTTGTGTTAGTTAGAGACAATCGATAAAAGACAATTTTAGTACATATTATAGCATTTATAAGCTCATCATTACAGCGGAACCTCAAAATACATAGACGCAATTTAATTGAAATTAAATCAAATCAAAATAAATCAATCAATCAATGAATCAATTATAAATATAAATATAAATATAAATATAGAAAGACATTGGGTAAAGCACAGGAACAAAGTTCACCTTAAGCTGCTTTCACTTTAGCTTTAGATTAATGTGCTTGCAGAAGTAAATTAAAAAAACTTTCTGTCTTGATTTATAAGGCAATGTGTTGCTAAACACACTACTATGCATATGTGTGTGTGTGTGTGTGTGTGCGTGTGCGTGTGTGTGTGTGTGTAGAATAAACTACAGCAATTTCTATACATAAGTAATTATTTGTTTTGAGCTTATTTATGGTAGACGTCACGCAATGGCAGCAACAAGGACAAAAAAAGAAATAAACAAACAACAATAATAATATCTGGAATTGTAAGAGTATTATATAGTATTTGTTGTTATGCAAATTGACTTCGATTTCTTATTTAGTTTTTCTTTCCTTCGCTTTTCCTCTTTCCCGCTTTGCCGTTTGGGTCAAGCGGCTGCAACAGTTGTGACATTGGAACATTCCGAACACGTTCCACACTCGGCGAGCTTTCCACGCTTAGCTCCAAGTGAACGCAGTCAGAATTGCAGTAGCCTACTTTGCTGCGCAACAACAACAACAACGGCAAAAGCAAAAACAAGAACATGATGAAGCGCAACAAAAAGAACAACAACAGCTGCTGCTGCTACTGCAGCTACTACTGCTTCTGCTTCTGCTGTCACTGTAACTGTAACAAAATGTAAAGTCAGCTTTAAGCACCGCTATAACAATGAATGAAAAGGGAGAAGCAAGAGCATGAAATGCAGTTATGTTGATGATGCAATCTCAAAAGAGCCATAAAGTCAACAATGAAACAAGCACAAGTTGAGAATAGAGAGTAGAGAATCGAGTAGAAGATGATGAAGGCATATAAAAAGAAATACAGTTACAGTTGCAACTGTTGTTGTATCTGTAACTGGAAGTATGAAAGTGTTGAAGTGTGGAAGTATCGTTGACTGAAACTTCATGGAAACTGTCATTTATTGTCAACTATAATTATTGAACTGCAAATTGTAAATGTGAATGATAATTTGAATTTAAATTTATATTATTTATTTAACACGAATTTCAATTTAAATACAAAATTAATATAAATGTAATATATATACATACATATGTGTATATACATATATTTATATATATATATATATATATAGTGTCGGTTACATCTGACTGCGTAACATGCGTGGGCGTTGCAAAGCCTTTTAGCCTTAAATCTGCTAAAGAGATATGCCTGCTGTCGTTGTTGTTGCCGATGCCACATGCATTTGTTGTTTGCTTTGTTGCCGCTGACCTTAATCTTACCTACAAACACGTCTCTATATGCGGGCAACATTGTGTACAGATGAAAACAGCGCGCGAAAGACAGCCAAAGACAGACAAAGAGAGAGAGAGACAGAGAGTGAGAGTGGTGTGGGTTGTGTTGAGGAGGGTATGCAGGGAAGATTGGCCAATAAACTACATATAAATGGCGATGACACGGTTACAAACAAATTGCAGGCAAAACTGGATACGGCCTGGTCAAAGTAGTTAGTGCACGGGGAGGGGCAGGCGAGAAAATAGAGGCATAAGAGGTGGACGATGAGCAGGGGGAGAGGTTGTGAAGCTGGCTGCGGTTGACGCCATTTGCAATTGAAAATGTCCGCAATGATATTTTCAACGTTCGCAACTGGGTGAAGGTTGTGTCGCAGCAGCAGCAACAACAACACCAACAACAACACCAACACCAACAAAACCAACGATAACAACAACAAGGAACAAGAAGAATCAAATGAAGAAGCCGCAGCAGCAACAATTTTTATTTACATTTTGCATTTGCACGATTTGATTTTGTTGTTGCTTGCATTTCACTTAATTAAACACAGACGTGCACACGCGCGCACACACACATACGCACACGCACACACCCACGCGCACACGCAGACGTGAGAATTGCCGCCGCCTACGCACACTGATGCATGCATGCATGCGTGCGTGCGTGTATGCGTGCATATGTGTGTGTGTATGCATGCGCTTACACGCGCCTCAACAAAGCCTGGCAAATTGAGTTATCTTGATAAATGTCAGCAAATTATAGAGCAACTGCACAAAATTTGATTGACAGTTTAATCAATTATGATTTAATCAATTTGTGCATTGACATGCATGTATCTTCTAGTCTAATTGCTCATTTGTTCACTTATTATTTCTATAAAAAAAAAAAACACTTTCAGCGTTCGTTTTAACTTCATCAATTTAACATTCGCTTTATCAATGTGAATGTGAAATCCTGTCGCGCGTGCCATAACTTATTCAAATTATAAACTGACAGTTGAGTCATAAGGCGAAGGACTTAAATATAATATTTATACTTATATATAAGCAGCTGCACGCTTGTGCTACTCCGCCTCCTGCTTCACATTAAAATGTAATGCGTGCATTTTGCTTGTTCAAGCAATAATACAGTGAAAAGGATTTTGCACTTGAGTAGGGAATTATATATATTATATATTGTATAATATGTGTTGCGTTTATTTTTATAATATAAACCCAATTCAGGTGCGCTGCATGAATTCCAACGAACACAATAAACAGCAAATTTGGAGGCTAAATGTCACTCAAAGGAGAAGCGCAAGTGTAGAACTTCACTTCGAACTAAATTCCACTCGAACGTACATTAGAGCAAATGAGCAAGTTCAGATCAGAAACTGAATTTCACTTGTACATAAGCGCAAATGCTCCGCTCTTGTTAAATGCAAAATGATTATGAAAGTTCCACTCAAACAAAAGAGCAAGTATGAAACTAAGAAGAGCAATTGTGGAACTAAGTTCTATTCAAAGAGATGAGCAAGTGTAGAACTAAGTTTAACTAAGTTCTGCTCAAATTGGGAGGAAAGTGTGGAACTACGTTTTACTCAAACAGCAAAGCAAGTGTGGAAATAAGTTTCACTCAAAAAGAAGAGCAAGTGTGCACTTAGACTCGAATGCTTCTCTCTTTTTCTCTCAAAGTGCGAAGTGAATAAGAAAGCTCCTCTCGAATAGTAGAGCAAGCGTGGAACTAAGTTCTCCTAAAACAGAAGTGTAATTGTGGAATTAAGTTTCATTCAAATTGGGAGGCAAGTGTGGAACTACGTTTTATTCGTTTAGCAGAGAGGCAAGTGTGGAACTAAGTTCACTTCGTATATAAGAACAAATATGAAACTAAGTTCCACTCAAACGTGAGCGCAATCTGTGGATCACAAACTATGTTTCAGTTGCACATGATTTGAATGGTTCTCTGTCTCTCTCTCTCTCAAAATGCAAAGTGAATAAGAAAGTTCCTCTCGAATAGAAGAGCAAGTGTTGAACCAAATTTTACACAAACAGAGAGGCAAGTGTGGAACCAAATTTAACTCAAACAGAAGTGTAATTGTGGAACTAAGTTTCATTCCAGCGCAAATGCAATTGATACACTAAGAATGAACTACGATTCATTTGAACATTATGCCTATGTAGTACTCAGATAAGCTGAATTCACACTGCGAGGTATCAACTCACTCGACTTTAGAATACCCGTTCCTCAAATATACTATATACAAATAATAATTACAAAAAGGAAACGATTTATTAAAAAAAAAAAAACAGCGAATATAAAAGCACTGCATACATTTAGGCGGTTATATTGAAACGATCTGAACGGGACACAGTGAGATGACTGATAATAGTAGTAATGGAAAATGTTGACAAACGAAAACAGTACAAACTAGTTTGGCTCAAGAAGTGTGAATCAAATGAACAATAAATCCAAAAAATTAGTTCCACACGAACAAATTGAACGAGAAGTGCAATATAAATACTAAATATAAATATAAATAATTAAATATGTAGTTAAATATGCACAGTTGATATCTGTGACCTTAGCGTGTGTGTAAGGCAAGTAAGGCAGACAGTGAGAGGAAGAGGGAGGGGGAGTAAGGGCAGAGAGACACGCAAGGCAGGCACACACTTGAATACTATTTATTAGTTGATGAACTACGTTTGTATTTGGCATAAGTAGGCTAATTAACATTCACAATATAAATCGAAAAGAAAAAACAACAAAATATAATTAATAATAATTAATAATTACAAGTGCTGTTATTTCTGTGATTGCATTAATGTTGAACTATGTTTGCTTTGGCTTTCTAGGGCGGATATCCGGCACGATTGAAGAAAGTGTTGATTGTGACGGCGCCGTTGTGGTTTAAGGCGCCATTCAAGATCCTACGCCTGTTTGTGCGCGAGAAGCTGCGCGAGCGAGTGTTCACTGTATCGGTGCCGCAGCTAAGTTTGCACGTGCCGCGCAAGGCGTTGCCAGTGCATCTTGGCGGCACGCTGGAAATCGATCACGCCACATGGTTGCTAAATTGCCGCAAATCGATGACGAATCGTGAAGACGAATTGCTTGCCAATATTGTGGGTGGTGTTGGTGGTGTCGCTGGTGTTGGTGGTGTCGTTCAAGCACTTGCACCCAACGCAACAGCAACAACAACAGCAACAACAGCAACAGCAATTGCAACTGCGACGCCGCTAAGCAACGGCAGCAGCGGCGCAGCTAACGCCGCTGCGACAACCATAATCAGCGCTGTCCATCAGTTGGCCGAAAGCAACACAACCGTCGTCACCGTCAGCGGGGAGCACGGCATAGCAGCTGGAGCTGGAGGTGAAGCAGCAGCTGGAGCTGGAACAGTAGCTGGTGCTGGAGCAGCCACAACGTCCAGCAGCGTTGAGGCGACGGAGCCCAACGAGAATATAACAATAAACGGACTAAGTCCAAGTCATCGAGCAGTCAATACGCTGCTGAAGCTCAACACAAGTGGCATACAGCAACAACAACAACAACAGCAACAACAAGAACAAAGTAACGGTGCTGGTGACATTGCCATTGCAGCAGTGTCCACAACAACGGCGTCTGCAGCATCAGCTGGTGGCAGCGCTGTCAACGGCAGCGCAGCTGCTGTGGCAACTGGCATCGCCAGCAACGGCGGCAGCAACGGTGCTGGCGAATTCTGGTCAGAGAATCCGCCAAGCAGCGCCTCCTCCGGTTTCAGTGATGACGACAGTCTGGCTGGCCAAGAGGGCGATCCCAAGGCGATCGAACAGATCGTCCAAATGGTCAAGGAGCGACGGCGTCAGGGATTGATCAAGGAGTATGCGGACATTAGGAATCGGGCGCCCGAAGGCACCTTTCTGCATGCGCGGTGAGTTGGTCAAGAGGTCTTTAGAGGCACAGCTGGGTGCATTACTGATAGTTCTCTCTCTCTCTCTGTCTCTCTCTCTCTCTCTCTCTCTCTGTCTCTGTCTCTCTCACGCTGATAGCATGCGCAACAATTTGACCAAAAATCGTTACACAGATGTCCTTTGCTATGATCACAGTCGAGTGGTCCTGGCACGCGAGGATGGAGACGAGCTGTCCGATTACATAAATGCGAATTTTGTCGATGGCTATAAACAGAAGAATGCATATATTTCAACTCAAGGTGAGTGGTTCGGCAGCGTTAACAAATCGATTTGCCGAGGTGCCGCTGCTATGGCTTCCCTCCACCTCCACCTCCCCCTCCCCCTCCCCCTGCCCGCCTTTAAAGAATGTGTATTAACTGTAGCTGTGTGTGTGTGTGTATTGCAGGTCCATTACCAAAGACATCCCAGGACTTTTGGCGCATGATCTGGGAACAACATTGCTTAGTTATAGTTATGACAACGCGCGTCATGGAGCGCGGACGTGTTAAATGCGGCCAATATTGGGAGCCGACTGAAGATAGTTCCTTAGACTTTGGAAATTACCATGTGCGAACAATTAGCGTCGAGTGCAACGAGGATTACACAGTTGCCTCATTAGAATTGAGAAACCTAAAGGTCTGTGCACATTGAATTCAATTGCAATCGACAATCTCTATTAACAATTTGCATCCAATTCACAGACTGACGAAATTCGCAATGTGTCACATTGGCAGTTCACCAGCTGGCCGGATTATGGTGTACCCAGCTCGGCCATGGCCATGTTGAATTTTCTGCAGAAGGTGCGGGATAAGCAGGCACAGCTAGTGCGCTCCCTTGGTGATACATGGGCTGGCCATGTGCGTGGTCCCCCCATTGTGGTGCATTGCAGCGCAGGAATTGGACGCACTGGTAATGATGATGAAGATGTGGAAGGCTGGTTGGATGGATAGATGAATAGATAAATCGATGGATAAACGAATGGATAGCTGGATGGATAGATGGATGTTGTATAGATGGATTATGCATGAAGGATTTATAGATGAATGATGGATGGGAGGATGATAAATGAATGAAATGAATGAATGATGGATGCTATCTTTTAATGTATACATCTATCATCCATTCATCTAACTATGCATTCATCTATCTAAATATGTATCAATCATTCGATCTGTATATCGTCCTGCCTGTCTATACGTCTTTGTATTTATACTTCATTCCATCTATCCATGTATCTATATATCTATCTTTCTATATATGTATATTTCTCTCTATATATGTATATATATATATATACTACATATGTAGTCTGTATATCAACCTATATATTCATCCATCTGTCTCTGTATCTATCTACCTACCTATCTATCTTTATATATATATATATATATCTATCTATATATGTATCTATCAATCAATTGTATTCTATCAACCTCTCTTTACACCTATCTATCTATCTATCCATCAATGTGTGTACTGTGTACCCATCTATCTTCCCATCTATCTGTCTATTTATCTATCTATCTACTCATTGATGCATCCATTTATCTATACATCAATCCATCTGTCTACCCATCTATCTATCTATCTACACATCGATCTATTAATCACTGAAAACTAATTTTCCTATGCACTTCTTCAGGCACATTCATCACGCTGGACATTTGCATATCGCGTCTGGAGGATGTTGGCACGGCGGATATACGTGGGACCGTGGAGAAGATACGCTCGCAGCGTGCCTATTCCATCCAAATGCCGGATCAATATGTGTTCTGCCATTTGGCGCTCATCGAGTATGCACACTCGCGTGGCATGTTGCAGGCTGTCGATCTGGCGGGCTTCGATGAACGGGAACAGGACTCTGAATAGGCAGCAACAGCAGCAAGACGAGCAGCAGGAGGAGCAACTGCATCCTCAAACACAACCACCAAACCAACAATGTAACTGCAGCCACACAACAAATACAAATTGTATACAGATTTATTTCTATTATTTTTTTCCCTTTCCCTTTTCCTTTTTTTTTTTTTTTTTTTTTTTGTTTTCTTAAATAATTATTATAAATATTTTGTGTTTTAAATGATGATGATGATGATAAATTGGAAAGCTGGAAAATTGTATAAGTGTAATTTTGTAATCATTCTTGCAGAAGAGAAGATAAAAAGAGAGAGAGATGTTTAGTTAAACAATTAATGTTTATGCTAATATGCTAATGCTAATGCTAATGATAATGATAATGATAATAATATTTTTTTCTATTTTTAAACATACCAACAACATTTATATAAATAAATCAATATAAATATATACACATATATATATATTTATATATAAATTAGAAAATAACTGCAATGAAGAAGAGCGAGAGCGCAAGCGAATGCGAGAACGAGAGAGAATGATGAAAGTTTAGCAATGTTTTATGTAAGCTGGTAACTGTAAATTTGACTATTTTCTGAATGTTTATTATTAATATTATTATTATTATATTATATTATTATTATTATTATTTATGTGAAATGAATTGAATGTGTAGCTGCAATTGCTTAACAATTTTCCGATAATATTGCATAAGCAAACACACCCACAACACACACACACACGACACACACATGCATTGCATGTACGTGCATATGTATTTGTATTTATACCAAGATTTTTTTGTAATGTACGTAATTAATATTTAAAGTGAATTATTTTATATATACTACAATCATTTTGATTGATTGTAATAATCTTTATTTTTTGAATGCCCAAAACTCCCATTGTAATTGTAATGTAAACTTATTTAAATTAAATTAATATTGAAAACAAACAAACAAACAGCAAAACAAACAAACAAAGAAAACTAGTTAAAAAATAATACAAAAAACAAAAAAAAAATACAAAAAACAAAAAGAAATAAATACAAAATAAAAGATCAGCATTATGCGAACAAAACGAGAAAAAATCAAATAAATAACAACATGCTAAAACAAACAATGTTTATTTAACACGCCTCACGCAAAGTTAACTACAACAAGAACAACAACAACAAAATGATCTTGCGAATATGAAGAAAAGAAATGTAAAAAAAAGGAAAAGAAAAGAAAAACAAAAGCAAAATGCAAATTACAGTATAAATGACGCTTAGAGAGAAACGCGGCAAAGTACAACGAAACAAAATGCAAGAAGATGAGAAGAGGAGAAGAGAAACAGAGAAGGAGCAGTAGCAGAGATAGAAGAAGAAGAAGAAGTAGGCAACCAGCACAGTCAGAGAAATTCCAATAGAAGAAAACGCAAAACAAATCACACACAAAAAAAAAACAAGTTGATACCGTCCGGTGTAACGGTAGCGTAGAAGGAGCACAACAAAGAGAAAGTGAACAAGAATCAAAGTCAATAATTAAATAAATCTAATTATTAATTATTAATTAGACAGAGATAAACAAAAAATGGGTTTAGCCAATGGATTGATAATAAAGTTATCCATAGAATTGCATTAATTTCGTTTTTCTTTATCTTTACTTTGCTTTTGTTGACAAACAATACAGAAGAATTATTATCAAAATTATTAGTAAATAATAATAATAATAATAATATTTTTTGCAAATTGCTGCAAATTTCCTACAATCAACTACAAAACAGACAACAACTACTTAGTTACATAGCATTTATACATACATATATATATATATATATATGTTTATACATATATACAAGCCGTATGTATTATATGACAGGCAAACATACATACATAGATATATACATATATGTATATATATACATACATAGATATTGTATCTAAGCATACATTTTTAAGCATTGTTGACAAATAGCCCAAAAGTAAAAGAGCATAAACTAGTTTTTCCACCCAGCAGCAATTTTTTGTTCCCAATTTTCTTCACTCCCCCCCCTCCCCCACTCCCATCAACACCCTATACACCACATTCCACAAAGATAAGTACAGATTTGTAACGTAAGAAGTAACCCCACCCAGGCTCCATCTAGAAGAAGTCTAGAACCAAACTTGATCTTCGAGTCGAAATGCTCATTATTGCTTTCAAATGGAACAACGTAAAACGTAAGAAACAAAAACAAAAAAACATATAGTATATATATAAATAAATAAATTAAAACCGTCGTACTCTAGCTGTTGAATGTTATTAAATATAGTGTTTTTTTTATGTTTTGTTTCTTTATTGGTTTTTTATTATTTAAATATACATATTTTTTTTTTTTTGAAATGTAGAAAAAAATAATTAAAACGTATTTGTAGTGGAATTTTACTAAACATTTAAATAATGATGATAAACGGGGAAGAGGAAGAAGACGAAGAAGTCGCTCTGCATATGAAAATATACACACATGCGTACACACACACATACTTACAATACAATGCATAAAACACACACACACACACACACATACATACATACAATGCAATGCATAAACACACACACACACACACACATACATACATACATACAGATGATGACATTGCCTTCTTTTCATCATTTTCATATGCCAGACGAAACCTACAACTAAAATCAACATATTTTGTATTACCTTTTTAAATACTATATAAAAATATTGAAAAGCATAAATGAAACCAAAAAGTAAAGAGATTAGCAGAAGAAGAAGCAGAGCAAGAAGCAGAAGAAGAAGAAGCAGCGAAACAAGAAGCGATGGAAAAGTAATGAAATTAATATTTAGTTGTTGTGTGTAGCGAGGAAAATACATTAACTAGCGCAGCTTCCTTAACAATAAATAAATGAAATAAACATAAATACGTATGTATTTTCGAGCTAGTATTTCGAATTTCAGTTTCGCAACGAAATGCGAAAGTTAAATTGGGAATGCGCCCGAACAATTTTTGTGCATATTTGTAAAAGTATAAAAGTATTATAATCAATAAGTATATAATAACTATATGTGTATGAAATGAAGCCTCATAACATATAAATGGCGAATCTCAAGTATGCATATATATATACAAACACACACAAACACCCACACAGACACAGACAGACACACACACACACAGATATACACATATAACAGTATTTTTGGTGCGAATTTAGTAGAGAAAAGAAACAAGAAACAAACGAATAAACTTTGTTACACACACACATATACACCCACACACATTACACTTACATACATACATACATTTGTATATCATTAGAATTGTAAAAGCTGTGATCAACATAATGAACAAACAAAAAATTAAAGAAAACTAAAACAAGCAAAACAAAACAAACAAAAAATAATAATAAAAAACAAAAACAAACAAATAACATTCTCCCGCTTGCACATTAGTCTCACAACAAATTAATCGAGTTTAATAAAAAAATAAAATAAAATAAAATCGAATAAAATAAATAATAGCAGTCAATAAACACCACACACATACATACATACATATAAAACTTATGAACCTACTACTAATTCATAGCATTTTCAATTCTTTCATGGCCTTTTCGAGATGTGAATGATAAGTGGAAAAAAAAATAAAAAGCAAAGAAATAAAAAGAAGAATATTATGATGATGTGTAAGAAGAAGAAAATCTAGCTGCAAAAAAGTATTAAACTATTCAAAATTCAAAAAGAATGCTCTATTTTTGTAATGCTTGAAACGAAACAAAAAGAAAAAACAAAATGGAATTATGGAAATATGGAAAATGTAATGAAATCAGAGATTGTACTATGTATATGCATTACACTACATACCACATACATACACTTACATACTTACATACATACATACATACATACATACATACATACATACATACATACGCACTCACGTACATATGTGCATACATATTTATGTATATGTGTATTGTATTGTATATATATATAATGGTCAATGTCAAAATAATTCACAATTATGTTGAAAATTGAGCAAAAACAAATAAGAATTTATTTAAACTATCATATGTACAGAGACATATGTACATACATATGTACATATGTATATGGATATGAATATATGTACTTATTAAAACATTAGCAAAATTTCTTCAAATGTAATGTACAATTAGTTAGAGTTACACATACATACAATACATACATAACACACTTACAACATTCAGGCAATATGCATTTTTGTTGTTGCCATGCTCTGCCTCATGGCAAGGCTCACTGTGAGGCAGAAGACACAAGCACACATTCACACACACACACACACATATACACACAAACATACATAGATACAGAAAAGCCCACCCAACTCTGCTCACCTCACACAATAACATGAAAGGTTTATGTTAAGGCTATTACTTAACATAACAGTGCATTAACTTAGACTGCTGTTAAGTCTATTATAACTAACATGCACGATCACTTTCTCCCTCTCTCTCTCTCTCTCTCTTACTCACACTCTTCTATCCTATCCTATAAACCAACATGCATACATACATACATACATATGAATACTAGTTACACACATACATACTTAAAATAACTAGCACAACTATTGCCCAGCTCAAGACTCTGTACATACTTGCAAGCAAAGGAAGAAGAAGATGAAGAAGAAGTAGTAGAAGATGGTGACGAAGAAGAAAACGATGATGAAGAAACAGCAGGAACAAGTCCAAGTCGATTTACTTACCATGCAAAATGCAAAACAATGAAATCTAACGGTCACATAATTAATAAATAATTAAGTGCATATACCATTATTTCATTATGAACAGAAACAAAACAAAACAAATAAAGCAACACATAAGCAGCAACAAACAAAAGATGAAAATGATAAATAAATCTATAAATGTATGTAAAGCGAATTCCATTTGCTGAAAGAAAACAAAAACAAAAAACAAACAAAAGAGAAATTGTGGACAAAATATATAGAAAACAAAAAAAAAGAAAAAAAGTTGTTTGATTTAAATTAAAAAAAAAAAAAAAAAAATGATAAGGGACGAGGATATACGATGGCTGTTAACTGTTCTATGCTATGGGATAAAAGCTTTGATAATTTATTTAAAAAAAAAACTTAAGAGGTTTTAGTATTTATTTATTTCGGCTAAAACTGAATTTAATTCTCTAATATTTGTGAAAAATTAACGGTTAAAGCTTATAGAGGAATATCTTTAATCTTGAGTCGTATTTATCAAAAGTTTCTGATGAAATATTCAGCAATTATTGTTGTTGAAAAATAAAACGCATTATTTAGCTTTTGAAGTAAAAGGCTCACATTTATTAATTATTTAATTATAGTTAATTTAATCAATAAATACACGCACATTGTTAATTCAATAAAAACATTCTCATTTATCAATATACATAGTTCAAAAAAGCGTTTCTCTACATCTCTCTCTCTCTCTCTCTCTTTGCATCAATCTTTCTTCAGATCTCTCTCTATCTCTTTCGCTCTTGCTGTTCGCCCATTTCATTTGTGTTTAACTAATGCCAAAATACATACAAACAAATCACCATTCAGTAGTTCTTCTTGTTCGCGCTACTCGATCATAAAATTACTTTCATTTCTTTGTTTTTCTTGTTCTTTTAATTGTTTGTTCTTATTAATTATTTGCTAATATATTTAATTAATTTGATTTGTATATAGATATATATTTATATTAAGTTTTATATGCGTCGAAAGAACCAATAAAGCCAAAGCAACGCACTGGACCAATTCATGTGTTTTTTTGCTATCCATCAATTAATCAATTTAATTCAATATAAATTAATAAATTAATTCGCTTTGATCATTGTTTAACTGTTTATGCGTTCATCTTTTTGTTTGTTTGAATTTGTTACATCTGTTTTTTTTTTCTTTTGTTAATAAATATAGTATCACTTATATGTTTCATTTGTTTATATAAGTCATTTTATATCTTGACAGTGATCTATTTCATTATACTCTTTTAAAAATATTGTAATGTAACTAATATATTTATTTGTCCATTTATATTATTGTTTTTATTTTTTTGTTTATTTAAATGATGGAAAGAACTGCAAGTCTAAATAATACTACAGTTTGATCAGAGTTCGATTATGGAATGTAGGTTATTTCTTTAAGTTTCATTTTGCTAGAGCCAATCTAAACTCATCTTTAAATCTTGGAGAATTCTTCATTCTACAGAATTATGAACAAATGTTAGAAATATAATATTGTGAATTAGAAAGCAGTGAGATATTAAGGCTTTCTTCTTTGAATCCTTTTTTTTTTGTTGTCACACAATAAAAATTAATGTTCAAGAAAGTTGTGTTTCCTTGAAAACGCAGCTTAAACATGATTGAGAATTATTGATTCGAAATACAGCTCCAAAATATTTCTCTTAAAACAAAAACCAAATGAAACTTTAATTATGAATTAGCTAGTAAAATTATTTTGATTTTATGTGTTTTTTTTATGACAGAGCCACATTGTCAGCGGCAAACAATTTTTACATAAATCATAGCTTGTATCAGATATATAGATAAGATAATCTAAATGATAATCATCTGCAATATTTAAATAAGTTAATTTCAATAGCTTTTACCAAATTAAAGTTAATTTCTCGAATATGTTTTGAAAGCAGTTAAACATAATTCATCATTTATATTTAGTTGAATGTAGCGGAAATTGGAAAACTTCGCTTTTCCACAGATCCATAACTTGTTGCAAGAATCGACGTTGCATCTAGATTTTTAGTTAATCGCACTCGTTGCATTTATTTGGAACGTGTTTAAAAGCTTTTTCCCATCTTTACCACACGGTGATAGTCCTTGGCGTCAATCAATCGTTACGAGGCCTTATCATTACAAAAACAATTTACTTAATTTAGTATTAGTTCAAGTTTTTAGTAATTTTATGTTTTTTTTTTTTTTTTATTTTTAAATATAACTAATATTACGTATTTTCCATAGTTTCTATAGCCAAAAAATGGAATGCATCTAAGAGAGGTTTTTGTTTTTAAGGCTATGTTATTACAAGCTATTTAAGTATTGGCGTAGAATTTTTCATTCAAGAATTTTCTTCTATTTTTTTTGTTACTTTTTGGTTTTTTTTTTTTTGGATTGCTAAGAAAACGTTTCAAAGTTTCGGCTAAGATTTCGAGTCGAGTTGAGGCAGGTCAAAGGAAGAAAGAAAAAAAAAAAATATTAAACAACAAAGCTTTTAAGCTTCACTTTTGTTTAAGTAATGAACTTGAACTTAAAAAAATGAATTCGAAATAGTTCAATTCTAGAGTCTTGGGTCCTTAAAGTCTAAGTCTTACTGCAGTTTGTCATTGGTTGAGGGTGTGTGTGAGTGTATGTGTGTGAATATGGGGAGGAGTTATGGGGGGGAGTTAGGCTGGGAAATCTTAGGACTAATGACTGACGCTGGCAATAAAAAATGTTTTGAGGTAACGGTAACAGTAGTAGTAACGTCAACGGTAAGGCTAATGCTAATGCTAATGAAAATGATAATGAAAATGATAAAGTAATAATTAAAATGCTAATGATAATGCAAATGAAAATAATAATTAAAATGAAAATGCTAATAATTATAATGAAAATGATAGTAATAATGAAATTACTAATGATAATGGCAATGGAAATGCTAATGATAATCGTAATGAGATTGATAATGAGGCTGATAATGCTAATGATAACGGTAAAGCAAATCCAAATTGCCAGCAAATCAGGCTAAAGCAGTCGAGTTGAGCTCATTCCATTGCTGGCCAGAAGCTACTATTACATATACATATAAGTAGTACAATAAATACAGATAATAATAATAATAATAATAATAATAATGCTAATCATAATCATAATCATAATCATAATGAAAGTAAATGTTAAGGAGAATGAACAACATCAAATATCACGCAACCAGATCCAATTCACATTTCAAGTCTCTATTCAATGCCAAAAGTGTTTGTCTCCTCGACGGCAAGCAAGAGCTTCTCGTAGAGCAACTCGGGTGTGGGATACGGCGGCAGATCGAGACGATTGAAGCAGGTGTGCGCGCGGGGCAGAGCATTCGGTTTGCCCCACTTCTCGATGCAGAAGCGTCGCGGCCCTGTGGAGCCGCGCAGGGCGGAGAAGCCCTCGTACGGAATGCTCGAGGTGCCCGTGACGAACTGCAGCAGACGCAGACGCTGCTCATTGCTGAAGCGTTCGATCACCTGCCAGAACCAGACGATCACCTGATGGTTATCATGATAGCCGGAACGATATTCGGTGTTCAGGCGCCAATCGTTTGTGTCAATCTCGGCGGTGCCGGCAATGACCAACTCCAGTTCGCGGGCATCGAAGACAGAGACAAGGCGAGCATCGACCACCTCGTAGAAGCCGCGCACCAACGATTCCGTTTGCTCCTGGACACCACGCTCCAAGCGCCATTTGATCATGCGCTCCAGATACTCCTTCTTGTTCTTCTCATTCACAATGACATTCTTGCCGCCGGGCTTCAGCTCACGCTCGACAACGCGTCCCAACAGCTCCTCGGTGACGCAGAAGGTGAGGCCCAGATCGATGCCGGTGCCAATGTCATTGTCGCGTATCCATTGCAGCGACTGATGGAACTCACTGTCCAGCGACTCCAGATCGCTGAGGGCAACAGGCAGACGCAGAAGCGCTTTGTAAAATGGACGCGTAAAGAACGCATCTAGCAGATACTGATGCACCAAGGCCAGTCCCAAGACTCGGCCACTGAACCGAAACCAATCATGGCAATTATCAACGAAGGCAGACAGTGGCGACACCTGCACGGTGTAAGTATCATTTGCCGAGTACTCGAAGAGTCCATAGTATGGATTGAAGAGTTCGCGGGACAGCAGAAAGAAGAACTCACGCGACGGTCCGCCATAGTCCAATCCCTCCTCCGTGTCCCAGAGCACGGCCAGGCGACCACGCTGCAAATCCTTCTTATTCGCCGACATAATCCGACGGAAGGCATCCTCCAGCAGATGACTGCGACGAATGTGCAATCTATAATAGACCAATAGGATGCATTATATATTGCAATTGGATTACAAATGCTGTGCAGTGGGGACTTACTTGAGCTTGTGCGGTCCTTGGCCATAACCCTTGGACTCCAGCTTGCGATAGAAGCTGCGCAATTTGGCCTCAAAGTCACGACGAAACGGTGGCGGCGCCCTTTGTGGCATCCGCGAGCTGAGCACTGGCGATCCTTGTGGACTGCGCTCTTCAATAGGAACATAGCTCATGATCTCCTGCTCGAACAGGCTGCACAGAGAGAAAGAGAGGGAGAATTGGAGTTAGAAAGATAGAGAGAGAGAGAGAAACAAACGAAGCTGAAGTGCAATAACTTTATGTCAGAAGTAAGCATCTTCAGTATATATACATATATATATTCCTGATCTAAGCAATTTTATAGATATAGTCTTGAGCTCCAGATTTAAATCGCATCGAAGTGGATTTCCATATGGCAAAGTCCATTTGTTTCTCATCAACGTAGTCTCTTAGTTTCTAAGTTGTCTTGATGAAACTTGCTATAGGTCACAGCTCTTCAGATCGAAGTGCCATATTCTCTCTCATTGGAGAACGAAATTTGCTTAAGATCGTCTTACTATATGCTATAGCTGTCAGAGGAAGAATCGATCGAAGTGTTCAAGCGTTATGCTGTAATCAATTTTATCATAGCCAACCAATTTGTGGCCCGAAACGAAATGCAGTTGGTGTGTTTATACAATGGCTGGTATCGATTACACGTGTGAAACGATGCGAAACTCAAGTGCACACATTTTGGCCTGAATCGTAACTCATTTGGATGACGTCAGGCAGACTATGTATTATTATTCATTAGCCAATGTTCAATGGCTCCAATGGCTGCAATTGATTGGTTTGCTGTTTCTCTCGCACGCTAAGCTGACAACTTAGTAATGAGACATATTAACAACTACAACAACATTAGCAGCGACAGCTGTTCAGCAGGTGCAACAGGCCACAGTTGAAATGAGAAAGGGGTCGGCATAACAGACTACGGAATGCCCTCCGCAATAGTTTAATATGTAACAGATAATTAATAATTCATTTGAATTATAATTAATAATTATAATAAGTAATTAATTAATTAATTATAACCAATAAATAATTATAATTATATTATTATTATTAATTATAATAATAATTAATTATAAAATTTATTTATAATTATAATTATAATTAATTATATTATATTATTATTATTATAATAATAATTATTTATTAATTATAATTGTTTATGAATTATAATTATTTATTAATTATAATTATTTATTAATTAAATAATATTATTAATCATTTATTTAAGTATTTAACAATTATTAGTTGAAATATAACAACAATTGCAATATTCACTCTTATGCATTTATCGCTATTTGCAATTATCGATATGCATACATATATCAGACATCGACTTGTACATAAACTTGATGTTACAATTATTTATAATATATATAATATGCAACAAATATATTAGACTTTGCATAACTATTTGAATTTATATAAATTTAAATTTAAATTTTAGTTTAGCGTTTATTCCGTTTATCGATAGCGATATAACTCGATAATTTGCTATCATGCGGTATTTTGCATGATTAAACTTTATTTAAGGAACATGCAATGACAATGCAATGACAGCCAAATCGATAGCAAACTATCGATAGTGACAAAAGCTATCGATAATACTATGTATTTCGTCATATGAAAATACTTTATGAAAAACTTTGCAATTAAGCAATGTTTTCGATTTGTCATTGATTCTTCACTATTAAATGTAAACAAATCGATAATATCTATCGATTTCGATAATAATAATTGCAAAGTTTAAGCAGTTTAATCACTTTTTCGATGTATTTTAAAATACCTTAAAATAGCTAACACATTTATCAAATGATATCAAATCGATTAAATATCAAAACGATAACCGACAACCGATAATACTAACAATGTAGATCAAGGTGTGTATTAATTAAGTAAAGTCTGCAATGAAATCCAAATTGCAGTTTGTAATACATTGAGTGAGGTATTATAGTATTGTGCAAATGTATGTAGCATCCCTGATACTCTATATTGATATATGTACATATATGTACATATGTTCATATATTCTTGATCAGATAAATGAAGTTCTATAGCATAACTCCGCAAGGATAGATACATATGTAGATGGATCTATACATTTCTTATACAGTTTACTGTCGGCTCATATTGAGTCGATCAATCAATATGCCCTGCAGTTGCACAGTGCACCAAATAAATTGCAGCCAGCATAAAGATTAGCCTTGATTTTCCGTTTTGGAAAAAAAAAAATAAAAATAAACAAAAATTATCGTTAGCCGGAAGAATTTGAAGTCACCGCAGACCTTGGCACGAGAACTTGGCGAGTCTTTTCCCCATGGCTCGATGATATCGTAAGCTCCCCAACAGTCGATAACTGCCAATACAAAGTATTCTAATTGCCGATTCATAATTTGTTTTGAGCTCTTTTTTCTTATTTCTTATTTTATTTTTTTAATATTTATTTTTTATGTATTTGGCGCTTACTTTTTGACCTTCAACTTGAATTTGAAAATTGGTCAATTAATAACGCAAATTATGGCGATCGGTGATCGGCAGCTCGAGGTGGTAAACAGAGAAGGCGAGGGGAAGGGATGGAAGAGGAGGAGTGCTGGAGTGCTGGACTGTTGGAGTGTTGGAGTTCGGGGCGTGTCCGTGCACCAGTGACAACAGTTTCGAGTGCAATTAACGCCTCTTTCCAAGCGCACGGAAATGACTAATTTACAGAAATTAGAAAATTTGTTGAGCCCAACGCTTAATAAATAAATTTGCCAAAATTTGTTAAACTAAAAAAATAAAAAAAAATAGACACAATATTTGAAATGGAAACTGATCGGTAATAGCAATAAATTGGCATATACCATAGAGCAATATATGTATTTATAAATTGCGAGGCGTGTCAAATTACGCACAGGAAATTGCAATTAACTTAAATTAAAAGCGACGAAAAACGCGCGTGCGATTTGAAACGCGCGCAGAGAAAACCGCGCGCGTTTTATTGGATATTCACCCAAAATGATTGGAAAGTGGTGCGTGTGTGGTGTTGTTGTTGTCGCTGGCGGTGTCATCATCCCACACACTTCTGCGCTGGTTCACAGCGGCTTAAAGTGCAATAGGTTACGTTATTTTTGGATGCAGTTAATTTCAATTAAAATAACTTTAGATCGTGATACAATGAAATTTCCAGTTAAAAGATGTATGAATAACGCTTGTATACTATAAGAAGAACATGCATGATACATACATGAAGTTGTTGAGATAAAATAATTAGATTTGATTAGATTCAAATTGAAGTTACTGTGGCAGGCAGAGCACGTTTTTCAACGTGTAAACGTTGACCAAGTCTTAAGCACAGCTCTGTGATCTGGTCTGGTCTGGTCTCATGTGTCTGTCTGTCTGTCTGTCTGTCTTATCGAAAGAGGGCTATTGAACCACTAGTATAATGTAGCGTTTGTAGCTTTTGCTTATCAGAACTAACAACTACTCGCCGGATGCATATAAAAATGTAATCAAATAGAAGAAACTTCACAATGAGCATAAGCAGCACAGCTCACAGCTCACAATTAATATATCGCAAGTATAAGTAATTAAATTTCAACTGATAACAATTATCTGCATACACTTTTGTTAGCATATGCCAAGTGTTAACTTGTTCTACTTAAATGCTTATCGTGAATTCTCTGACATTTCGTTTATGGGCATGTAATACGAAATAACAACCAAGAAGGAATTTGCATAAACTGAGCGGTATTTGTTTTGTCTGCTCATTTTCAGTTGAATCAGTTGATCTCTGATCTCAGATCTCAGATCTCAGCTACTGTTGTGTCGTTTATGCCATGAAATTCGTGAACTTCTCGCATTGACAAAATAAACAGCAAAGATGGTGACGTATCTAGAGTTGTGCTTAATATTCGCTTAAATGTATGCTTAGAGATTTAAATTAATTAAACTTCGTTTATGCCATGAAATTCATGAATTACTCAAGTGGTTGGTCCACCATAATTTGCACGAAGCGTGAAGATTTTTATAGTTTACGTAAATTTCAGAATTCAATAAATTAAACTTCGTTTATGCCATGTAATTCATGAATTGTTTAAATTCATAATTCCAGTTAAAGATAGTTTAGAAATGATTATTATTCATATTACAGAGCATTAGCCAGTCGTCCACACTCAACGCTCAAAATGCAACACAACACATAATAAACATTGTAAGAAATCACATGAAAAATACTCTACAAAATAATGTAGAATTCAAACAAAATATAAATACTACAAAATGTAGTTTTGTGTTTAAATAGAGCTTGACACCAACAATTGTGTTTACAATTATTTATTCCATCAATCGCAAACATAGTTCGGGCAACCGAAGATGTTTTCAGTTTCAGTTTGTGGTTCAGTTTCAGTTTCTGGTTCGGTTTATGTTTCATTTACAGTTCTACAGTTTTCAGGCCCGGCGACGTCACTTAAATGCCGCACATTGTCGAAGAGAAAAATGTTCCCAAGCTGGTGTAATGACAACACCATAGGATGGTAGTGCTAGGCTATGATATGATGCATAACAACATAACAGCATAACAAAACAAAATTCCATAAATACGTACATATGTGACAATGATATGTGATCATGATCGTGATCATGATCGTGATCATGATCATGATGATAATATGATATGCTGCAACATATACGTTGCAGTTTCACACTCACTTGGCCAACATGGTGTTGTAGGTGTAACTGAACTTTGAAAAAAGTCCCATTTGATATGTTTTGCTGTTTGGAGTTGGCAACCCTGGCAGCCCTCCGGTTAAAATAAAACCCTAATGGTTTCTCAATTAGCACACTATTTAAAAAAATAAACACAAACAACTCAATTTTATTAAATTGTCAACTTTAACAATAATAACAAAATAACAACAGCAACAACATCAACAAAATTGTATATAAAACCTTATAACGAACGCAGCCAAGCGACTGATTTGGTCTTCTGGTCTACTTTGGGCTGTACATTGTATGGGCTCGCTAGAGGCGTAGGTGTTGCAGTAACCAGCAGTTAAGAGAGAGAGAGAGAGAGAGAGAGAGGGGGAACAAGAAGAGGAGCGAAGCCCGATAGCATTGATAAGCACAACGATAAAGCCAACCATTGTTAGCTATTATGAGTTTAATAACAAACCGATGTCGCAAGTACCCAGCGATAGGGGTAACGGGGGGTTTGGGGTAGGGTCTCGAGGTCTGGGTGTCTGGGGGTCTCGGGGACTTTGGGTATTCTGGGCTTCCGCAGTAATCGTTGGGTAATCTGGCAACACATTGTGGCCAGCAATTTCAACAGTTGATCGATTGTCGGCAATTTCGAATGTGGCAAGTATTCTACGAGTGCTTCGTCTCGATAAGGGCTCAACAATCGATTATTTTACATTGTTGTCGTCATTTGAGTGTAAAACACTTGAGTTCTAATGCCCAACGATCCTTAATGGTTAATGTGCAATCGGAGATGATGATCATAATATGTATTTGTCATTCTCAGAGCATTAGAATTGTTTGCGTAGCATTCCTGAAACCAGCAACTCTGAAATACTTCAAATATTTGTATATATATATATATATATATATATATATATATATATAAATATGTATTTATGTATTTATGTATTTATAACTGTCAGTCCAGCTGTACGTATGTATGTCCCATACATTCCATTCAAGTTGATGGGCGGCCAAGAAAGATGCAGCTGAATCGTGAGAACTGCATCAAGGGGTAAGAAATCCATCGTTGGTTTCCAAATGACGCAGTGTCTGCAACAAGTGATATGTGCTTTATAAGCACAAATGTATCCAGTCCAATTGAATGGAAAATGATTCATACGATTCTATAGTATGTGTACGAATATACGAATATAGTAAACAAATGCCGTGCAAGCGTGTAACATGATCACTCAGGATGTTGACGTACGGGGTCCACACAAACACACACACACACACACACACAAACACACACACACACACACACACACACACACACACACACACATCCCGTAAGTGGAGCAGATCTGAAGATGAGAGCTTGCTGAAGTTGAACAACATTGAAAGCTTGCCTCTGGATTAAATGCAATATATGTATACTCTAAAGAGAGCTTTCAAAAGCTCAAATGTTCAATGAATTCCTGGAAATTAAAGTATTTTTGTAGATACAATTACTAGAGCTTCCACAAGCGGAAGCATTCGATAAACTTATGTTGTTCATATAAGATTAAATGTAAGTTGAAAGCCAGAGAGGAGCTTCGCAAGGCTAATGAGCTTGAAAAGCTTTCGTTCTCGCAGTGTTAGACTAAGCAGATAATAACGAGAGATTAGATGTAAGTAGTAACAGTAAGTAGGAAAGGAGCTTCAAAAAAGCTTTAAAAGCTTTCGCAGAACTAAATAATTTTCATAATTTTCAGTAGAGAGCTTTCCTAAGCTGTAGTCGCTCATACATATATGCTACATTAGCTTACATTATTTTCAGTATTAGATTCTAGAAATATATTTAGGTGAGCTGTATGCCAAGAAAAGCTTAGGTAGTCCATCAAAGCTTAATATAATTGAAAGCCTTAAAAAGCTGCAATACCATTTTATACAACAGGATCCTAAAGAAACACATTGAGCAAAGCTTTTGGTAGAAAGCTTTCACAGCCTAAGCAGAAGTGGAAAGAGAGCTTGGAGAAGTTGAATGACATGCAAAGCTTTTATACAAAGCAGCTTAATAAAAAAGGATAAGCCTATGTAGATGCTTTAAAAGCTTAATAGCTTATCAAACTTACAAATGGGACTTATTGAAGAAAAAAGATCTAGAGCTTTCGCACAGAACATAAATAATAAATATATATAAAAATCTATAAGTTAGTTATATAAATTAAAGTTATAAGTTATATGATACGTTAAAAAGCTTGATGTACTGAGAAGCATAAACTTGCACAAATCCCTTTGCAAAACAAAAAACAAAACAAAAATCGAATAATAATTAAATGTAAGATTTTGAATAGATTTATCTCTTTGAAATAAACAAATAACGAAAGTAATTTTAATATCATGTCTATATTTAAAACTAAAAGTCAACTGTCGATAACATTTCAAAAACATTTCAAACTAAATGAACACAATATTTGCAAATGTCTATGCAATAGTTTGAGCAATCGCAATGAAATATTTTAAAAAATGCGCGATTAACTCATAGATCGTTGAATTGTTGTTAATAATAAGGTATCTATATATCTGATGCGAGTATTTCACAAACGCAAGTAATTTACACGGTATTTAGTCATGATTCGATCGCAGCTCGATCGTTAAATATTCGCTGCATATTTGTTGACACATAACTCAAAGAGGGGGGAGTTTTTTTTTTTTTTGTTTTTGTTAGTTAATTTGTATTTTATTATTTTTTCAGTGTTCTTTTTATTTATTCACTTTGTTGTCACTTACACGGCCCAAACGATGTAAGCTGCTTTTGAAAGGAAGCCCATGTTGTTCTAGCTGTTGTTGTTTTTGTTCCTTGTCTGATTGGTGTTGTTGTTGTTGTATTTGCTTTTGTTGTTGTACTAGTTGAGCGCCCAAAGCCTTGAGCACTGAATGGTTAACCATGCCGTTGATAATTATCAAATTCTTTATCAAACTCAGAGCACAAATTATCACAAGAACAACAAACAACAAACAACAAAAAAAAAAATGCCAGTTTGCTTGCAATTGAATTAATTATTAATTTCTAAATTTTGCTTAACATTTATTTCATTATTTATTTAGGTTTTCTATTTGTTTTTCTTAGTTCTAAGTTCTTGTTTTTTGTGTTTTTTTTTTTTTTTTGGCACTGAGAGTTGCATGCGCGCTGACAGTTGAAATGCTTCTGTTTGTTTTTTTGTCTACTTATTTCAGTTTAAAGAGGCGCGCGAAATCGAACGAGAACAACAACAACAACAATAATAACAGCGAAGACGACGACGACGGCGGCGACGGGACGAACGGCCTCGGAGTCAGAGAGTCATAGATAATAAATAGTTAATACTTTAAAGCAGCCACTGGGCGATCGAATGGCAACACACAGAATGGACGCGTTTGTCTAGCGTCCAACCGATAAATATGAAATTGAAATTGAAATTGGAAATGGAAATGGAAACAACACACAAAAAATGAAATACAAAAAATATAAAACATACAACAAAACACACACACCAAAGAAAATTATTTAATTGTAATTTTGTTTCTGTTTTTGTTTTTGTTTTTTTTTTTTCATTTCGTTCTTTTTGTTTTTGCTGCTGCTGCTGCCGAAGTGCAGCCGAAGCACTGCACGAACTCTTGCCGAACTTCAAACTCTGCTGCGACGTACAGTGGTTCATGGAGCTAGCAAAAGTTACACAAATCACAACAAATAAATATAGTATAATTAAATAAGCATAGTTAACTGACTCAATAGTTTAAATTATGCTCATTTTATTTTATGTTACAAAATGCTAGCTTATGTAAAAAATTAATTTAAATGTATTAAAATTAGGTTCAATTAATATAGTATTCCGAGTAGAAAATAAAGAAATATGGCCAAATGTGTTGAACTTCAAATGATAACAGTTCGGTCCTGACGCTAAAATTAAACACAGCACACGATGTAAAGAATCTTTTCATTTGATGTGAAATATCGAAACATTTTCAGTTGAAACAATTTTTAAACCTATTTGTATTTATATAAATATATATATATATAATCTGTTTATCTCAACTACAAACAGACGACACAAATATTGTTTAAATATAAAAAACAGTGTGCAACTTTATTTCTGAGTAATATAAAATGTAATTTATTTAACTTAACAGTTAGCAAAATAAACAAAATATATATACAAAATTTAAGAAGTCTAGGTGGAGATATTTGAAGAAAACAATAAATTTCTTTATGCAATCGTTGTTCAATTTAAAAGTTGAACGAAAGACACAGATGGAGCTCATTGAATTTATGTAGTTATCATATTGAAATTGAACCACTGTGCAACGCGTCGCGAAGGCCTCAAGAACCAAACGGACAATGGCGACGCGTCGCGGCGCTGGCGCTGACGTCGACGTCATCATCAGCTGTGCAGCGCGCCGATGCAGAGGGGCAGACAGACAGGGAGTAGAGAACGTTGCCAAAACTGAGTCATGGGTTGAGACGTTGGCGTCGACGCAGACTGCAGCGGCAGCGGCAGCGGCAATGGCGACTGCGACTGCGACAACGACTGTGGCGTTGGTCATGGTTATAGTTGTGGCTCATCAGTCGACAGCCGGCTGATGGGCTGATTGAATGGTAGGCAGGGAAGGGTGTTTTTGGATGGAGTGGGGTGTGGAGTGGTGTGTGGAGTCGGGTGTGGTGTAGTGTGGTGCGGTGCGGTGCGGTGCGGTGTTAGGCGCGCCATGCACTTAGCACGCCCAAATGTTGCAACAACAACAGTAGGGTCCACTGTTGCAAAGGCACGCATGCGCAGCCCAAAACTCAATGAACTGTAAACCAAGCGAGACGAGAACAACTAACGGGGCAAGATTCGCCTTCAATGGGTCAAATAACAAACACAAATAGCCACAGCAACAACAACAACAACAGCAGCAGCAACAACTCAATGCTTGTCAACGCTTTAGTTGTGTCAAAAATGCTAGGAAACAAACATTGATCATCATCACGATCATCACGATCATCATCATCATCATCATCATGAACATGAAGATGACGTAGTTGACCACACCCCCCCAAAAACCGAAAGCTTAGAGCCTCAACACCGAAGCTGACAACCCTGCGTAGCCAATAAATTATGGTTTATTCGATTTGAAATTTGGGTTAAATTGCGTCCCATTCAGCGTCGCCATCTCCACATCTTCACATCTCCAAAACGGGGATTAGCTAAAGAATTTTTGGTTGGAGACAAACGCGTTTGCCTGCGAATCTTTGTTTATATTCATTATGGGTCTCTCGACTCGATGTGGGCGTGACTCCAATAATGCTAACACATTCATTTATCAATGGAATACCGCTAATTATGGCTAAGCAGCTGCGACAAGGGTATCTCTTAGTCGGATTAGAAATGTAGAAAAAACTTGCAAAACTTAGAGGAGAAATTATTCGATTATTATTAACAGTTTATTAGATGATTATAATCGATCTAAAAGTACTGTTATGTTTGGTTCTGCGCTGACAACACGGCTAATGCCGTTACACTCGTACCTCCCATACCTCTATATCGAATACCCTACTTTCCATCTTCTTCTCAAGGTTGATGCACATTTTATTTATATTTTAAGGAAAGTATTATTGCCTTATTCCTGTGAAAATTAACACAAAAATTAATTTTCAAGTCAACAAAAATGTGTAAATATTGAGAAAACTTCAGATTTTCCACTTTGTAGTCAAAAGAGTATATAAAAGAACTTAAATATACACAATAACTTCATCATTCAGCTCATTAGCTTAAACAATTTACAGCCAGCGCACGCTAGGTGGCGCTAGTACAGCATTCCCAAACATTTTGAAGTTCAATAATATTTGAGTTTATCATGCATTCCAAGTGAAATGATTACGCATAGTTAAATCGATGTACGCTTATAAACATATATATCAATTTAGAGACTATATTTAGAATAAGAAAACAACCCCGTTTAGTATTAAAAATACCAGATGAACTGGTTAGGAGAGTAATATATACATATGGGATTTATCTAAAATCCAGGGATATAATAATCTTTTTAAAATTAAATAGTTGCTTAATTGCTTAAGAATTTCATATAAACTTGACTTGAGAATGATATAAATATTTGTCATATATATCTTTAAGATATAATAATATATATTGAGGAATATATCTTTAAAATAAAATAGTTTTTATGTCAAAAAAAAAAGAAATTTAAATCAACTGAAATTAAGAAAGATATTTTTTTGATGTCCCTGAAATCAAAGAATATATCTATGAAAATGAAAAGGTTGTTGAATATTAAATTATTAAAAATTACAAATAAATTAAATCTGAGATGTATATATTTGGTGTACAAATTTGTAGATAAACTGGATCTGAGAATGATATACATATGTGATGTTCCTGAAATCGAGGAACTTGAACCCACAAACATCAAAAACTGCGATTCTTTTGCGTAACAATTATATATATATATATTATAGAGACATAGAGTTTAATAATGCTATATAGTTATAATAATCTCTTAATAAATAATACAACTTTCTAATACCCTTTAATATTTGCTCAGTTTATTCAGATAGAAGATAATACTATATATATTTTATGCCTTTAAAATTCACATCGATTCTTATTTTCAGATATAATATGTATAGATTATTATACATATTATAATAATTTCAATCCATATTTAGTAAGATTGATATCCTTCAAATATTTACAATCGATTGTGAGAAATATGTATATCTGGTATTATCTACACCGATTTGATTCGGTAATAACTTGTTTGATTTGGTTTATCAATTGAAATCATTTTGTCATTTGTCAGCTGTAATTTGATTAAGTTTATAAGCCAAAAATTAGTCAGTTTTTGACAAATTTGGCAATTGTAATTTGTTATTTGTCATGGGCATGTCAATTAGTTGGGTTAGCATTTGCTTGCGCTACATATTTGTGAGTGGACTGTCCACTCCCACGGTGCTGCCAACTTGGATTTATCGGAATGCGTTTGGGTGTGCAATGAAGCGGGATAATTTGGCTAATTGAATGCAATTAAATGGCTTAAAAACCGATTGTAACTGGTTGAAGCTGTCGATGCTTGGAGTTTAATCTATGGCTTAATCTATCGACAAGTTGCTTAAAATTAAGGTCACAAAATGCATGTGAATAGTTCCTCAATATTTGTGGTTGACTCAACATTTGGAAGAAAAATATTATGATTGCCAATTAAACAATAAACGCAGCGCACTTGTCTATAAACCTTTAGCCAAGTTGATTAACCTTGTGTGTGTGTGTGTGTGTGTGTGTGTGTGTTTGGAAAATGAGTTAACAGCCTTCAAAGCGATTTTCAACTGCAATTAACACACATGCAGCACACTTCAACGATAACAACGACAACAGCGAAGGCATTGAAGCAGGACGAGCAGCACAAGCACCAGAGAACCCACAACAAACCATTGCACCACATTAGCTATGCAATTTGGGCCAAAGCCTTTGCCAAGTGCATCCAATGGCTATGACTCTGACTATGACTCTGACTCTGACTCTGACTCTGACCATTGATATTGGATTCACTCACCTGAGCAATATGGTCAATTGTAGGTCATGACCCAGACGCTCCAACGCGGGCACGCCCTCCACCCTCAGTATGTTGATTTTCTCACGCAGCGAACGGGAAACCGTGTGTTGACCATGTCGTTCCCGCAATATTTCCAGAATGTTTGGTTGCCGCAAAAATGCAATAACCTGTCCAAAGAATGCAAGAAAACATATTATTAACATTAACATAAAAGTTGGTGTATCTTCGATTAGTTTTAATATACCCTGTAGTATTTTTGTTTTTGTTTTGATTGCTTTACTTAGAGATTTTTCAGTTTGTGTTTTTCAACTTAAATTTCGCTTCGTTATAATGGAACAAGTTGTTAGCGCCTTGTTGGCAAGTTGGCAGTTCTCGATAATTAAAAAAAAGGTTTTTCAAGAAGTGTTGCCACTTACGGGAAACACTACAGAGTGGCAACACTGCCATTAAAATATCTTAATAAAAAAAAAGTAAATCAATGCAATAATAATAAATGAAAGCTCTTTGGTTTCTTCATGTCAAATATTTAACTTGTAGATGAGAACAGACTTTTTACACATTGACAGGCTGTCTAAGAAATTTGACAACGGCCGAAACTGCTAAAGCTAAATAAATTACTACGATTCAGCGTTGCCACATGTCTGCAGAACACTGCAATGTGGCAACACTGTCAATCGATCTGTATGTTAAATATGTTAGAAGAGAACTTGTTGTTAAATATTTAACTGGCCGTTGCAAAACTTTGAAAGTGTTGCCATTTGTTTAAAACACTGCCATGTGGCAACGCTGGCAATACAATTTTTAAATTTAGTTAAATAGTTAACTGTTAAATGAGTCTACACGTTGACAGTTAGTTCAGCTAACGTGTTACTTATTGTGACTAAGCGGCAACGCTGTCAATCAAACGTCCTCTTAAATTTGTCATTAATAGATGTAAGTTCATTGCCAGCTAATTTGGTTGTTTAATAGTTAACTGCTAGATGAGTTAACCGCTACATTTTGACTTGAAGTTAGTTTAGCTAATATGTTATTCATTGTAACTATGTGGCAACGCTGGCAATCAAACTATTTTAATCTTGCTGTTAAATAGTTAACTGGTAGATGAGTAGTCTGATATTCTTTGCGTTTATAATTGTAACTATCTGGCAACACTGTCGGCCAAGATACCTGTTAAATATTTAACTGGCGGATAAACCTATAGTTCTTGACAATTTACCAACTACACGACAAACTCTATCGATTCTCTTCAGCTCACCTTTTCGTTGTAGGCAATCGGCACATCCTCGTAGCCGGAGGCAGTGGCTCCACTGGTGCTGGAGCCGCCGGCCGCACCACTTAGACTCAAGGCACAGGCAATGGCCGCCGCTGTGGTGCAATTGTGGGTGGCCGCGGACGGATGGACATTGCCACGGCATGGGCGTGGCGGGGGTAGTGGAGGCACACCTGAGACGGAAGCGGACGCACTCGCAGAGCAACTGGAGCTGGAATTGATGTGGCCACTGGGGGCGGACAGGCAATTGCCATCGACAAGATCCGGTTGCGGTTGCTGCAAGTACGTTTGCTGTTGATTCTGCTGACGATGCCGCACCACGCGTGGACACTCCACGGGGAGTCGAGGATCCATGAACGAGGTCTTCCTATGCTGATGATCGATGAAGAACTGTTTGCCCGTCTGATCCACTTTGGTCTCCCAGCACGAGGGCAAGTCCCTGGTCAGCTGGGCGAACGTGTTCACCAATGCGACTAGATCCTTGTTATACTGATAACGCTGGAAACACTGCGGATCCCGTCGAATCCTCATCACCATGTGCTTCAGTGCCGCATTGCGATTGTAAATGGCCAGAGCTGCCTCATTAGTGTGCAACAGTGAGTAGAAATCTGGACGGCACAACATCAGCACCGCCGGATGTATGGCCAGGTTCAGTGCGGATGGCGGTGCTCCTCCAACTGCGCCAGCTGTAGCTCCCGCTACCGCTTCAGCTCCAGATCGCGACGACGCTCCAGCTCCAGCTCCCGCTACCGCTCCCGCCGCCGATCCGACTCCAGATCCCATTCCAGAACCCGCAGCGACAAGTGCCCCTGCGGTCTCTGGTCGTGCTCCGCCACGCGGTAGATTATAAAGCTGGGACGGCTCGGCTGCGTGCAGAGACAAACGATTCTCATTGGTAATGGTGCGCCTTATGGACTGATAGCGTCTGTCCAGCTGCTGACGATGATGCTGCTCCCGTCCACCAGGACCCGTGCTGGGACCAGGACGTTGCCAGGATGTGGTGCGTGTGGTATGATCAATGTAGAAAATGCGTCCATGACTGTCCATGCGTGCCTCCCATGCCGGCGGCAACGGCTCCCCAACACTACCACCGCCTGCGACTCCTATTTCTCCTTCCCCACATATTGCTACTCCTCCACTGGCGTCCATGATGCCTGCTCCTGCTGCAGCTGCTGCCGCCGCCGCCGCAGCCGCCGCTGCTGCAGTGCGTTCTGGAATGGAGGGCAGACGTGTGCTGCTCAGGTGCAGCATGTCGTTGTTGTCATCCAACGCCTGGCTGACGAGCAGAGCCGGGGAGCCGGGTGGCGTCTGCAATTGACTAGAGTTGGACTCCGCTGCGGCAAGAGCAACGGAATTGGCAGTGACGGCTTGCAGACGCGCATGGCGACGTGCATGATGTGTGGGCGTCGGCGGACAGATGAGACCACCGGCAGCAATGGCTGCTGCAGCTGCTCCACCTCCTCCGCCGACACGCTTGAGCAGTCGTTGCTGCGGCCGCTGGGCATGGAATGTGGCTGTGCCTGGAGGCGGCGGCTGAGCCAAAGGCAATGGCAGCATCGGCTCGAGGCCACCAACTCCACGTCCACGCGTTGGCGAATGCTGCTCCGGACTCAGGCTAAGATCCAGCGGCGAGGCACTGCGCGTGGAACAACCTGATGGCGGACTACGTTGTAGCTTTGGCGACAGTAGCAAACGTGGCGAATAGCTGCTGCCGCCCAGATGTTGATGATGATGTTGCTCATCCGCAGCAGTTGCCTTGCCATTGGACAGAGCACGGGTCAAGGGACGATGCTGACGCAGATAGGGAAAATGATGTCCACCGAGGCCATTGGAGTTGGCGACACTTGTGTTGCTGCTGGGAATGCTAATGTGCTGATCCTGCAGCGGAAAAGTTGGGAACTCATAGGTCAAATGCGCTGGCACCTTCTGTGTGCTGATCGTATTGATGTAACTATCGGGTCCAATCTTCTTCTGGATCAAGGGCTTGAAGCGCATGGGAGGTGGACTCGCTTCCGGTTGGCCAGGGAAGCGAAGTGGGGAACTGTTGTTGCTGCTGGCGCCGCTGTAGCATGGCAAATCATCGCTAAGCAAACGCTCGTCCGTGTCGAGTATGTCGAACTTGAAGACATCGCCCTGCAGCTTCAAGTCTCTGCCAATGGCACGCGGTGGCCAGGAGCGCTCCAATGGACGATGCTGGGCAGGTTGTCGCAGATGATGCTTCTGTCGACTGTGCATGCTGCCGCTGGCACAGGCACTTGCTTGCAGAGCCGCTGCTGCGCCCAGTAGACTCTCAACGGCAGCCGCCTCTTCATCCACATCCACATCCACATCATCATCCTCCTCGTGTTCTTCCTCCTGCAGCTCCACAACACTAAGAGTGTCCACCATTTCAGCGGGCACCGTTTCAAAACATTCACGTGCCACCCACAAATTGAAGCTATCGCCATTGGACAACATTGTTGTGCCACTGGCAACTGCTGACGACGATTTTGTTTTCTTCTTGGAGCCGCCATTCTGTGGCGATAATGTCCAGGATTTGCGTCGTGCACCGCCACCAACACTGCAACTGCCATCGCTGCCAATGCTGCCGTTGCATGAACTTGTCGGCGACAATGTTGTGGTGGATGCGGGCGTCTCACAGGACTTTGTCGTGAGCAGAGCCTGATGCTGGTGCAGTTGTCGTGGCAGCTCATGGGTAGCCAATGTTACAGTTGCAGTTGCAGTTGCAGTTAAAGTTGAAGCTGGTGTTTCGTTTGTTTCGTTTGTTGCGTTTGTTTCGTTGTTTCTCTCATGTTGCAAGTCTCTTGGAGCTGCCAACAACAATTGCATTAGTTCAACTATACATAACATATAAACAATTGAAAACAAAACTCACTTAGGTTGGACTTTGTGTCTGTTTCCACTGGCAGCTCTGGCTGCTGCACTGCGCGCGCATCTTCAGATTGAGTTTGTCTATTGCTCTCAACATCATTGTCAACATCTGCATCACAAATATTTACTCTGACGTCATTGGCCAAAGTCAACGAACTTTGGAATGCCGTTTCAAGCTCATCGCTTTCATTGCCATTCCGCGCCTCGTAATAGGCATCCTTGGTCTCATCATCATCATCATCATCATCATCATCAGCAGCCTCATCACCGTCATCACCGTCATCACCATTATCCTCATTGTCATCGTCATCGTCATCTTCGTCATCATCATCACCATTATTTGATTCCTCATCGTTCAAATGCGTTGTTGTGATTTGGTTGTCATACTCAGCATCCGTTGGGTTCTCACCAAAGCAGCCAGTTATGACGGTCTTAACGGGAACATTAGCTGGGGTTTCCATTCTGCTGCTCCTGCTGCTGCTGCTGCTGCTGCTGCTCCTGCTTACCCCGCCCCAACTGCTGCTGCTACTGCTGCTCTACTTTTTTATAGATTTTTTTGTTTCGCATAATATTGCCTGGTGCTGTCCTCAGGCTGCGCTGCTGCGTCGTTCTGTTCTTGCTATCGATAATTTCGAACGCTACAAACAGCTGTTCAATGGTCCTATATATTTACCAGCACTGTACAAATTGTACAACAACATTGCCCTTAATTTCAACATCACTGTACAAAAAAAACCTAACAAAATGTAAACAAAAGTATGACCAGCTTACCGTGGGCCAGTATGGCCAGAGGCTAGCCCAGTATTTTTCCTTTTTTTTTGACTACAAGTGGCAATCGTAAAAATACACCAAGTATTTTTAAGTTTTGGCGCCAACGAAAGAATAAATTTATAATAAAGATTAAATCCAATATCCGTCGCTCATTATTATTTTGTCTATTTTAAATAAAACCTTGATTGGTTTTTTGGCAACATATATTTTGCGCGATCAGCGTACTAGCATATATTTTTAAAAAGCACTCAAAAAATTGCGGTAAATTAGGCTTATCGTTGTTTAAAACTAATTCCCCATTCGTAAAATCTTATGTTAAATACATTTTTCGTTTTTATTGTTAAATTGTCGTTAAAAACATGTTTCTGCGTGGCAAGAGTTACGATATAGATACAACTATGTCCGGCCTCGATTCCGACATGGAGAGCAACAATAACGGCATCGATTTGACATCAAAAAAACCGCGTAAGTCGCCGGTGGCTTCAAGAGTGTTCAAAGGTTTTGTGAACACCTATCATGATTATTGTCAGCACACATCCATACACGGTGTTCAATATCTGGGGGAGAAGGATCGACCGATTAAGGAGCGACTTTTCTGGCTATCTGTATTTGTCGTTTCCATTTATTGCTGTACCAAGTTGATTCACAGTGCGTACACCAAATGGGATGAAACGCCGGTGATCGTGAGCTTTGCAGAGAAATCAACACCGGTATGGAATATACCCTTTCCGGCGGTCACTATATGCTCGGAAACCAAGCGTGTGCTGAAGAAGTCAAGCAAGAATTCCTATGCCAATCTATACAATCAGTTCACGGCTGATATGCGCGCCTCACGGATCTTCAAGCCAGAAAACATCACTGCTCTGGAAATGGAGGAGTTTCGCACTCTCTTGCATGTGTGCAATACGCAAATCATCGAACAAGATATGCCCCTAATACCTGGCGAAGATCTGGACTACTTTGATGTGCTGGAACGCATGCTACCACCATTTGATCGTTATTTCTTCTATTGCCGATGGCTGAGTCGCTTCAACGAGTGCGACAGATACTTTCGCAAAACCCTGACGGAGGAGGGCATCTGCTATACGTTCAATGGATTGCGTCCCACCGAAATTTACAGAGAGGATACATATCAATATCATCACAGCGCCATGGAGAATTTCACATATTCATCGTGGAGCTTGGAAACTGGCTACGATGCGTCCAGCGATGTTGAAACGTATCCAGCACGTGTTCTCAGCGCCGGCGCACGTTCTGGCATATTTATGGCATTGCAAAGTTTTAAGCAGGAGGTGGATTATGCATGCCGTGGTCCTGTACAGGGTTTCAAGGTGTTACTGCATTCACCGGACGATGTGCCGCAGGTGTCCAAGCAGTTTGTGCGCATTCCCATGGGTAAGGAGGTGCTGATAGCTGTTAAACCCAATATGATTACCACATCGGCGGGCATTGCCGAATATCATCCGCAGCGACGTCAATGTTTTCTCAGTCATGAGCGCTTGTTACGCTTCTTTAAGGTCTACTCGGAGTCCAATTGCCAGCTGGAGTGTCTGGCCAACTTTACGCTAACAAAATGCGGCTGTGTCAAGTTCTCCATGCCGCGCAGCCTGGATATGCCGGTTTGCGGTGAGGAGAAGATCTATTGCTATGATCGTGCAGAGCGTGAGTTGCTCGTCCGTGAGTTTCAACGTGTGCGCAATCTTAATGTGGCCGGCGAGGCGCCAAAGGGGGCGGAAACTGCATGCAATTGCATGCCCGCCTGCACATCATTGATTTACAACACGGAAATCTCACAGGCCAACTTTGATTTGGATGAAATGCTGGCCGCCGAGGGTGATACGGACTTTATGCTCGAATATCCTGGCTCACAAATGTCAAGGCTATCAATTTACTTTAAGCAGAGTCAATTCATAACTTCTAAACGTTCCGAGTTGTATGGCGTCACTGACTTTTTGGCAAATTGTGGCGGCATCTTTGGACTTTTCATTGGCTTCTCCATACTCAGCATGGTTGAGGTCATGTATCACTTTACTTTACGTTTCGGAGTCAATCTGAAACATTTGTTTAAAGTGGATCTGTGAATACCAGGACCAGAATAGTGGCTGTTCTTCCGCGATGTAAATGTTGCGAAACGAAACAGTACAAATGGTCCTCTATGGATGGTATATGGTTTTTAAGCTAATTTATACACATGTACAAAGATATTTTAAGAGTTCAACTTGTGAAAAGCGGAGTTGTTTAAATTGCAGAAAGAAAAGTTATTCGTAGTTTACAGCTTCTACTCCAATGTGCAAGTGGAGCTTATTATCGTTTTTTAATGTTAATTGTTTAGTCTATTTTTGTATTTATTATTGTTAGCAAAATATTTGTTTATACAAAAATTTAAAAGTAAAGGTAGCAGTTAAAAAGATTTCCTAACTGTGCTTTATCTGGCAACACTCTATACGATATGTTGTGTGTCTTTAAACTATCGACGACTTCACGCGTGCTGCCACTTTGGCGCACAAAAATAGTACATTTTAAATTGTGCGACTCAATGTAACGTAAGTTAACCCCAGCTCTGAAGCAACCTCCGACTATCGATATCACAGGCATTCAATAAATTGATATACTGCAGTATTTTTTATATTTGAATTAATGTTATGTATTTAAAAAAACAAAATATGAATATCGTTTGTCACAATGAAAACAGACTTCTAATACATTTGATGAACAAAAAAAAAGGATAAATTATCAAAATAAATCGATTTTATTTGTTTTTTTTTTTCTTTCATTTTTAAATCAGTAATTCGAATTTATCGCTTAAGAACAACTCATTTTATAAATTGTGTTGAATTGTTTTTAAACGATTTATATAATATGTATGGCTTATAGCACCGCATCAGGTTTATAGAATAATTGTAAGTAGATAGATGGTTAGTTGCCCGATTTTCGTTACATTTTGTTAGTTTTTGTTGTTTTTAAGCGTTCTGGGTACAGATTAAGTAGCTCAACATTTGCATGGTTATCCGTATATATGTGTGTCTATTTATGTGTATGTATGTATGTATGTGTGGGTGTGTCTGTTTGTGATTATGAATATTGATATAAAATTTGTTTAAAAAATACAAATAAAATAAAACGTATTTACATTTTTGCATACTCGTAATCGAAATGTAAATCAATTGCGATTAGCGTCTTTAGTAACTAAACCGCTGCTCCAAAAAAAAAAAAATAAGAGAAACACAACTAATTAAAATAATAGTAATCGTAAGAATAATAGAATATTATAATTAAAATAAAAATGTACAAAGCACAAGCACAGATAACAGAAATGAACAACAAAAAAAAAAAAAACATCGGATGTAACTAATCGAATATTACAAATCTATTTTAAATCGATTAACCAGATCATATAATAGACTTACAATACAAACATACATATATATTTTTACATATTATAATTTGTTGTGGTTTTCTTTACTTATAATGTGTAAATGTAAATGTTTCAAATTAGAATCGTCTGCTTTGTTTTGTTCTCCTTCATTTTTTGTCATATGGCATGCAAAAATCTTTGCCAGAGCTCCAAGATTCAATTTCTGTGCCTCTGTGTGTGTGTGTGTGTCTGTGTGTGTGTATCTGTGTGTGTGTATCTGTGTGTGTGTATCTGTGTGTGGTATCTGTGTATTTGGATTGATCTCTACATGCGTATGCATTGTATACATTTATATGTATATTTAAGATATTAGTTGGTAATACGCTCCGAAACAAATATAGTTTATTTAAAATCATCCGTTTCGAGTATCTCAAAGTCGCTCTCATCGGAAGAATCCAGGGCGGTCACTTGGCGTCTCTGAGGTTTGGCTAGCGCTGTGTTATCCGTGCTAACCATATCATTGTTGGCGCCCCACTGCACCAAATTGGACATGATTGTGGGCAGCAGTGTCTGCGCTTGTGTTTTCACGGCCAGCGCCAATAATTGCGAACTGCTGGAGGCGGCATCATTGCTGGGCGCGGCAGTTAGCTGACGAAGTGAGGAGCCACCTGCATCGACACTGCTGTGATCGGGAAACTGCAGCCCCTTGGACAGGCTCTCCTCCGATGATGATGAGGTGGTGGACAGCGAGGAGTCACGCTTAAAGTGCCCTTTGCGAAAATCCATCGCTTTGGCCACTGTTGACTGATTGACATCGGTTGGCCGTGATGCGGGATTCGTTTCTGCACTTGGCTTGGACTGCGAGAGCGGCACCAGCTCATCATCCTCATCTGTGGAGTGCTCATCGATTTCGGGTATGGCATCGGGTATGAGCAGCTCTGAGGGTATATCATCGCTGCGCTCATCATCATCATCGCCAACACCCTCGACATCGGCATCGGTGGGTGAGCTGATGGTGTTCACATCGCTGGCACGTTCAAGCACAAATAGATTCGATTCATTCACATCCGGCATAAATTCATCATCCAGCTCAGCATCGGCATTGTTGTAGTTAATCTTCTCCGACCATTGGAAGTCTACAATTAATACAATAAATTCAATTAAATCATAATATTAATACGATATGTTGCATGTTGTTTACCTTTGCGTTCAATTTGGAGAAGTTTAAAGTTGTATTTGGTGGATACGAGGGCAGAGAGCACAAGAAGCGTGAGCACCAATGTTGAGCCCGATATAAGATGCCCCAAAATGGCCAGAGATGCGAGGCAACCGCTGCTCACCAGACAAAACATGCTGGGCGAATCACGACGCCAATCTTCAGCGCGTTGCAACCACGATTCAAACTTGACACGCAACTCTGGTGTGAGGACAACGCGAAAGCTGCAGCGTGTCCAATACAGCCAATAACTAAAGAGGCCCAAAAACAGGACACCCAAAGGACGTACACTGAAACGAATCAAAGAACAAATCAATGAACTGAAGACGACAACGAATCAAGCACAAATGCGAAGCTTGATTCAATAATTATCAACTACATATCAACAACGTAACATAACATATCTTAATAATACACAATATAGAAATATTAGATAATATCATAGATGATTGCCAAATGGCCAAAAACATGTTCTACCAGGAAGCATTGGCCTTCCCCTGGCCTGGCCTGTCAGCTGGCCGCAAATTCATAAGCTTTCAAGCAGGTCAAACCCGGTTTGGGTTTCATTTTCGTTTCGTTGTTTTTGTTATGAGAATATCAGCGAATCTATAAATGTTGTTGTGGTCTCTTAGTTCGAATCATACCCTATGATCTCTTTGATCTTTGTTTCTGTGACGTCACACAGCGAAAATTGTTACTTTCTAAATGTTTGATTAATAAATTGCTTCATATGCATATTTGATACGTGAACAGCAAATGGGGTATATTCATTGTAAATTAATTAATAATTCCCTAACCATCTTTAGCTTGAACTTTAAGTGCGCTTAAGTCATCAACCTGACTATTGAAATAGACACTTAAAACCAACGTTTAAGTACACAGTTAAGCAAAGCAATAAAGAAAAAATAAGCCATAAATAAATAAAAATCAGTTAAATGTTCAATTGCCAAGTTTTCACATTGTACATATACAGTATTTATTAGCCAATTTGTGTATATGTATGTATGTATTTCAAGAGATTTAGATTAGATTGTCAAAAGTGGGACAAATAGCGAAATTTGTTATTTCCTTAAAGTGAGTGTTGTTATCAATTATCTGAAATAGCAATAACAAAGGAAAGCACAAACAGTGCTGACTAATCGTTTCAATCACTCCTTGCACATTTAATACAGGGTATTCATAAGTACATACATACATACATATACATACAGCACGATCAAATAAATCAACTGTTTGGTTTGCTTATTTTTTTGTTTTAACGCTGACGACTTGTTATTGTGTTAAAAACTGTCTAATTATCATTATCGCCGTTTGTTTTTCTCAGCCCCTTGGCAGCCACACGCCATCCCGAATTCTGCATAGAACTGAGAGCCAATCAATTGAATTAAATGCCAAAAATTAATTATGTATTTGTTGCTCTTACGAAATAACAACTTTGTATTTCATTATTAAAAGCTCCTGTCTGGGCAATGGGGAATGTTATTTTGATCCTGTTCATTCATGTGTGGAAAGAAGTTTTCCTTGGAAAATTCAACAAGATTCTTTTGGGCACAAACTCTTATTGCTTTACAAATTTCAATTTTACACTTAAAGTTCGCATCAGTCAATTTGTTTCAATTGTTATCGATTGTCAGCATTGTTATCGAGTTTTGCAACTGGGAGAGATCTACATAGTATAACGGATGGATAACAGTGTCTGTCCTTTGTAGTTTTGTTATTATTGTTATTTATTGTCGTCGGTGCCTGACAAACAACCTTTAGCTGCAGAACAATTGCAATTGTTATTGTTATTTTTTAGTGATAGTCGAATGGTAAACAAACTAATACATTGAGTAACAAGTGCATTCATGTGTCCCTCCTATTCTTCCGATACAATATACACATATACATGTATTTAAGCACATTTCACATACATGCTATAGTTATATATGTACACATATATATACATATGTATATCTGGCAAGCTGTGCCTGAGGCTGCGTGCAAATCATTTTTGCTGCATTTTTCTTTGGTTAATTACGCCACACAGAGAATTGTGATTACAAACGCACACATGCATGCACACGTTGAGATATGTATATAGACACACGAACACGCTGGTGCATATGTGTTTGTGTGCATGCATATATCCAAAGCGAAGAAACAACTGAGTTCGGGGAGGTATGAAATGGAAATGACATTTTTATATACATACATATGTACATGTACATAAAAAGCTAACAACAAAAACAACAAGCAGACTACCAACCACAGAGAAATGAATGTATGTTAAAGGGAGAGGGGGCTGGTAGAGAACGCAGAGCAGCCAGCCAAAACGAAGGTGTAAGCACGTACATATATTTATGTATGTAGATATGTGCATATACTTATTCCTAAAATAAAACATTGCAACTTTTAAAAATTGGCCACGCGACGTTTCATCAGACGCTTTGGTGTTGGTGTTTGTATCTCTTACTCTTTCTACAACGTTCCTCCTGCCAAGCAAGTGCTGCACTGCTCTCAGCGTTTGTCGCCGGCTACAGAATTTATTTTTGTTTTGCTTCCTTTTGGGATGGGGAATGGGAGCGGAGAATGGTGAATGAGAAATGGACAGCATGCGAGTGCGTTTCTTTTGGTTTGTGACCCAAATTGAAACGCGTGAGCTCACTTAAAACTTTAATTATTTATGTGAATGAGTGCAATATCTTGTAATGGCATACTTACTATATACTTATGTGTATATGTACATGCATACATATATGCATTGCTTGTACTTACCAGGACATTAACAGCACCATAAGAAGTGCAATGACAGCGCCTTGCAGCGTTAGCCGCGAGGGACGTGGAATTTGAAACATTTTTGTTGGTGTTGTTTAATTATTAAGTCTTTTATCGCAGCCTGCTGCTTTTACGTTATATTTTGCGCAATAATTGATTCGATATTGTTTTGATTTCAATCTGTATAAAGCACCATTAAAATTGCCGTTAGGCTAGGTTAGGTTAGGTTCAATCAATTGATCGATCGATCAGCTGTGCGCGCATGGGCGCCGTTACAACTCGCGCACTTGCACTTTCTCACTAAATGCTAGAGACCAGAATGTCAATTTCACGATGAGGCACAGAGCCAACTTGTTTTTCCGGCTGCTGCTGCTGCGTAGAAATGAAATATTGCTACACGAAAACAACAAAAATGGCATTTTACCAAAAAAAAAAAGAAAAATAATAACGCAAAAGAAAAGTCCAAAAGTGAAAAACAATTTTGTTGTTATTATTATTGTATATTTAAATGAGACAAAAACAGAAAAGTCCATATTTTAGGGCACATGCAAATGCTCTCAGCATTCGTCATAGCGTCAGCCATGGACTTAAAATAACAACAATTTCAATTTAAAGAACAAGAACAAAGAAACTGAAACTGCGTTGCAGCTGCCTGCCAAAGTTTAATGATATTAAAATGCATATTAATATGACTTTTGCGACTTTCTTTAAGGATTTCCGTATGCATTAACACGCATACAAAGACCTACATATGTATGCATATAGTTATATATAGTTTGTAAAACTCTTAGTTGTAGTTTACGCTGAAAATTTATTCACCGTTACAGGTGCCCCGCTCAACACACACAAGCTGACTTTGAGTCTAACTGCGTTGGTGTTTGGCATTGGCAGCGACGCCGGCAGCGTGCGAAAAGAGCGAGAGAGGAAAAGAGCGCGCGCGTGAGCATTAGTCTGTCCATCAAAAATAGTTTGAGTGGTGTGAGTGAAGTTGTGATAATAACAAAACCAACTAACAAACGAAACGAAATATGAAGGCAGAAACACGAAAACGGCAAAGTTGTTTGGCCTTCGATGTCTTTTCAATTGCGTCGCAGTTTATACATACATATATGTACATATGCTTATGAAAGTATGTGTATGCGTATGTAGTATGTATATACATATCTATCTTGGTTTTTACATACATATATATGTACTTCATGTGTGTGGCGTTGTTATTCTTTTTGCACTCTATTTTGTTCTAGTATGTACAAAGTAATTAAATACAAATGTACATACATACATATGTGTAGACAAAGTAAGCAACGCAAATATACAAGCGACCAGCGAGAGTTGTTGGCAGTCAAGTGACTTGAAATGACTTAACACTCGGTCATTTTCCCCTCTTATAAAGCCCCTTTGACAAAGCAAACATTGCAAAAAAAAAAAAAAAAAAAAGAGAACAAAACAAAAAGGAAATGATACTGTGAAAACGCCTCCCCATTTAGAACAAACTAAAACGCAGTTACCAGTTACAGCTCAATACTCCCAACCACACAAAGGGCAGTTGCTCTGGATAACAACACCCACACACAGACACAATCATGCACACAGATACAGAACGTGTACAAGGCTACATATTTTCTGCACACATGTGATTTTGACTTTTAACAAATTTCGATTTTTAAATGCAAACTAATGTACACACACGTATATCGATGTGTTTGATTGCATATGGATGTATGAGTGTAGTTTTTAGATTATTTTGTTTTGTAATTTGCACACACACCCACAAGCACATTCACAAACACAAATGAAATTCGCATGGAGCAGCGCAACAGCACAAACAAAAACAACGAATGTTGTTAGACGCGTCGCGGGTGGAATGAAAGATTATTCTAAGGGGCCCGTGCGTCCTTCAAAGATATTGACACCCACGAACAATTAAATATACTTTTGATTTATTCTCGCTGATTGCGTGTTTCTGATGAATGTGTGCCTGTTTGTTCCGTTTAAACGGCACAATAAACAAAAACAAAAAAATTGATAATAACAACCGAGGGCAGCAATGTATGGAACGCGCAACACGATATCAAATGCTGTTATTGAGTTGTGCCGTTGCGTTCAGAACAAGTTCAGTTGAACAGTTCTTTCAAATGAACTATCTAACTTGTTCATCTGAACTGGGTGAGCGCGCATCTCGCGAGAGCTGTCAACTTGTAGCAATGCAAATTGAATTTAAAAATTTCGACAAGCTGGCAGGCTCTAACAAAAAGTGGCACAAAAGTGAACACTTAGTTTTTATTATTTTTTTTTGTATATTTTATTCGTTTATTATAATTTATATATTTAATAATTTTGTGTTGTTGGATGTGCGAGCAGAGGCTGCTTCAGGTGCGCAGTTGCCCTTGAAATTGTCATAGCAACGGACACACAACAAATGTAAAGTTTAGCTTTTAATTTTACTATTGGGTCGCGTTTCTCGCGTTAAAACGCACGCCATCCGTATAGTTTGGCATTTTCCAATAGAACATTCCAAATTAAAAGTGCACAGTTCAAGCTTGCCAATGGATATGGATAACGCAAGGTGGGTTAATTACCACAACAAATTGTATTCGAATTGTATTTTCATAAGTGTGACATCCATTTGTACAGCTGGGCAATGGATCAGCTGCGTGCCGCTGCTGAAGAGAATGAGAATATGTTTACATCACATACAGTTGCCAGCAGCGCACCCAGCGGCAAACCCAATACAGTCCCAGCTCCAACACAATACGTCTCCCAGTTCCGCATCGATGGACAACCCATTTTGCCGCCGTTGGTGAGTAGATGCCTTATTGTTGAGTAATACATGCGGGAGCGCCATCACTGAACCATAACAACCACAACCATCAAACAGATGACATCGGAAAGGCGGTGCCAGATGCAGCAGCTAAGACAGCGTGCTCTGGAACTAGAGGCCAAGTACAAGCAGGCGAATACCGTCAGATCAACAACAACCATAGACGAGACTGGAATTTTGGAGTCAGACAGCAACAGTAGTACCAAGAGCAACAGCAGCAACAGCAGTAGCAGCAGCAACAATACCAACAATAGTACCATGAACACTGTACACAGATTCCCACAACTGCAGCAAACGAAGACGTTCATCTATGACAGCACATGCCAACAGCCGCAGGAGTCTCTTAGCTCGCCACGTAGTCGCCCCCCAGACACTGCACATTGAGCCAAAGAATGTGGTTAACAATGTTATACCTACCATCTGTGTCAATCCACCAACGCCGCTGCGTGGTGACCATCAGCCTCCCAAGCCACCACCATCCCCATCTCCGCCAAAAGTACACTACGGTCGCATGCTTGTCACACCACGGCGCAAGCTGAACAGCATTACCAATCGCATAATACATTTTGAGCGCACTGGGAAGGGCGAGCAGCTGCAACTGGAGCCGCAACCAGTCAATTTGCTTTGGAAGAACAAGGAGCTGATCTCTGTAGACAAGCGGATGCTGCGTTCAAGTACAAGTCCATCGCTAAACGCTGCTCAATTAAATGGCATGCAAATGCAGCGCTCTCGCTCCTTTACGCTGGAGGAGCCATCGCAAGCCCTTGTAGAACACATGAGGCGAGAAGGTAACAAGGCGCCCATACCTCCGCCAATGCCAACAACAGCAGGAACTTCGGGTATGACGTTAAGCTCTCCGCGCTGTCGGTTTGCGCAGTCTGCCACCGTATCGAGCTGCTCCTCTGCGCAGAGTCTGGCGCATTTGCGACGCGACACCGTCGAGTCCAAGGCCAAACAAGTGCAGCGGAGTGTCAGCAGTAGCTTTGAGGACTTTGGCAAGACGACATCGCCAAGCAGACGGTGTGGTGGCCACACACGAAGCCTGCAGAATCAGCAACAGCAGCTAAAGCAATTATTGCAGCAGGCGCTACATGAGGCAGATGATGTGCTGGATGAGCAGGATCAGCAGGAAAGAAAGCAACTGACGTTGGCCAAGCGACAGATGTTCAAGGATATCAAATCAGCGCATCGTGATCGCTTTCAGCAGCTGGTGCAATATCAGCATGAGGAGCAGCGACGCATGCAGGCGGAATTTGATCGCCAGCAGAAGTTTCTCATCGAACAAATCTGTGCGGATATCAATGTGTCCGCCTATGCGCCGCTCTCCAGCGAGCCCAGTCCGAGCGGTATCTCGGAATACACAAGCACTGATGATCTGCCAACACCGTCACGATTACCGCAGAACGATACCATAATCTTATCGCCCAAAGAGTCGTCGTCATTCACAGCACGCAAGCGTCTCTTCGATGTGGACACTGAGTCTGACGTTCCCTCTGAGCTGTTGCCTATAGATTATGCCACCAGCTCACCCAAATCAATAACAAATAATATAAGCAACAACAACAGCAGTAATAACAATAATAACAACAACAACAGCAGTAACAACAATAATGTCAAAGGGAAGATTAAAAAGCCTGTACAACGCAACTATTCCAAGACGCCAACTGCAAGGAAGGCTACAAGTCCCGTCTTGCCGGCAAAGACACCACCAGCAGGTAGAAGAAATATCAACAAGACTACAGCGACCGTGGCGAAAAGTAATCCACGCAATCAGCCACAACAGCAATCCTTGTCCAAGACACGTCGATCTGCGTCGCCGAATCGACAGTCTGTAAGTTACAACAGGGCCCAAATTTTGGGCAACAACTAACCAACTTTCTATCTCTCTCTCTCTCTCTCTCTGTCTTACTATCTATCTCTGTATTTCTGTCTCTATCTGAATATTTATTTTGCTTTTGCTCTCCTTAACCAGCGCTTTGCGGCCAAGAAGTAATATAGTTAAGCAAATCGAAGCCAAGCAAGTGCCTTAAGCCCAAGATTGGGCAATCCTTAGGAATCAATCCTTGACTAAGCATTTGAAACATTTCCGTTGCGATTCTTTAATAATAATAATGAAAACAAAAAATAAACCAAACAAGAGAGAGTTAACTGCATATATTTCAAATACTAAACCCAAGTCCTTGTTCCAAGTCCATGCTAATCTTAACTTGCAATCTAATCATCGCCAGCTGCCAGCGATGGAGCTTGATGAGATACAGCGACGTCACGAAGCCGCAACCCTTCTAAGTGCCGCCACACGTGGTTTTCTGGTGCGTCGCCTATTCCGGACAGAGCAAGTGCAGCGTATTGTGCAAACCATACGCGATACGCTTATCTTTGTGCTCAATCTACATCTGGAGACGTATGGCACAAGCCTAGATCAGGAGGAGCCAGCCAATATACGGCTTAAGGCACGCCTCTTGCAGCAGGTGAGATCGGTTTCACTTAATTCAAATGCAAATAGCCTCTCGCACTGACGCTCATGTTATTCCAGCTTTGCTCGGCCAGTCGCACGCTGCATCTGATCTTCTTTCAAACCAGCATTAAGGAGCGCATGGAGATTATTGCGCGGGATCGCAAACGTATTAAAATCAAATCAATTGCGGGTCATGCCAAGCAACGCCAATAATAATTCCTATGAAACGAATCATACTCGATCACGCATTGCCCAGTTCTGTTCAAGACATTCTCTGCTCATTCAACTATAAATAAAAAAGACTTCGTATTTCATAATTCTTCATAGACATATTAACATATACTCGCCTGTTCCACAAAGCAAGAACAAAAAAACAAAAACCTCCCAAGTAAATTATTATAGATTATAAATAATTCAAAATTACAGACAGCACTGCACTGATACGATTCGGAATTGGAATAAATTGTATATATATATATATATATATATATATATACAGATATATATTCATATGTATATATATTTTGGAAATATTTCTTTTTAAATAGTCTTAAAAGTTCTTTAATTAACAACACTACTTAATAATTATAACAATATGAAGAACACTTTAAAACAATTGAAAATATATTTTAAATATACGAAAGATAGAAATGTATAACAAAAGTTTTAAAAACCTTTGAAATTTGAAATAAATAAAGTGTTCTTTTTCAAGAAATGTTATTATACTTAATCTGTTACAGCTGAAAATACTCAATATATAAATATATATATTTATATATACATATCTAACCCCAATCGGATTTACACATGTATATATATTATAGTTATATTTCAAATAAAATTTCAATCACATTTGGCATAATACTTTTTATTTAGCCCATAAAATACCCGAGGGTCGCCTCTTGAGTATTCGGCAGTTTTGTGAGTTGCCTGTAAAGTTGTGAAACTAACGGCGATTCCTCAGATATAGAGATACATATATAAGTATTACATACACACACAAACACATACGTAATAAAATCGACATCGAATTTGGAGCAGATTCAAAAGACAAAAGCTAAAGCTGAAGAGATGATGGGAGCACAAAACCATAGGAGATAAGACACAGTCTCTTAGATTGCGAGCACACACACGCACACACACACACATGTACATACGTATATATAGATACATATATCTGTATAGTATAGTTTAGTATATATATATTATAATTGTATTGGTATAATTCCATATGTATGTATAACATCAATTGTACCATGCAAAACAATAAGCTGCTAGTTTAAACGTGCAAACCTATGTGAATTGCAGTACATACATATGTACGTACATCACATACATATATGTACATACGTAAATAATGTACATACATATATATATGCATGTTTAGACATCATATACATATATGTATTTAAATATAAAATTAATTAATTATCTTTATAAAAAGCATACAAATTCTAGGCCAATGCCGCAATCTCGCAGTTCCTTTCCTGCCTCATCATCATCATGCTGTTGTTGTTGTTCTTGTTGTTGTTGTAAGTTGGTGTTTTGTGGTGTTTCCTGTTAACTGACCTTATCCCCCCTGCTCAGCTTAGGAGAAGCTGCAACACGAATTGGTCTTTTTCGCTGTCGTGTAGAAGGCCTTGCTTTGCATTGATAGCTGCTCAGATTTGTAGACCATGTCTTCCAAATTCTCGCCACGCTTCAGCACAGCTTCAATTGTGCTCTTCAATATAATTTTCGTTTCATCCAAATCGGTTTGCATTTTCAACAGTGGATCAGCTTCTTGGGGATTCTGGTATCTGGCCAAAAATGTGGGCAACGCATCAAAGGGTATTGTCGCCTCCGTGCCGTTGGGCCACAATCCTGCCGCCACTTTGGCCGTGAAGTCATCCAGTATCTTTGTGATTAACGTGTGTGCGACACGATGTGGATACTCATGATCCGCAATGAGAACTCCAGCTAAATTATCAGCTCGCACATAAACATGACACATGTAGGCATCCTGTTTAACCGATTGTCGCAGCGCCGGCTGCGTGCGTTCCACAATAGTCCTTGATGCGAAACTGTGCGTAACAAGAATATACAAGTTACACACATATGTGAGAAATGGCAAATGGCAAATAGGGGGGACGATGGGCAAATTGCGCCGTCGCCGTTTGTACTCACGTCATGAACTCATTGACAGTGCCACGTTGAAAAAATGGAAAGGACTGCAAGTCAGATGATGTCTTCAGCAGACGAGCTTCGGTGGCACCCTTGTAGAAGATGCTCAAGTTAAATAGCCTGACCATATTTCACGAATTTTTTATTGGGGTTTGCGAAACTTGCGTCTGGTATAAGTGTCACTTGCTTTCTCTTAAATATACAGAGTTATTGATATTGTTTTAAATGTATTTTGTTTTGGTTTGCAAGGTGGGTTTAAGTTAAGGCGCACACTTGTTGTTATTGGAATTAATGTCAAATGTGACAAAAAAAAATATATGATTTGTTTAATTTGTTTCGTGTATGAGTGTGCGACAACTAGTTCATCATATCACTTGTCGATATTGCAGAACTGAATTTACGATAAGTTTAATGTATCGATATTTCAATTTTGTTATTGTATCGGAATTTTAGAGCGAGCTCAACCAGTTCACAATTAATTACCCAACACTGCAACAAAACTTCACAAGCAGTGCTGCCAAGTTAATAGAAAAAAAACTTTTTGAAAAAATGGTTACTTACGACCTTTAATTTGTTCCGCGTGCAAAATTAACACATATAATCGTTTAAATATATGTAATTCTGCACGCCTATGACTTCAATACTTAATAGTAAAATTCTACGTTATTCATCTGCACCCTCGACCAGACTCAACGGTAACAATCCATACATTAAAGTCGTATATTATACAAGCGAACTTATATGTACAAGCTTTTATACATATATATTTGTATCTCTACTAAAGATAGTAATGTAACCATAATAACAATTATAACAAGACTAATTTGGGGTGCCACCGATGCCAACAGGATCGTTAGGTTGTTCCTTGACTTTCAAACTTTTTTCGAAGCGCTCAAATTCCTTATTTGCTAGTTTGTCCGCATCATCGAGGACCTGTTCAACGGATTCGACTTCCGGTATATAGAATTGCAGCATATTTTGCACGCCATTCTTGAGCGTAACAATTGAGCTGGGGCAAGATGAGCATGATCCTTGCATTTTCAACTTGACAATGCCATTTTCAAAGCCCATGAAAACGATATCTCCGCCATCCTCTTGCACTGTGGGCCGTATGCGCGTATCCAAAAGTTCTTTAATCATCATGACAGTTTCGTCATCATCTTCAAATATTTCAGTATCGGCATTGGGACGCGCCTCGTGTAAAATGGGCAAGCCGCTGGCAAAGAAGTCCATAATGATTGCAAAAACTTCTGGTTTTATAATGCCCCATTCACCGCTTTCCTCCTTGGATATGGTTATGAAATCAGAACCAAAGAATACAGCACGTACGCCTTCCACACGAAACAATAATTTAGCTGCAACGATGGAATTTTTCTTAGAATTATTATAGCCATTAAGAAAATTGGAAATAGCTCACCTAACGGACTGCAGTGGGCTGCTGTGCCGCTGGGGAAATCATACGTGTTTCCTTTGCCCAGCACTTCAACACCGGGCAAAAACTTCAAGCTGTCAGGATTCGGTGTGTCCTGCGTCTGGATGAACATGCTGCGCTTTGTGATCTGTCCCAATCCTTGAACTGTGGCCAAAGACTGCTGGAGCAACGATTGTTTTGTAAGACCTACAAGTGGCGTTGAAAATATATTGCGTGCCGATGAGAGTGCCGGAGCCGACGCAGACATGTGCATGAAGTCTCTAGCCGCATACTGAGAACTGATAGCGTTACGAATAATCGAGAATTTAGAAAATTACATTTATAGTAAAATAGATGTTTAGTGCTTACATCTGATTTGTATTAAGGCGTGTATTACGCAAAGTATTTTTTGCAGCGTATGAAATTAATTTCGACATTGTCTATGTAATAATGTTGTTATAATCGGTGAACACACAAACATATGTACTACTACGTACTAACAATAAAACAGCTGTTCTCTTTCAAGTTGCCAGACTGTCAAAAATATATCGACACACGATATTTCTAAATGCGCTAATAAAACGACGTTATCACTGTATGTATGCGATATTTAATTTGTGTTTCCCTTTGCATTATATTTGATTTAATAATTATAGACATATATTCAAGAATTGAAATCAACACCGGTCTGAGATTTATTGATATTAAGTACTGAGGTTTGACATAAATACTTTACAAGAGTTAAGATAAGTATTATTTTATGGATATTTATTAAGTTAATAGATAAGTGATTATAATGAAACGACATACTGTCATGATCGTATGTATTTTGAACTTAATCTATGAATGAATGTGGTAAATCGCCTAAGGAAATTTCAAAAATATTGAAATTTTTGCATAATTTATATTTTCTTAAGAGATTGTTTATCATTTAATATTCCTCATATGGGAAGTTTGTGTTGAACAAACTGTTGCAAACATTGACTGCCACATTTCGTCGGGCTATCTTTTTGGAACGTCCATTGGCGGTAAACTCCTGATTATCGACAATGACCCCAAGACGCTGCATAATATTTGGCTTCTCGCCAGTGCATCCATGATCCACATACGAAAGTCCCGGGCGCATCTGAGAAATAATAATAATATTCAATTAAATGGTTGTATCATTATTGCAATACCTTTTCTACTTACAACGCATAACAATGTAGCTGGATGCATTGTCTCCCAGTTAGCTGGTAGCTCAGAGCGCATTGGCGGCTTCTTTGGCTCTTTCGGAACGACTGCCACAACAGCCGGAGCTGGAACAGCCGGATCAGCCGGCTGAGCTACTGCACTGCCACCTGATGGATGCATCTCGGGTACAATAAAACCCTCGCGCTCCCACTCAGCGAATAGCTTGTATATGGCAAATGAGGCCAAGTTTAACATGGGTACATCATCTTCTGGCCCTTCGCCACCTTCCCCATCGTTTGTCTCCATTGGCTCGGCGTCATTGGCCGCCTTTTGTGCTTTCTTGGTCTTTGGCGTCATTTTGCCAATAATATAATCGCGCAAAGCCTTCTCGCATGCCAGATTCTTGGCCGCCATCTTCGAATGCCCCTTGCCTTCGTATTGCTTGGTGTTGACGGTGACAATAGCTGTAAAGCCGCCATCGGGATTGCTATTGATCGTAAAGTCACTAATATTAATGCCCTTGACCTCGTTTAATGCCATTAAAGCATTCTTGGGCAGCATCGACTTGCGCAATTGACGATTCTGACGCAGCTTCTTATCCCGTGTCCTCTCTAAGGTGTATAAATTCAATATTATTTTGGAATGCTCTAATGGCCATAGTGGTATGTACGCACCGGATGACTTCTTACGCTTTTGAAAGATTTTCTTGAATGGAATTTTACCGCCATTCTCAAACTCCTCGTCATTGTTACCGGACGTCCCGACATTGGTATCATCAGATTCATTGTCGTCATCGCTAATCAAATTATTCGGCTCTTCCTTGACCAAAATCGGCTTCGGAAACTGATCTATCTTCTTCTTCTCCACGTGCTTCGGAGGAGTTGGGGCAACTACAGGTGGCGGCGCCTGCTGAGTCGGAGTTGCACTCGGATTCTAAATAGGAAAATCAATTATTATTATTAACACACAAAACGGACAACAAAGTACAATCGTTTTCTAATTCTCTATTCAAAACGAGTTCAACGTATACAAAGTTTATGCATAGATCAATCCTCAACCGACAACCTAATGGAATTCCACTTATTTATACTGTTTCAATTATTTATGTATTTATTTTAGCAATTTTAGATAGTTTAACTGCTGCTGGATTTATTAAAGAAATATTTAAAAATTATATTTGATTTCAAAAATTAATATAACATTTTATTTCAAATAATATTAAAGCTATATTCGGGATGCCGAAGTTTTAATACCCTTGCAGATTGAATAGTTAGTTCATTGGATAGTACTTGTATTCTGCAAGGATATCAAAATACTGGCCGCCGATCTCTTCCGGTTTTCACTTTCGCTAGGGAAATAATTTGAATACTTCGAGATTTGGCTTTGTGTCAAAGTTTGCAATAATTAGTGTAAATGTGAAAATCGAAATAGAAATAGTATTATAATGAAATAAACATAAATTCTGAATATAATAATAATAATAATTATTATTATAATTATTATTATAATATGAAAAAATTAACATAAATAATAATAATATCCAATTGAAATAAATCATAGAAATATTGTGTAATGTTGTGATTTCCTTGGTTATTTGACTTAAACTAGAATAAGGCACAGGCAGAACTAACGTTGCACCCGGCTGGCTCTTTTGCATATACCAATCTCGAAAAGTCTTACATGCCATTCAAGGGATCTACTACCGGCGTGGTCGTGGGCTTATATCGCAGCACGTGTGCCGGCGTTTCTACTAAAAACTATAGTTCAGGAATAGCCATGACCACTCCTACAACCTAAAGTGCCCAAACGAATCATGCAGACGCACTGCTCCAACGAAACCATGAGCCAACCATTCGATGGTTTACGCTAATGTCATATCACATTAATCAATTGCCTGGGACCATCCACAAACAAAAACTGCATTCTGTCCAATGCCAATGAGATTGGGCCATAATGCAGATGATGATGGTCATTTCTGTTGCCGCCTTGATGGGCAGATGTGGGATTGCCCAAACGTTTGATCATTTCGAATTGGCGTTTTTTGGTGTCTCGTTTGGGTACTCAAGTGAAGTAAATGAGCATTGCTATCTAACGCAAAACTAATAATTTTAGTTACAATTTTGGGTGAATCAATTTCCAGTAGCCCTAAAAGTTACCAAAATCGCAAGTCCTGCTTTTCATAAATAAGTGCTGGCCCCCCTCATGTAAATTGTCCAAAAGCTTCAACTTCTGAATGCCGTCGTAATGTCTGTGAATGCGTATGTGTATCTACATATGTATGTATATTCGGGTTATGTGTGTGTGTGTGTGTATATGTGTTGGAGACGGCAAAAAGAAGTGAAGAGTGAACAACGCTAGGCACTTGCGATTGAAGCTCTTCTGGTGGCTATTGCAAATAAATTCACAATTGGTTTGAGACACACATTTTCAATTTGTGCTCTGTAAATTATATAAATAAAAATAGAATTACTGTTATTGCAAAATAGTTGGAATATGAAAGTGAAATTATAAATGAATATATGTACATATGTATGCATTTGCTTTTGCATACATAGTCACATATATCGAATCTGGATGTGTATGTATGCCATAAGCAATTCAATGTATATACGTACGCATGAATGTATGTATGTATGTATTTCGTATGTATGTATTTGTGTAGGTATTGATAGAAACTACACATTATGGCTACATACACACACGATTCCATAGCATGTATAGGTATGCATATTAATATGTAATATTATGTAAGAACATAAGCTTAATGACATACTTACTTATATTTGTATATGTGTAAACATAATGCATTCACACAAAACATACACGTATGCATACACAACATTAATTGCTATCATACTAATTGTACCATCGACCATTACGCATACATACATATGTATGCATGTATACACATTTTCAAATCATATATACATATGCATATAGACAATTTGTATTAATTAATGAAAATAACGTAATGCAAATATTGAATGGACATTGATAGATCAATGAGTGATGAAAATTTTCAAAGCAAAAAATTAAAAAATCATAAGAAAACTTACATAGAGGCCTCCAGAAACAAATGCTTTATTGCCAACGTTCCTGCGTGTGCGATTCATTTTTATTCAATTCAATTAACTTTCTCTTAAGCTATCTGTAGTTGTCTTTACTACTTCTTGAACGTCTTTGATTTGGAAAGTGATATTTTTTTATGTATCGGGTTTTATGCGATACTTCCAATGGCAAAGTAACAAATTTGGTTTCGATACCCCGATATTATACCGATTATAAAATAATACCAACTGTGTGCAAAAATACTTTATAATTATTTTTTAAATTTGGGACACCAAGAAAGTGTGAATGATTTACCTAAAATTATAATTTTCACAAAAATATATCACTATTTATGAAATTAGGCATTAGTTAATCCTATTACTTATGTAAATTAATTCTTTGAATTTATATTTTATATACTATAAATATGGTTTGTCTGTAGTGAGAACCAAATGTGCACTCTAGTACGTTTTAGGTATTTTTTAGGCACTTCCTTCTTTATTTATCGTCCTAGTTTTAATAAATTATTTTTTTCTACTTAATATGGATAACCAAACTGTCAAAAGAATATCATATACAAATTTTAAAAGTGAGCTAGAACCTATTTTAATGGATGACCGCGAAAACACCCCATTGCGTGACGAAATGGAGTGTTCCACCGAACCGGCAGTCGAGGATGTCTGTGTCGCTGGATGGCATAGCGATGATGGGAAAGGGGCCGCAGCCTTAGAACCACCCTCACCCCCATCCATGAATCCAGTGAGGGTCAAAAAGAAGCCCAAAGTTTGATGATCAGGCAACACCGCCGAGAGTATCGAACACTGATGAAAGTGATGAGCCTGATCTTGTAACTGGTTCAATGCCGGCGACATTTAAAAAAGAGGAGCCAGCAGATCTACAATTGGATTTCCTTGATGCCCTTTGCGATGTGGACTTCCAAGGCCTTGCAAGTATGGAGAATCAAACTGATTCTTTGGTCAAAATTGAGACAAAAGTGCCAAGAAATGAGCTGGAAGATGAAGAAGATGATGATGAGATGCAACAGTTGACGTTAGTGCACAAACAATTACTTAAGCAGTTGGAACGTAAAAATCTTGAAAAGGCAAAGAAAAAGAAACACAAAAAGGAGAAAAAACACAAGAGACATCGCAGTCGAAGTGCAAGTCCAAGTCCAAGTCAGATCTCAGAACATAGCAAAAAGCAACGGCGCCTGAATGAATCTTCCAGGAACAATGTTCCCACTCGCGACGTAAAAGCAGATCCTGATGAGCTCGACTACGTGCCAGTGAAAGATTGCGAGAAAAGCATTAAGATTGTTAATATAAACAAATTAATGCAAGATGCAACTGCCGCTGGAGCTCCTGCACCAACAATGAGTGTTAAAGAAAAACGCAATTTGGCTGTGGAACGCGTGAAAGCTGTACTTAAACTATGCCATCTCAAGTCATCAAAAACACCAGCAACTGAGTTCCTTGTGGTTGACACAATTAGGAAGTTGCCCAGCCTGTTATCAGTGCTGAGCAGTGCAAGTTTTGAGAACCCTTCACCGTTGAGCAACAACTTCAATGTCAGTTATAAGTTTAACTCCACCACGAAATCAAATATAAATATATCCAAGTGGGGCCTGGAGCCCATGCCGGATGTGACAACCAAATTGCTACGTCTCACTGGCATTGATGTGACGCGTTTGATGGAACTGCAAATGAATTCAAAGATGTCCTTACATAGAATGCGACTGAAGCAAGAGGAGGAGAACGAGGTTGTCCAGACAGAGGATGACTGCGTATCCACAGGCCTATATCGAAGTCTATCGACACAAACAGACGGACGCATAGGCGGCAACTCACGGGATGTTGCCGTTCAGACAATGCCTGTATCTCACACCGGCATCTTCTGGTTAGATTCTCGATTCTCCGAGTCCGACGTGTCCCAGCAACATGCCAACGTCATGTTTGCATTGAAAGAACTCTGTGCAACAGTGCCTAGCTCCTCATTCTGGGCCGATGCCTTATACAAAGCTCTTCATAGTGCTTTGAAAATCAAGCGCGAAGAAGTTAAGCACTTGGATATGAAAAGAACACTTCGTTAATTCCGTCAAATTCAAAGAAAATGTGTAACGAATTTATAATTTAAGAAATAAGCTAAAGAATCTCATCTATCAACTAATTAAGATTACATGAATTTATGTTTGTACTTGGTTTTTAAATTAAACAACTATTTTTATTATTTATATTCAGAATGCTGATCTGGTCGGTTTCTTTTCAAATTGTAGAGTTTGAAATATAACGACATTTAAATAATTCGAACGATAACCAACAGCTGTTATACTTATAGATAATACAGTATGTCAACACTTAACAACACTTGCGCCGTATCTACAAATTTGAAAAAAAGTCTGCATGAACGCCTCGATCTCAGCAACTGGAAGAGCTAGACATCAAATTTGGAACGAAGGTTCCTGAATACACTCTTCAGATTGAGTGTATTTTAGATTCTCGCACCTCAGCCCGCAAATCGCACCTAAAATCAAAACTTATAACGTCCACATCACCCAACGTAGACACTTCTAACTTAGCAGGTGTATGGAGAATCCCATTTAGAAGCTATGCTGCAAGTTCATCAGGATCGGTCCACAAATTAGAAAGAAATCAGAAAAATAAAAGTGAAAAAAACTTCCGTTACTATTTTTAGCGTTTCTTGTTCAGTGTGAGGAGGCAATTGAACGGTGAAAAGAAATATTCTAGACGGCGACTAACTTTTTCAAACATCGGAGGAATAAAATAAATTTACAATTTAAAAAGCGCGCGAATAGTATTAATGTGACTGTTATTCTTCAAAAATTGTCAAATAAACCAGGACGGTTAGCAAACAGGGCAGTATATGTGATATTGGATTGGGGTTCTCCCACGTATGGCGCAGATGTTCACACTGGCGAAGAATAAAAAGAGTACCAACTAGTACCAGTTTTGGTACTAAAGTACCAAGTGTGGCATCCGTGCTTACCAGTATCTGGTCACATTGTCGCGTCCACGTAGAAAACAAACGGGCGACATTGTCGACGTGCATACATGCATACATACATACATACATGCATACATCTATTTAATATTTAAAGACGACGAGATGCAATAAACCAAGTGGAAAGGAAATATAACGACCGGCTGACTGGCAGGCGCACAGGGCAAGACACTGGGTCGCCGACATAGACGACAGCTTTTGAATTAAATAACAAATAAGAGCAACAAAATATGTTGGGTGGCAAGCGCACAGGATCGCGCCATGTTGCGGTCGTCATACTGATGTGCCTCTTCTGGTACGTCATCTCGTCCAGCAACAATGTGATTGGTAAAATGGTGCTCAATGAATTCCCATTTCCCATGACCGTCACCCTCGTGCAGCTATGCAGCATCACATTATACAGTGGACCATTCTTCAATTTGTGGCGCATACGCAAATATCAGGACATACCGCGCTCCTATTATATGCGATTGATTGTCCCGCTGGCCATTGGCAAGCTGCTCGCCTCGGTTACATCGCACATATCACTGTGGAAAGTGCCCGTTTCCTATGCGCACACTGGTGAGCACATTATGTATACGACATTTAGTGAAGCAAACATAAATATCACACACGTCAGCAAATGTTATAACATAATTTGTTACTTATCTCTTAAATTCTATCGTTGGTTACAGTTAAAGCGACGATGCCGCTCTTTACCGTTGTTCTGACACGCCTCTTCTTTGGCGAGAAACAGCCGACACTTGTTTACCTCAGTCTGTTGCCCATCATAACTGGCGTGGCGATTGCGACAGTAACGGAAATCTCATTTGATATGCTTGGATTAATCAGTGCTCTTATCTCCACCATGGGCTTTTCCATGCAGAACATTTTCTCAAAGAAGGTAAGCAGTTGGATATAATCATGTGCTAGACACTAACTAACTGACATACGGTGCTCTCGCGTATGCAGGTGCTCAAGGATACGGGGATTCATCACTTGCGACTGCTGCATCTGTTGGGCAAGTTATCCCTGTTGATATTCCTGCCACTCTGGCTGTACATGGACAGCTTAGCTGTATTCCGGCACTCGGCCATTGTAAGTGATCTCTGTAATGTCTCGCTGCATTGATAATAGTAGTTTTCTTATTTTCATTTACCAGAAAAATCTTGACTATCGAGTAATTGCATTACTCTTCACCGACGGCGTTCTCAATTGGATGCAAAATATAATTGCCTTTAGTGTGCTGTCGCTAGTGACGCCGCTAACATATGCTGTGGCTAGTGCCTCGAAGCGCATCTTCGTGATTGCCGTATCGCTGTTAATCTTGGGCAATCCGGTGACATGGATCAACTGTCTGGGCATGACGCTGGCCATTATCGGTGTGCTATGCTACAATCGTGCCAAGCAAATCTCAAAGAGCAGAGAACTACCGACGCTATCACAGAGTAATCATGTTAAATACACGCCGCTCCAGCACAATGATGCCTATTATCGCAGTCCAATGAATGGCAATTTGTCAAATGGTCTGCACAAGATGGGAACGGGTATGGCGACTGTCAATATGCCAATGTCAACCAATAGCAAGAGCAACAGTCTGCTGGCAAATGGCAGCGGGATGCCAAGTGGGAGTGCGACACGATTGCTATTTGTTTAGTTTTATATTTAGAGAAATTGTATTAATCCAACCGAACATCTCGCTGCAACCCACTGTCTCTCTCCCTCGCCTCTCTCTCTCTCTCCCTCTCTGACTGCTTTTGTCACGTTGCGTAGATGCATTCATAGCCAAAGATAACAATCAATTTTTGTTATCAGCGTTATCTGTTATCAGCAGCGGCGCAAAGGAAAGTATTCCAAAACACATCATATAATTATATGTTGTACTTGTCTGTTTTTCCTGCTCTCTGTTCCTCAGTTTGTGCTTGTCCAATTAATAATTAATAATATTATTGACTGTTTTTCTCTCCATTTCCATTTCCACTTCCAATTCCATTTCTGTTCTGTTTTATAACGTGCTAAATTCTAATGTAAATTATTGTATCATATATGTAAACATATGGATGAGTGTGTGATGGCGTTATGTAAATATGTGTAAGATCACGAGCCTTAAGCCTTAAGGATTAGCCTCAGATTTGAATTTAGTTTTCGATTCGAGTTTGATTCAATTTCGATTTGTTTCAGCATTCAAAATGTATTTACAAAACCGAAGCGTAATAAAAAATTGTTGACCGTGTACATAGGCATATTATGTATGTATGTACTTATGTAATATGCAAATAGATTGACTTTTATTTCAACTGTAACCCAAGTCCAAATCCAAGTCTCAGACATGGCCCCATCCATCCAGTCATCCGTCTGTCCTTATCAAACTTAACCAACACCTTGGCATCAATAATATATATATAGTAAATTTCCTAGGCGGGCAGCAGTTTAATCCATTCATTGACCACACTTTTGCCATAGCCAATCCGTGAGAGCAGCGCCTCTGAACGCCAATTGTTGCACACAATCCATGCGGTTAGCGGCACCTGTTCCCCCTTCGCAATCTTTTTGGTCATCGCGGCAGCCAAGAGACCGCCAAGACCCCGACGCTCCACCTTGGGCAGCACCTGCAGCATGCTGGAAAATAAAATCAGGAGTTACATGCACCTCATCCCAGGCAGCTAACTGTGTAGCCCACTTACCCCAGGCCAGAGAAGTCGTTTTGGAATATCCAGGCGATCAGTTCGCCGGTGTCGCTGCGACAGGCGCCCAGGGATTTGTTGAAACGAATTAACGCACGTATATACTCCAGCGATCCTTCGCCATTGTTGGGCCAAGTCGTGTGCACCATGTTCGCATCGTCGTCGCTCAGCGGTCGCAGTTCAAAGTCCGACAATAAGTCGGGCACGTGAGCGGCCCGGGCGTCGGCATGCGGCAGGATCATGCCATAGCATTGACGTGCCTCGATGCCAACGGCTCCCTTTTTCATGGCCAGCTCCTTGACGCGTGCACAAAAGCTTAGATCAACGTTGGTGAGCAGTGCCCCCGATGACCATTTGATGCGCTGTGTTTGCTCCAGGCAGGCAAATAATTCCGCCGGCTCCTCCGGCTGCCAGCTGAAGAATGAGACACTCTGCACAATGTCCTGGTGGAGGCTCACATATGTGCCAAAGCGTCGAAAATCCCCCTTACGATGGGTATAAAATCGTTTGCGCAGCGATATGTAAGCTTTGTCATCCTTGGAAATTCCAGCCGCTTCCAGTTGACGATCCCATTTAAGTTGGTTGTACAACAACAAATAGTGGAAATTGAGTGGACCGTATTTATCGGCATACAACTTCAGCAACTCCTCGACTTCATTATCGCTAAGTGGACGCAAAATATCGATATCCTTATCGCTCATTTCGATTAAACCCATTGATTACACTTACAATGACAGAATCTGTCTGCCTATGGCGGTTCTTGCTGAGGTTTAGCTAGTCGAGCTTATTGCTAAGCACACCTAACAGGAGCGCATTCAATATGATAATGCTATAATATGCTAAAGTCACTCAGCGAAGCAAATAATTATTTAAACGTATTAGTTAATGTCGCAACTTGAATTAAGATCGGTTCTGGGAGTCAACGTTTGCAGACTGATTCGATTTTCACGCAAGACAATCTCAGAAAATATTAATTTCCTAATTATATCAATATAAAGGTGATATAATCAATGAGTTGAATGACCTAAGTCCGCTCCTGAGTTTGTAGAATTAATTCGATAGTTAAGCGTATGCAGTCTGATTAGATTTCCACATCAGCCATTGTCCAATCAGAAACAGGGTGACCGTCATGATCGGACACGCAAACCGATATGTTAATTACGATAAGTTCAATCGGCCGCCCGCCGATGACACAAGCTTTAAATTTCCATTTGGTGACAACAACAACATAACAATAAGTTCGTTCCTAGCAACGTTTGCTTGTTGTTTATGTTTGATTGTTTTTGCTGGCGTCAGAATCAATTTTCGACACATATTTACATATTTATAAAGCACTCGAAACAATCATGGTGCGCAGTAAGTACAAAAATATTCTATAACTAATTATTTATTATTGATATTTGATTACAATTTGTGCAAAGTCACCGAGGAGTTGGTGCGCAAAAAGTCGGAGCATAATGAGAGATTGATAAGCACACTCGAGGAGCTATCGCTGCACCAGGAGGACATCGAGTGCATTGAGAATCTGCAGAATTGGTGCCGTGATCTCAAGATACTTTTGCTGCAATCAAATCTCATCGCACGCCTGGAGAATCTCCACAAGCTGAAGCGTCTCGAGTATCTCAATGTGGCGGTGAACAACATTGAACGCATTGAGAACCTGCAGGGTCTCGAGTCCCTCAACAAACTCGACCTCACGCTCAACTTTGTGGGTGAGCTGACCAGCGTGGAGTCGCTGACGGGCAACTATAATCTGCGGGAGCTGCTACTGATTGGTAATCCCTGTGTCGATTATCCACATTATCGTGACTTTGTCGTTGGCACACTGCCACAGTTGCACAGTCTCGATTGCCAGGAAATTGTGCCCTCCGAGCGTCTGCAGGCCCAGCGTCTGCTGACCCAACATCGCGCTGTCATCGTGCAGTGCCAGACAGCCCAGGCCATGGAGCGGGATGAGCAACGCATACGGGTGGCGGAGCAGCAAGCTGCTCTGGCCGAACAGTGTGCCGGCCTCGCGGATGAGGAGGAGCGCACGCGTGCCTTTTGGAATGCCAAGAGCGAGCATTGTCCCGAAATACGCACAGAGATTGCGCGTCAGCACAAGCTGGGCAGAGAGCGTGGCGAATCCAAGCCAAATCCATTGACCGAAAAGCCGAAAAGAACAATCCATTTATTTGCACCATGCGGCAGACCCTACAACATGAATCAACCCAAGTTGCCATTCAATTTCCAAGATGAATCCGATCATTACACTCTGCTGCTGGAGGTGTACAAGTGGGTGTTGATCACAACAATCTCAACAATTCACATACTATCTAATCACACATATCACAGGCATCTGGACACATCCCTCATCGTTGTGGACATACAGACCAACTATGTGCGCGTCACGGTCAAGGGCAAGGTATTCCAAATAGCCTACAACGAGGAGATCAAGCCAGATGACTCCATGGTGCAGCGTTCCCAAATCACTGGACATTTGCACATACAACTGCAGAAAGTCAAGGCCAATGAGCTGCTTTGTGTTAAGCGCACCACAGCCAATCCCATCAAGCGGTGAGCCAGACAACTTAATGCTTGTGTTGCATGCATCCAACAGCCTTGCATCTCTTGCAGCTTGCAGCAGCCGGAGCAGACGGAGCAGCAACCACAAGGCGTTGTGGACATTGCCCATATATGTGTGCCGCCCGATCTGCCCGATTTGATATAATTTGTGGTAACTGCAGTCGGTTTATTTAAAAATGGTTTATTTAAATAATTTCTGTTTTTTTGTTGTTGTTGTTTTTGTTTTTGCTTTGTTTTGTTTAGCTTTCTGCTCTTACAATGCTGCTGCTGTTGCTTCGCGCTGAATCAGATGTAATATATATATATATATATATATATATATATATACATATATATACATCTGTATTTGTTACATCTGTGTGCATATTATGAAACTTATTACGTTTTAATTGAATAAAAACAATGCAAACAATTGGACAAAACATAAATCAAATGGTTTCACTTAATTATACAATACAATTTATATGACTTTATATATACATATGCATATATACATATATATAGAGCTTGTATGCATGTTTATGTGTGTGTGTGTGTGTGTGTGTAAAGCATATGCTGTTGTTGTCTTTTATTTGTTTTTTGGCTAATTATGAATGCTAAGAAACCGTTTGGCCAAAAAATGTTTCTGCTTTAAATTGCGATTCATATTCATGTTAATTATGTTCTTTACTTTTATTTTTATATTTTGTTTATTGGCTTTTACAATGCACTAAGTCTTGTCAAGTTTACAGAGTTTTTCAGTTTTCAAAACATAATGAAACAACACAAAACAAAATCAAAACCAAAAATTATTGAAAACCATAAACGAAAGCAAAACAAACAACGAAAGAAATGTTTGTTGGAATTGTTGAATTGATGAGCAGTTTGCAAGTTTGAAGTTACCAAATAAATCTTCTCTCTCTCTCTCTCTCTCTCTCTGAGGGATACTGAGCAATACATTTGCCTTCTCTTACTAATGCATACGCTGTGCCTCTGTCTGTCTCTCTTTCTCTATGTTTCCAGCTCTTGCTCACATTGTGCTTGCTTGTCTTTCTCAACCTTTTGTCTCAGTCTCAGGAGCAGCGTGTTTTTTTTTTAATTTTTTTTTTGTATTTTTTACATTTATTTTATTTTTTAGTTTTGACCGTAAAAAATTTGTTTGTTTTTTTGTTTTTAAATATTTTCGTTTGTTGTTGGATAGTTTTGTTGTCTATTAACTGTTGTCTTCAGTGCTGACGAGTGAGGATCGAACGATCTTTCGGGCATTTTGCTGTATTACATGAAATTAATTGTTATTATCATTATTATTATAATTTATATGGTAATCGTATGCAGTCATTACTTGTTATTTTATGTGTTTTCTGTTTGTCTGTTTAGTTATTTATTTATATTTTGTTTTTGTTTAAATGGATAGCAACAATCTTGTATTCTCTCTCGCTCATATAATATTTCGGTTTTGTTTTTGTTTTTTTTTTTTTTTTTCGTTTTGTTTTAGTTGTATTTTAAATAGTATTGTATTGTTTTTTGTTGTTGTTGTTCTTTGTTTTGTTTTTTTTTTTTTTTTTTGCTGTGGTTGTGCAGTTGTTTTTTTGTTTTGTTTTGTTTTCTTAATACAAGTATTTTCGCTTATTTATGTTTGCTTTGCATTCGCATTTATCGCTTTTTGCTTAAGTCCTTTGTTTTGGTTTTAATATTTTTTTTATTTTGTTTTTCTTCTTCTTCTTCTTCTTTTGGTTCTCATAGAAAACGTATAATAAAAGTTGTGAACAAAGCATAAAAAACATTTCGAAAAAAGCGTTTTGCATTCTTTTTTGTTTTGGTTTCTCTCTGTTGTTGTTGCTGTGGTTGTTCTTTGTTGTTGTTGTTAGCATGTAGTTGTTGTTGTCGTTGTTGTTCTTGTTGTTGTTGCTGCAGCTAGACACAAATTGTTAACAACATTTACATGTTGGAAAACGAGGTAGGACATTGTTTTTGTTGTTGTTGTTCTTCATCTTCTTTTTGTTATTTTTTACTTTTCTCTTTTATGTTTTTGTTTGTCATTGAAAATTATACAAAATAAAAATTTAAAAAAAAAAAACTAATGCAATTAACAGCAAGTATAAAGTTATAAACAAAAAAAAATAATATTAATAATAAATTGAAGAACGAATCAAGCAGTTGGGTTTTTTGTTGTTGTGGTTGTTGTTGTTGTTGTTGAACTTCAGCATGAAATGTGCACAAAGTCCGTGTGTCAAATAAATTACAAATAGCAATACATATTTTGGTTATACCTTGAGACTTATATCATAATTGTATGTTCAATCTAATCTAAGGATGCCACAGAGAGCAACGGATAAACTATAAATAAAAACGCTAAACAAATCGAAACAGTTCATAACGATGCAGTTGCTCCTCACACCGTCTCCACGCCTCAAGCCGCTTCACTGGTGTCCAGTCCAGAGACGGGCTGCGTTTTTGGATTACACAGATCGTTAAGCCGAACACAATATATATATATATATATATATATATATATATATATATATATATATATATATATATATATATATATATATACATATACATATTTGTTAATAAATTAAAACGCGTTTCTTTCGCTGCGTCTACAAAACCTACAACTACATGTGTGTGTGTGTGTATGTCTATGTGTGTGTTGTGTGTGCTGTTATGGTTCTTCATGTTCATCCTGGAGTGTGCGTTGTTCAGCCGTGTTGTAATGCGCAGCCACATCCACAGTTCTTGGGAGCATCACGCTGTGTGTGTGTGCCCGTGTGTGTGTGTGCCTTTGTGTGTGTGTATGTCGGTGTGTGTTTCGAGTTTGAGAGGGAGCTGGGCAGGGGGAGGCAAGAAAAAAATTGACTCTTAGACCCGCAGGATCTCGCACGCTTTGTTATAGCAAATGGCTATCCAATCGGGTTGCGTGGCTCCCCATTGTATTTGATTGACTTCGCCTTCAGCAGCTGTATAGGCTAAAATTGGATCCTCGATTGCCCGTGGCATTTGTTGTATATCCCAGATCAGTGCTTGGTGATCATCACCGGCAGTGCAAATGTGACAGGAACTGCAAAATATTAATTATCATATTACAATCAAATGAAACACATTTGATAAGAAGAATATCTTATCTCACCTATGCGGCGCCCACGCAATACCGTTGACGCACGCTCTGTGATTGCTCAGTCTTGCAACAGGTGTACAAGGAACACGAACATCTAAAATAATAACCTCACATGAATCCATCGCAACTGTGGCTAAATAATTCGGATCCTGTTTGTTCCAGGCCAAGCGCAACAGCGCCGTATGCGCAGGATCCTTTAATTTAATTTGATATTATCAATTACTGATCAATCATATAATTAATGTTATTTCAATTAATGATTAACCCACCTCATAGATAATGGTCGAGTGCTCCAAATGACGCAAATCGAACATGCGAACAGAGCCATCGGCACCAACAGATGCAAACATATCCCGACCGCCGCCGGCACGTGAAAATGCAATGTCATAGACCTCCTTGTCGTGTGCTATCAGTTGCGTCTTCACATGTCCCGCCACATAGACGCGTGCGTGCGGTTGTCCCGTTTCCAGGCCCCATATTGTGCATGTTGTGTCTATCGATGATGTGCCAACCAAATTGGGATCCACCTCATTCCAATCGAACGATGTGAGCGGCGCACAAAAGTCACTATTTTTGTTGTTATTCAGCACACACTCCAGACGTGTATCTGGCTCACCGGCGCGCCACACACGTAGATAATCACCGCTGGTCGCCAACAGATCGGGGTATATGCCTTTGGAGTCGGGTATCCACATGATTTTCGTTGTAGGATATGGATGGTCAAAGGTGCTAAACGGTCAATTCACAAATGATTCAATATAATTGCATGTTCTATAAAGATTCCACACAGATACTTTCTAGATTTCTAGAGAAGATTGCGTTGGCTTACCTTTTAGCACTAAATTCGCTGGTATCCTCGTCCAGGCTAATGATTTGCACTTTGTTATTGTATTCCTCTATGAAACTGCCAAGCGCGAGCCGGAAACGTTTGTCCGGCCGTACGCTCCAGTTCATGGAGTATAATGGCCATGGCGCCAGGTATTTGTAGATTTCCTTGCGTTTGCCGGCGGCTGATGACATAACTGCAAGGCCAGATCGGATCAATTACAAATTGAATATAAATAATAAATATATACCACGAGATGGATTCCAAGCTGCTCACCTAAATATGTATATGTATTTGTGTTTCTGTGTTTGTTTGTTTTATTGTGTTTGCGTGTGTGTGTGTGTGTGTGTGTGTGTGTGTGTGTGTATGTGTGTATGTCTGTCTGTGTGTGTGTATATCTTGGGGGAATGAAGACAAGAAGTCGAAGCTCCTAGTTGTTGCAGACACAAATTATCCAGAAAACCAAACTTCTACACAAGGTTTTATTTTGCCCCCAAAAGCTAGCTAGGCGGGGTGAGGGGAGCGATGGTTGTTGGTTTAAGACAGAGCAGCTAAAAAATGACGATGGCAATGCGGATGCGGATGATGATAATGACGACGAGACGACTTAAAATCGGAATATTAACAAAAAAACGCTGTACTCTTTGGTTTACTGCAACAGAGAGAACAAATTGTATAGAAATTATGTTATCAAATTATTGTATAAATTGTTTGTTATTATTTTTTATCTTTTCTATTTTTCTTTTTTTTTTTTTTTAATATATTCTTTGTTGAGTTGCTCACTTCATTTTGTATGACGACGTTGGCGGCGGCGGCGGCGCAGGCTAAAGTGTTGCCCACTCAGCCTTTTCCGGTTAGATTTGGCTATTTAATGTCCAGAGTCCTTCAAATGTTTATCAGTAGCTAGAACGGCGGTAATTCGTAGCCCTCCTAAAATTGTTTAATATCATACTGTTAAAATGCATTTTCAATATAATTATTCAGTGTGCTTAGAGTTTCTGTATGTTTCTAATGAATATTTTGATAGCCTTGTAGGCTGTAAGTCTCAACAGATTTAGCCGAGATTGCTTTTTTTTTGCAAATACAAAAGTTGGCAACACTGAATGTAATGCGACGCGACAATTTGCGGCTGCTGAGTTTTGTTTATATATAAGTTAATACGGCTTAACGCACTGCACAAGCTACGTCAATGGCAACAGCAAATATTCATTTAACCCCACAGCCACTTATAGTTAAATATAATTTATTTATAGCTGAGTTTTAGTTGTAAAAAATTTTCACACCTGAACAGAATTTTCTCTCAAAATGTATATACACGGCGGTGTTGCCACTTTTTCTGCTGATGGCGATGGCGTATAAAGTCGATATTTTATGATTTAGTAACCATCTGCGGTGCGATGGAAATTCATACATAAATTTTCACTTATCGATATCTAAATCGATGCAACCCTAGATTTATGTAGTTCGTTTGCAAACAAGTTCAATAGTTCAGTTTAGTTTCAATGATCCGCTCAATTGAACTTGTTCTGAACGAATCGACACAACTCTACTCTTAAGTGAGTTCTGCGTGCTGTGGGCTGAAAAATTGCATATAAAAGCCAATATTATAAGTTATTACCATGTAAAGCAGCTCTTATAGTGTAATTCATAAATAGTTTAGTCTGTGCGTGCGAATTGGTGATACAATTAAGCGTTACGGAAAGTTTTTCTAGCGTCGTGAGTGGGTTGTGTCTGATGAATTTTATAAATAAATTGCTAATACTGGCTGCCATTGATTCATTGGCAGTGAACTCCTTTTAAATTCAGGCACTCAAATGTTCGCGTTCTGAAATAAAATTCACAACCGTAGTCGTCACTTTTCCACTTTCCATTTTTGAGAAAGATATTTCACTTTGCGTAATTCGTACGTTGCCTGCTTGGCCGCGTATATGTACACACATATGTATGTATGTGTGTTTGTGTTCATCGTCTGTTGGTGCATATGTGTGTGTTAGTGTGTCGCTGTCGCCAATATCAATATTGCTATCTCATTTGTGCACATGCCGTTTATAGGCCAGGCATAGCAGCGCAGTTTTACTACAACCGTCACCGCCGCACCACCCAACGAACGGGAACGTGGCGACCGCCAGCGCCAGCCAGCTGTATGTGTGCTTTTAAGCGCTTTTATAAATAGATTCGCCTTTTTTCTTTCTTACTTTTTTTGTTTTTTTTTTTTTGCTTTTATTATAATTATTTCGATTTTTGACGCGATTTTCGGCATCGTTGCTTCGCATAGGCGCATTGGAATGCGTGAATCTGAATGAGTTGTAGTGCTGTTTATGGTTGTAGTTGTAGTTGTATTCGTATTTATGAACGAGAGATCGATATGATAGTGACCATGTGTCTGTCTGATTGTTTACGTGTATGTGTGTGTGCTTGTGTATGCGTATGTGTGTGAGAGTTTGTGGCGCCCTACCCCACACCCATACGAATCGAATCGTACGCACACTACGAAGCATGAGCAACGGTTTCCTCGGTTACAATGACATTACGCGCCGTATAGGGCCGTAGACAGCCTGGCGGCGTCTTATACGCACACATATGCATACGTACATATACAACTTCAGTGTTACCGCATAGCTACCTCACACACACATACGCACACACACGCACTCACACGCATAACACATGCACCGGCAGTCAATTCATGTGTGCTTGTTGTTGTTAAAACAAAACTGCAGCGCCAACTCAGCTCAGTGTCGTGAAACTTTACGACGATTGTGAATATTGCACACATTTTTGTTGTTTGTTTTGTGATTTTGTAAACAAGTGAACATGACGCGTCAACGACGCTGTTAAGTCCGTGATAAATTTATCGAATTAGTAATAAACTGCAACTGTTTGTTGATACATACTATAAGTAAATACGTTGCATCCTCCATATTTGTGTACATGCATACAGATGAGTCTGTGTGTATGTATGTATTTATGTGTGTATGTATGTGTATTTGCATATAGTTTATCGAAGGTCGTTCATGATGAATACTCTCTTTTACAGTTTGCCTATTCTCTACTGCAACAATAACGGGTCTTACAAGTAGTATAAGTAACAGTAACAAAAAAAATATTAAAAACAAAAACAAAATACGAAAATAATTAAATAAAATACAAAAAAGCAACACCAACAATTATTAACTATGTAAATAAACAGCAATTAGCAAAGAGAGCAACTGCAAGCCAAGGTGAGTGTATGTTCGTGTGCATCTCGCATGGCCATTTTAAAAGCTACTCTCACTCATCCGAGCACTTTCACTCTCACTATTACAGCAATAATACCAGAGGAACAACAACAACAGCGGCAGCAACAACAAGAACAACAAGACGAGTTGCAGCTAAGAAGAAGGCATTAAGAGCAGAGAACTGGACACTCTGCCAATCAGCAATAGTAACAATTGCAATTGACAGAAAAACAATCAAAAAAAAACTACAACCACAACTAAATCATCATCATCATTATCATCAATAATAACAACAACAACAACAACTAAAGCAACAACAACAATATCAAGTCAATTCACAACGGCAAACTGGTCCGATTGAAGCGGTAGAACGCTGCTGCCACTAATATGCGTGTGATTTCGCCGCATAGATCGACAACGTCAGCAGCGGGCAGTGGCAGTCTTTACGGCACAACGTCGGCCAGCGGCGCTGGCAGCTCGAGCAGCATCGGCAGCAGCAGCGGCACCGTAGGCGCCACAAGCAACGGCTATTTGCGCTTTTCAACGTACAGTGATCATCGCGGCAGCAGCCTATCCAAATTGCTGCCCTCATCAGCTGGCACGGGCTCATCATCAGCCGCATCGTCATCCGCATCCGCCTACAATAATTACAGCAGCAGCAGCAACAGTGCGAGCAACAGCAGTTACTATCCCAGCTCGTATTCAACATATTCATCATCGTATACGCCGCGTGTGAGCACACAGCGCAATAGCATTGGATCCATATCGCATTTGAGCGGCGGTTCTGGTTCCCTTGGCAACTCTGGATATCGAACTGGTTCAACGTATTTGAGCAGTTCCAACTATGATACAAGTTCATACAACCGATTCGGAGTGAGTGTTAATAATGATAATCGTTTTAGCCACACGCCCCTACTACCTCTCAATCTTCCCCCTACCCACACAACACCACCATCCCCCCCCCCAAAAAAAAAAAAAAAAAAGAACACCCCCTTATCTGGATTGATTTTTGATGTACATGCATACATATCTATAGACATACATATAACATATACTATACATGACGCTTACCGTGTATACATACATACATATGTACAATGCTGGGCATTGTATATTTAGCGTAGAACTCGATTCACCTTGAAACTCAAACTTCACTCTCGAAACTCTCGTAACATAGTTTTGGGGCTTAAAAACAAACAAACACAAATATCAACATTTGAATTTACGCACTCTGTTGCACACACACAAATAAACGCAGACCCACACACACACACACACTAGATCAACCTACATAGAACACACCAACATAATAGACAGTCAAGGATTGTTGTCTGTTGTATGCTCGTATCGTTTATATAGCTAGCATACATATATACAAATATCGGGGTTGTTCCGAAATCGAAATAGTACAATTTTGAAAGTTTTGGAAGTAAAATGTCAAAAAAAAGAAGAGTATGAATTTCATTTTGGAACAGCTTTGACTGTGTATGTATTTAGTATATATGTCAATAGCTGTGCGTGTGTAAATATGTATGTCAATCTGTGTGTGTGTGTGTACGTGTGTGTGTGGGTGCGTATGTGTGTGTGTTTGTTTAGTATATAAAACTATTTTTAATCAGCTTTGGCTGCGCGTTTTCATGTTGTGCATTGTCCAAAAGTCACAAGTCGCCCCATGACATTCACTTACCTGGTCTTCATCCAGCCCTCGCCCCAGCCCCGCCCCGCCCCCACCCCCTTTCATAAATACTTATATATTCATATACATGGACATATGTCATATGACATATGTATGTATGTATGTTTGATAGCCTCTTCATTCACCAAGGCACGCCCCAGTTTGCTACATATATGTTTATTAGCATGTCACGCCCGCCCCCACCAGCCCCCACCTCTGCCCTTGCTTCTATACTGTCCAAGCAGAGCCCAGCCCTATCTATATGTACGTGTGTACATGTGTATGTGTATGTGTATTTACTGTTGTTCTTGACACTTGTTTGACAGTTGGCGGCATTTTGAAGTTGCATTTTCACTTTGCTAACTTGTCATTTCTATCTCTCGTTGTTGTTGCTGTTATTGTTGTCACACACACTCACACACACGTGTTGCAGAAACCTGCGATAAGGCTGTGTATGCGTCATGAACACAAACATAGATCCACCCGCCGCGGCACGGCAATGGAATGTTTTGGCCAAGCCGAACCACTTGTTGGCACTGTTCCAACAACAACAGCAACAACAACTGCATCAACAATAACAACAACAACAACAATGTGGATCGCCGCCCTTGTGCTATCTACACACAGCCATAGATTTATATATACATATACAACATTTGTTGTTGGCATTCGCCGCATTAAAATTCAAATTCGCAAAAAGTTAAATGTGATGATGCATTGCTAGTCTCTGTGTGTGCGTGTATCTATGTGTGTGTGTGTGTGTCTCTTTTCATACATACATATTTGTATATATTATGCATATAAATTATACATATATTTAACAAAATGTATGCATTTGTCATAAACACGCAAAATAAGAAATTCAAATCATCAACGCATGACTTATCGTTATCGATAACAAATTTTCTCGTTCTCACGCTCTCAATTTTTGTGCAAGTCATTGACAGCACTTTTTCGTATCGAAGATCAATTAAATATAATAAAAAAAAAAATGAACATGTGAATGAACGCATCAAGTATTTGTGGCAATTGTTTACTTTATTTGATGTGAAGAGCATCTGTTTGATTGCTCAATATGTAATTATAAATATATTTATAATTTCAAATCAAATGGAAATTGCTAAACATTAAACGCCATATATATTTTTTCAATTTCTCCGATTGATTTTGAATTCTTATGCTGGGCAATGTAATTCGCATATAAATGAGTTAATGAACTTGTTCTTGTTGTTGTGATTCCGAAGCGAAAAACGCGTGCGTTTAAAGTCGCGCTCATTTCTGAAGCTAGAAACGCGTGCGTTTGCAATCGCGCTCAATGCCAAGCGTAGAAACGCGTGCGTTTGCAGTTGCGCTTGAGCTGCGTGCGTTTAGAGTCGCGCTCCAAACGCGTCGTCCCTTTTCACATTGCATACTTTCAGGCGGGCTCTGGAATTCGCTTTCTGTGTGTGTGTGTGTGTTTTTATTTGAAGATTATTATATTTTGTGCTTTATTCAGCAGTCAATTTATTTGTTTTTATTTTTGGAGTTTATTATAATTCTTCTTTTATTTCGTTTTGTTTTTGTTGTAAATGAATTTGTTGGTTTGTGCTGCTGCCAATCATAATCGTTATCGTTGACCGTTAACTGTTGACCGTTAACTGTTGACCGTTAATCGTTATCGTTATATCACAACCAAACAAAAAAAAAAACTCGCCAATATCTCTAAAAAATAAAAAAACGTCAATCGTCATACATCTGTATAAATGTTTCAACAAACCACAACAACACCACGAAACATTCCCGACACTCTCAGTTGCCGCGTCGGTCAAAGGTCACAACATCGAATGGCGATGGCCTGACAACATCAGCATCAACATCAGCATCATCAACAGCCAAGAGCTCCTACACAACAAAGAAAGACGATTATGCGACATCATCATTGCGTAGAGATGCGGGTGCCACAAAGAGGCTGCCACCAAGCGGGTCTGGGAATGATAGCACAGCTAATGCCTCAAATGGCAGCAGCTCCACATCGAAACGTTTGTCCAGCTCATGCTCATCATCATCCCTAGCACGTTTAGTTGCCACATCTGGCCTGGATATACGTGAAAAGTACAGTCCGGCTAACTATAAACCAAATCGTGAACTATCACGTTCCAGATCGGCGGTCAATGATGCCGACACTGATAACAGCAACACCAACAACAGCAACAATGATAACAACACCACCTGCACCGTAACACTGGACAGACCAAGGAGCAGCCGTTACAGTCGTTTATACAGCAGCAGCAACAGCGATGCCGGCATTGACGCAACTGCCACAGATGCAACATCTAATGTGAGGCAACAACGCAGTGGCTCCGGCAGATACACTATAAGCAGCAGCAACAGCAGCGGAGATGTGCCAACGGCAACATTCACATTGCGAAGCAATCGAACACGACGCACCAACACACAGGATACGCCCACAAGTAATGGACATGCCACAGAGATGCAGAGCAACAGTAACAGCAGCAACAGCAATGGACTGGACGCCAAGATCAATGGACTTTCGCTGTTGTCGACATCACCTAAACGCAATGCCATCTACGATAGCTCCAGCTTAACAACGGGAACAACAACAACAGCAACAACGGACACCACAGACGATGCAACGGCAACTTATGCTGAAAATGTCACAGCAAATGGCAATGGCAATCTCAATACCAATGGAGAAACTGATGCTGATGCTGATGGCGATGTTAGCGCAACGGCAACATTGACGCTGGCTGAATCGAGCGCCATAGCGCGCAGCAAGGTAAACTACTGAACCAAAACCAAGACTTACAAACAAAAATAATAATAAAAACAAGCAAATAACTGAAGCTGCTAATGCTGAATGACATGTGCAGCATACTAATCGCATGACCAGGGTTGCCAACCGTTGCGGAGTTAGCCCTGCCGATAACCGATAACACTCTGTTAACTTGACTCTCGATGTGCATATAAAGTTTACAACTTTTCACTGTGCGTGTCTCTGTGTGTGTGTGTGTGTGTGTGTTTGATTCATTTGTATGAATGTGTGTATTTTGCTTTTGCTTTGCCCTCAAGCCTTCGCCTACCACCCGCCCTTTCGCTCGCCCTCTCTCTCTCGATCTCTCTGTCTTCACTATATAGCATTGTACTAGAACAACGGTTAGGCAAGCAAAGAATTCGATTAATCATTGTAACATATTATATATATATATATATATATATATATATATATATATATATATATACATATATTATAATATATTAATATATATATATATATATAATATTTCATTGGCATTATCATTTCTACTCAGTTATACTCTCGCTCTGTCTCGTTCTCGCTCTCTATTTCTGTTAATCGATCTGGTTTTGTTCTTTGTTTCCTTTTTTCATATATGTTTTTCTCTTGATTTTGTGGCTAAACCGTTGAACGCAATTTGCATTAATCGATTTACATGATATATGTATTTCTATATATTTTTAGCTAAACTCTTGCAGATCGCATCCCTTTTAACTAACCAACTAAACTAACTCACTTGATTAACTTGTACTCGAAACCATAAACGAAGGCAAATCGTTAAGCTATATAAGCTATATTCCCTAGAACAATCGAAACCGAAACCAAAAAGAAAAAGAAAAAAAAAATACAAATAATCGATAACGATAAGGCAAACGCAACTGTAAATGTAATTGTAACTGTAACTTTAACTGAAATCAATAATGATTTAGGCAGGCGCTCCAAACAAAGTTCAAAGCATCTTAATATTTATATATAAATATAAGTATATAAACATATATATACACATATATATATAAAAATATATATATATATATATATATATACACACATATATATATATATATATATATATATGTATATATATATATATATATGTATATATGTATATGTATATATGTATGTGTGTATATATATATATATATATATATATAGATCCAAAAATATTTTAGTTTAACTTAGTAGTTCGTATTTGCAAACAAGTCCAAATGTGTGTGTAAGGTAGTTTTGAGAGTATGTATTTTTGGTAAGCACAACACGCCTTTTCAAATTCGATACAAATTGAAGAAAACAAACACGACAAAACAAGTATCACAAGAATAAATATATAATAATAATAATAATAACAACAACAAAGAAGCGTAATAATACAAAGACAGATCGATAACAAGAACAACGCATTGCAACAACAACAACAACAACAAGAACAACAAGTGCTGTCGTGGTGTCGTGTTGCCGCAGCAACAGCAGCCAGTGAACAAGGAGCTGTTGAATGATGTTAGACATTAAGAAAGCCAGAGGATTCCATAAGATTCCAGCGTCCAAACAGCAGCGCGAGTCAGCGACAACAGACCACAATCAACAACAACAGCAACAAAGAGGCAACCACACAACTGCAAGTGGCAGCCACAACATTAGTCAAACGCAGCAGCAGCAGCAGCAACAACAACAACCACAACAACAACAACAACAACAACCACAACAACAGGCGATAACACGACACGCCAAAGCAAACAAATCGAACTCAGGCGGAGCTGCCACAAAGCAAGCAACTGTTAATAGAAGTGTCGCTGGTTGCACCAACGGTCAACGTGCAACAGTTGCGAACACAGTCGCTGCCACAACAGCGAGCGGCAGCAACAATCCGGTGCGTGCGGCAAATCAACGTTACTTTTTGGTGTCCAGCTACAAGGATCCCAGTTTTCTCAAGGCCGAGTGTGAGCTGGCACATGCCCAGGTGACACACAATACCAGGTCACTGGTTGGCAAGACGCACAAGCGCAACAACAACAAAGCCGGAAGCGAGGATCATAAAAACAACAACAACAGCGGCAACAACAAACAACAAACGAACTTGACAACAGCTGGCGGTATCAGCGGCATTGGATTGAATGACATGCGTCGACCGACGACGCTCAATGGCAATCAAGCGGCCAGCGCCAGCAGCAAAACAGCTGCAGCAGCATCAGCAGCAGCTGTAACAACAACAACAACAATAGCTAATAACACAACCGTCCACAGGATTGATATCAAATATAGTCATAATCACAGTCATAGCCATAATAATAGCAAGGCAAAGGCAACAGTTGCAAGCGTCGCAGCAGCAGCAGCAACGACAACGACAGCAACAACAGCAACAGCAACGGGAGCAACAACTGCTGGACGTGGTGTTGTGGCTGGTGGCAAGCTGAAGCCGCTGTTGCAGCAGTGCAACAACAATCACAACGCTATGAATAGTCACAATAGCTACAATAACAATAACAACAACGGCAGCAGCAGCAACAACAGCAATAACAGCATCAGCAGCAACAACAACAGCAGCAGCATGCAACGGCAACAGCAGCAGCAGCAACAACAACAACAGCAACAACACGATGACATTAGCTACATTGATAGCGACGATACGCCGCCAGCAACAGCTGGAGCTGGAGCAACAGTAGCAGCAACAGTTGCTGTCACTGCAACTGGAGCTACAGTAGCAGCAACATCCGCGGCAACATCCAGCCAAAAAGTGACCAACATCTGTTACTTTAAGCCCATAACGCCGCCATTGCAGTTGCGCAATCAGCAATTGGGCAACAATGATAAACCAATTGGACAACGTACGGTGCGTCCCAAGTCCACAATCATCTCCTCGACCAATTCCAATTTTGCGGCAAGCTACGAGAAGTTCAATAGCTATAAGCATACGAATGGCGAGCAGCGGCCCAAGGAGCGGGACAGGGAACGTGAACGTGAAAGGGATCGAGAAAGTGGCCATGCACGTCGTTATGGCATCGATTCGCTGAGCATTAAGGCATCCATTGAGAAGTTTAATAATCTCAGCGAACAGAAGCGACAACCGACGCCAATGCGCAGCAATGCAACAGCAGCAAGTGCAAGTGCAACGGCAGCAACAGCAGGCGCAACATCAGGAGCAGCAGCAACAATCGCAACATCAACATCCGCCACAGCAGCGGCCACATCAGCTGGCAGTGGAGGTGGCAGCAGCAGCAATCTGCAGCAACGTTATTGCAGCGGTGATTTGGATAATGCAAGGATTGCTGCCGGATATAGCAGCTCATTGACACGTGCCGGATATCGTACGTCCGGCAGCAATACCACCTCTGCCAACACAATTGGCAGCAACTCGACGGCGATGTCTGCATTGGCGCCCATTAGCAAGTCGGCAAATCGCATTGCGCATGGTCTATTGGCCAAGGCAACGGCAGCTGATTGTGGGGCAACATTAGCGAGTGTGTCATCAACGTCGCCGTCGTCGTCGTCGTCATCGCCGTTGTCGTCCAGCAACCATAAGGTAAATCATCATCATCAGCACAATGAGAACGGTGCTAACGGTGCCATGGGCGTCTCCTCCTCCTCCTACTCTTCCGCCTCTGCCACGGTTAATGCAACAGCTAGCGACAGCGTAAGTGGCGCCCAACTATCTTGGGGCGCTCTTTGCGCTCTCTCTATTTCTCTCTCTCTCTCTCTCTCTCTCTTTAACTTTTAATTTTTCTATTTATCTCTCTCATTGTCTGTTTCCGTTTCCGTTTCCGTTTATACTTTGTTCTTCTTCTAAGCAGCTCTTCTTCTTTTTAAGTAGCTCCAATAGACATACTGCTCATGCTCATCACTATCAATATCATCGTATTCGTATTATCTTATCTGATCATTAGCACCTAGCACTGTAATATCCTGTATTAGTTTTAGTTTTATAGTATTCTGTTGTGTTTTGTTGTTTATTTATATATGTAAGGATGTGTTTTGATTTTTCTTATCGGGTTTTGGTTTCGTTTGCCACCGTTATCGTTATCGACATTTCGATGCGCAATGTCCGTTGCGTTTTCTTCTCTTCGTTTCCCCCAGCCCCCTTCCAACAAGTCCAGCCTTCCCCTATCGCTCGCTCGATCAACTCTACAGAATTTGCATTATTTTCGTATCTCGATTTTCGTGTTTCGTTTTGTTTTGTTTCGTTTCGTTTTACGTTGCGTTTGTTATACTCTTTGTTTGTGCGTCTGCTTTAACGCATGCATGTTCGTTACTCTCACTCTACCACTCTACCACTCATACACTCACACCAATCCAACATATGCATCCTTTTCTAACGCTCGATTGCTCGCTGCTTTTGAATAACTAATTGTAAATCGATTGGCATCGTATTTTCTTTGGCCAACATTGAATTTAACACGTATATCTATATATATATATATATATATATATATATATATATATATATAAGTATACATATATGTATATATGAATTGATCTTCCGTTACTTATCGGTTGTCCTATTTTGTCCAGGCGTCACGTAACGCCACCAGCAGCTCTCGCTCCGTGCTACCACCTGTCTCGCCAACATCCAGCCGCTATTGGGATCGGGATAGCATTCGGAGCAACAGCAATGCCACAACATCTTCTTCCATTGGCTCATCGTCGCTAAGCAATAAGCATAGTAGCGTCGATGAAGGCTACAAGAGCTCCCGGGACGAGAAGTTCGAGGGTGAGTAAAATATTATTTTCAATTCACAAAAATTTCTATGTTCATCTGTTCACTTGTCCATAATTCACAATAGACAGCAGACAATTCAATGATGTTGCCAGCTATTGTAAAACAAGAAATTGAACAACACTTGCAATTCGTTCATTTATTTTACTTATCGATAATTATCGAAATGTTATTTGAATTTAAATTATAAATATTAGCCGTGATTATAGAAAAAGAATAAGAGAAAATAGAATTTTTTTTTTCAAATGATTACATCGTATTCATTAGCAAGCGTACACATTATTCGGTTATATTTATCATTTGTGAGATCAGTAGGCTGTGTTCGTCCTGTACGTTAATATATTAGCCAATATTTCAGTATGTCAGTTGATATACTGAGCCATATAAACACTATATATATACATAGAAACTTCCGCATAAATTAGATCTTGAAGACGTTCACAATGCCGGCCGTAAATCGGACGCGACGAAGACAAATCCATGATACGCCATCCGAATTGGGGAGTGCCTTTTGGGCAACGCCCAGTTAGCTATAATAAAATTCAGTGACTCTTAATAATTAATCAATTTTAACATTTACCTTCGCCCACAGGTCTATGCGGTCTGAGAAATATCGGTAACACTTGCTTCATGAACTCGGTCATCCAATGCCTGAGTCACACGACTGAGCTGACGCGCTTCCTGCGCACACACCATACCAGCACACGATCGACGACCTCCAAGGATCAACAAATATTACACGGTAAGTTCCAAACGAACTATATATATACGTAAACATACATAAATATATATGTGGCTATTTGTTTTGCAGAATTTGCCAAGCTCATACAGGAGATGTGGACGACAAATGTGCACAGCGTGACCCCGATGGAACTGAAGCGAGCCTTCTCAACAAAGCATCGCATGTACAGTGATTACAATCAACAGGATGCACAGGAATTCCTGCGCTTTTTTCTAGACTCACTGCACTCAGCGCTCAATACGGGCGTCAAAGGCGAAACTCTAAACATTGATGATAATCTCAGGTTAGTCGCTTAATTAATTCAACAAACAGCAGCATCATTATAATTATTGTAATTACAGTGACAATAAGAAGGCCGATCTGACTTGGGAATGGTATGCGCGGCATGAGAATTCCCTGATACGTGATCTATTTGTTGGTCAGCTGAAGAGCACACTGAAGTGCACAAATTGCGGCAATACAAGCGTTACCTTTGATCCCTTCTGGGATTTGAGTGTGCCGCTGCCATCGTCATCGCGCTGCAAACTTGAGGCCTGCTTGGATTTGTTTATAAGGGAGGAAGTCCTGGATGGCGACGAGATGCCCACATGCTCGAAATGCAAGACACGCCGAAAATGCACCAAAAGTTTCACCATTCAGCGTTTCCCCAAATATCTGGTTATACGTAAGCACAAACAAGAGGGCATAGCATAAACTTTTCTATACAATTGTTTGCAATCCATAGATCTAAAACGCTTCTCAGAGACTCGCTGGAGCAAGCTATCGAATATTGTTGAGTTTCCCACATCGGATCGTGAGCTCAACATGGCCTCATATGGCGCAAATCCAAATTCGAATGTGCATTATTCGCTGTATGCGATCTCCAATCATATGGGTAAGTTGAACACCACAAACCAGACCAAACTTAACCTCTTAATATCGTGATCTTTCACATATGCAGGCTCAACTGCTGGTGGCCATTATGTGGCTCTTTGCAAGCATCCAGTCTCCCACAAGTGGCACGAGTTCAATGATAATAGGTGAGTGTTTCGTATGATTCTAATTGTTATGCATATTTTGAAATGTTTGTTGGATTCTTACAGCGTTAGCGATGCTATACCTGAAAACTGTCTCGTTTCATCCAGTGCCTATATATTATTCTATGAACGAGCGTAAGGCTAACTTCCCCCAACAAAAGCAAGAAACAACAAGCTAAATATAAGCAGCTGCAACTGAACAATGCAATAAACACATTAACCACGACAACAGAAGGAACGGCCAATATATGAACAGTAAAAGCAGCGCATAAGCAACAACTACAACAGCAGCAACAACAACAACAGCAACAGCAACACCACCCATAAAACAAACCGCAACAGCTGGAATAAAGTGCAAAAAAAAAAAAAAAAAAAAAAATAAAATAAAAATAAAAATTGTAAGCAATTGCATGGAACAAACAAGCAAACAACCAAACAACAAAGAACAAACAAAACAACAAGAGAGTCTAACACCTTAGTAAATGTTTCGTAGAATTTTTGCAATTGTGCAAATGTGCGTAAATTTATATTTAACTATTAACTAACTTTTAACTCAAATCGAAACCAAATGAAACAACCTACAGCAAAATGGATAATTGGATGGCTGTCATGTATGGATGATGGTACGGTGGATGCTAATGATGTATATAAACGATGTCGAACCATTAACTGAAGCCGACAACAGCAGGAGCATGAGAGAGGGATAAAAAAAAAAGTATATAATACAAATTATTAATTATAACAATTTGTGCAACACAGCTTTCGGCAAGCCGCAGATAATAACAAATAATCGCAATAATAACAGCAATAATAACAACAACAAAAACAACAACAAACATTTCAACACTAATTAACGAAATTGAACAAAATTGTTTCTGGCATTTCTATTGCATATATATATATATATATTTAGTTTGTTATCTTAGCGTCTTGAACCCAATTTCGATCCAACTTTAGCGAACACACATTGAATTACGTATATATACTTGTATTTGAATGAAAAATGAAATGATGTATGATGTATTGACAACGATATATGTATGTATGTATCTATGTATGTATGTATGAATTTTTAATCTCGCAGTCAATACAAAACAAAAGCGAAATCAAGAGTTTTGCCACAATTTTTTTGTTGGTTTGCCGAAAGCCGTGTCAAGTGGTTGTGTAAAATGAAACTAAATTATAAAAAAAAAGCAAAAACAAAGCGATAACAACGTAAACAAAAGAAAAACAAAACAAAGAAACAAACAAATAATGCTTTGAACGAAAACTAATTTGAAAAACTCACTATAACTTGTGCAATGTACATCAGTATATATTTCATAAAATGGACAAATTATAAAACAACAATTATACAAAAGAGAACAACAACAACAACAAAACGGGGGAATATGAATAGAAAGGGGCGCTAAGAGAAGCGCAACTCCATTAACATAAATATATACATACACACACACACACAAACACCCTCACACATTCTAAAGTGAAAAAAACAAAAGAAATGATAAAAACATAAAAAAGAAACTAGCAAAAAGAAAAAGCTTTTAGCAAATGAATAGTTTATAATGAAAAACAAAAACAAACAAACAAAAATACTAATGAAATCTAAGGGAGAAAGAACATTTGGCGTGAAGTGCAACAAACAAAAATGATAAGAAAAATGCAAATGATAAAGAAACAAACTGAAGCTGCATTGTGAAACGTACTTATGATAAATGCTAGCAGTTATTTATAAAGAGAAACAAAAACAAAAAAGAACAACAACAAAAACCAATTATAATGGATGAGAATAGCACGAGAACACCAAAAAGAAGAAAAACACACACTCACACACACACAAACACATCGAGGAAATACATTAAAATTTTTGTTTATAAATTTACGTTTCAATTTGAATTTGTTTTTGTTGCAATCCAATTCAAACTAGTCTCAAATTTATATGTCTTAGCAACATACGAAATACTTAATGACACGTGGAGAACCTTGTTTAATATATACTTATATATATATATTTTTTTTTTTATATTTTTTTTTTTATTATACATATTTTAGTTGAAATGTAAAACTTTGCCCCTTCCCTAATCCTGCTATCCCTATCCCTATTACTATTACTATCATTTGCCGCCTACGCCTACATAAATAATTTGTTGCCTATTTAATTTATATAATTTATTTATTTATTTATTGTATTGTATTTATGTAAATGATGATATATAAAATGAACACCAATGCAGAAATCGAAGTAAATATATGTGTACATAATGTAACTTGTTCCCCAGAGCGAGCAACACAACAATACACCAACCTACCTACAAACTACTTACTACTATTAACTAAATAAACACATACACACTCACACACACACGTATATACACACAACTACACAGAGCATTAAAACTAAAAAACAAGACACATTATTTATTTATTTGTAAAAGAAACAACAACAACAACTACTACTATATATATTTTTTCTGGCTTAACTATTAGTTACAATTATAATTGTTGGATATTTTACTAACGTTACAAACAAAACAAAAAATAAATAAAAAACACAAAAAAAAACAAACAAAAAAAAACTGATAACGAAATATAAAATGCAAAAACAAAATCGAAAAAATGCCTTTTAATGAAAAAATCAATAGTTCAAAATTCCCATAATTTTAAACTAAACAAAATTAACAGACCAATTAGAATTATAATTATATTATTTTTTCCCCCATTTTGGTTCGTTAAAATTCGTACCTACTTTTCCAAACAGTTCTCCCAGACATTAAGGAGCAGGATACACAAAATTTAATTTTTTAATTATAATTGTGCATAACAATTATGTAAAAATATTCCAATGTGCAATCGCATAGCAAATGTACCAATTTTCATAGAATTGTACATTACATAACATATTTTTTAGAATTAGAATTTTCATAATCATTTTGTTCATTTGGATAATTAATTGTTTTTTTTTTTACTAACATTTCTTTTTATATAAAATTGCCTACAATTGAATAAAATATATATCTGTTTTGGTACAATTGTACCTTGAGTGGCAACCATAGACTAACGGCAGTAGCCACTCAAGATTACTTGTCTTTTATCCATATTTCCATCCGCCCAAATATAACTCCGATTTATTATATATGTGAAATTAGGTAGATATCTCCTTAAATTCACTGAAATGTTGCATTCTGTATTGCGTTGTATGATCAACAGCGACCGATGATATTGTTTATCGTTTAATGATTGCTTTGCATGAGGGGGGACATCACAAGAGTTAGTTGTGTGAGAGACAAAGAGAGCGCAATCTATTATCGAAATTTAGTGCAGAGCTATCGAAAAATTGCTTGCCAGCTGATGATTGAAGTGGTGTCCCCTGATTGGTCAGCTGTAATTTGCTACCGAATTATCGCCAATAATAATAATAGATTAATGCATATGTAGAAGAGAATTGTATTCGTTTTATACCAGTCAGGTTCATTTTTCATTTTAGATAACTTTTTAAATTACATTTACAAAATATATACTACACTTCTTGTCTGTATCGGAGGCTGCTACTCTGGATGTATGTGTGCGCAAATGTTTAGGTGTATGAGTACGGTGCTCCTTTGCCGCAAGCAGCTTGCGTCTGCGTCAGCGGCAATGGCAACGGCAACGGTTTCGTAACTAACAAAAACTATGCAAATATGGTATTACAAAATATATATGAGAAATATGCAAGTATGTGTTTGCCTCCTTTGAACAGCAGCAGCAGCAGCGGCCTTTTGAATGATTTACCCCAATTAGAAATGCGCTATCGTCTGGGCGAAAAGGTTAATTCCAAGGATGACACTTGCAGAGCAATGTGCAACAGCTTAACAAAAAATACAACTAGCCAACTGAACCGCCAACCGCATGGCAAGCGACAACGACAACAGGTGGTGACGAATACGCCCTAATGGGCCGGCTATCATTTGTGATTCTCATCCTTGTGGGTCTTGGCACTGGCACGTGTTGCCTTCGTGTCCTCATACATTTTAATCAATTGGCTCTTGGTTGGCATAGGCTTGATATGACCCCATTGTACCAGATATTTGATAGACACCGTGGTGCCGCCTAAAATTATAATTATAATTGTGTTGTAGTTGAAGATTGAGATTTATTGCACATTAATTGTGATGTCACTTACCGAGCGTTACTGCGTAGCGGATTGGCGTGGCCACTTTGTAGCACAGATATGCAATGGCATAGTGGCCCATATCAGAGCCTTGCACCTTTTCAATAATGGTCTCACTGAGGTGCAAATACTGCAGCAAGGCAGGTACATCAACGCCGCTGTAGTCCAAGTAAATAATGATTATCTGAGGTCAGGGGCACACACTGACCACACACTGCTTACCTCTTTGATAGATAATAGAAACCACCGAACCAGCCAATGGATGTTAGGACATGAACCGGTATGAGCACGTACCAATACTGCTTATACATGTGCTTAAACTTTGCAAACAGACCCATATTTGCCGCTTCGCCAAACAGCTCCGTGGAACTGGAGACGGGTGCCGTGGATGATGACTTCGTGCCCGTTTTATTGGCGCCTGAACAGTGCGTCGTCGATTTGGTGCTGAGCCGTGCATAACTGCGATATTTTGTGACAATCAGAGGCGACAGTATTGCAGTCGTTGATGCTGGCAAAGACAGTGTGGGCGTTGTTGTACTTTTGCCGTGTCCCTTGTTGAAGTTTCCCAGGATGCTAAGGCATCGTGGGTTAAGATTAAGGTTTACTCTCGGGCTGGTTATGCGCGTTAGTAATCGAATGCAGACAATGCCGCTGCCTACGCCGCAACCGCTGCCAAGCAGGCGCGTTAGCAGACCAACCGTTACCATGGCTAATGGAGCAGTACTTCGTATGCCTTGTCTTGTGCTCAGCTGTTAACAATAATTTTTAATTTTTTTTTATTTTTGACGAATTGAATAATTTGTCTATTATTTCGTTTGATAAGTATTGAAATAACCGGTTACTTGCTCGGATTTATTCAATTTCAGCTCGATTTTTACACTCTGTTTTATACAACCCGGCACAATTTCACCTGCTGTTTAGAGATGTGCACGTGAAAAAATTGCTTTTGCAACATCCAACGATCGTGAAATTATAGGTTTGCCAAAAGTTGTACATAATTCCTTAAAAAATTCTTTATTTAGTAAAAGCTCCAACAGACATGATTTAATAGAGTCACTTATTTATTCATGATGATTTGGAATATTCCTGTCTACATTCAAACAGTGCATAATTGCGCAAATAGAAAATTTATTTGTAATGTTCACGAAATTTTATGAAAATTCAGTCTCACGATCCCAAAACTATAATTGACAGAGCTGCCAGACTACGACAAAAAAGCTTTGAACACAGCTGGCGCAAATGGTACGTACACATGTGTCAAGTCCAGTTGGCACCGTTGGCGCTTTACAGTGTTAAAAATAAACTTATCGATAATATTGTGTACTTCCATCGTTTCAATTCGCTTCCTGTGTGGCGCATTCGAAACCTTTATTTGTATTGCTTTTGAAACTTTATCTCAAAGCCTCAAATTCATAAGACGCCAAACACCATGGCTGCTGCAACTGGTGAACTGTCCAAAAAGTAAGTACATGCAATAATTGCGGTAATTGCGATATATATGCCAACACGAAGAGGTAGCCTACTGTGAGGTTAAGTTGAAGTGCTTCGTTATTCGTCATCGGCTGCAAGATAGGCCAAATATATCAAATAAATGGCAATGCTTTTTGGCTGCAAAATGTTTGCACGCAGCGCATTAAGGCAAACATTGCTGTTGTCTCCGCTCCGGCTGCCAAAGATGGCGACAGTGAGATGCCACCACATGAGCGCCATTCAACTGGCGCCAAGCAAAGGCACAAAACTGTTGGTATCCACTATTCAGATTCATTCGACTGTCTGACTGTATTACCATTTGCAGTGAGCTGAAGCGCCGTCTGAAAGCTGAGCAGAAGGTAAAGGAAAAGGCCGAGAAGGAGGCAACGCGCTCAGCTGCTGAAGCACCAGAGGCTGGCCAAAAGAAAAAATCTGCCGCTGAACAGGAGGTGGAGATCTCACCAAATGAGTATTTTAAGCTGAGATCTGCAGCAGTCGCTGAATTGAAGCAAAAGCCCGAAAATCATCCCTATCCACACAAATTCCATGTCAGTATCTCGTTGGAAAACTTCATTGCCCAATATATCGAGCTCAAGGATGGCGAGACACTCGATCAGGTCAATGTGAGCGTAGCTGGACGTATCCATGCCATACGCGAGTCTGGCGCTAAACTCATCTTTTATGATCTGCGCGGTGAAGGCGTCAAGCTGCAAGTGATGGCCAGTGCCAAATCTTACAAAAGTGAGGCGGCCTTTGAGCAGGATACAGCCAAGTTGCGCCGTGGCGATATTATTGGCGTCAACGGTCATCCCGGCAAGACCAAGAAGGGGGAACTCTCCATTATGCCCACTGAGCTGAAGCTATTGTCACCCTGTTTGCACATGCTACCCCATCTACACTTTGGGCTTAAAGACAAGGAGACACGCTATCGCCAGCGCTATCTGGACTTGATACTTAACAACAAAGTACGCGAGACCTTCCAGATACGCGCCAAGGTAAGCTGACATCTTCTGCCATATGTAAGATATAAATGCATTTGTTTAATTCCCAAACAGATCATTTCCTTTGTGCGTCAGTTTCTGGATGGTATGGGCTTCCTAGAAATTGAGACGCCAATGATGAATATGATTGCTGGCGGAGCAACGGCCAAGCCATTCGTCACACATCACAATGAACTCAAAATGGATCTGTTTATGCGCATTGCGCCGGAGCTGTATCATAAAATGCTTGTTGTGGGCGGCTTGGATCGCGTCTACGAGATTGGTCGTCAGTTCCGTAACGAGGGCATCGATTTGACACACAATCCGGAGTTTACCACATGCGAGTTCTACATGGCGTATGCTGATTATTCTGATCTGATTGAGATAACTGAGCAAATGCTTTCTGGCATGGTCAAAGCCATTCACGGATCTTATAAAGTCAAATACCATCCCGATGGACCAGACGGTGTCGAACAAGAACTGGACTTCACGCCACCGTTTAAGCGTGTCTCCATGATCAAGACGCTCGAAGAGAAACTGCAGGTCAAGTTCCCCTCGGCGGACACGTTCAACAGCCCCACGACCAATCAGTTTCTATCCCAGTTGTGCGCCAAACATCAGGTGGAGTGCCCGGCGCCCCGTACCACCTCCCGTTTGCTAGATAAATTGGTTGGTGAATTCATCGAGGAGACATGCATCAATCCGACATTCATATGCGAGCATCCGCAAATCATGTCGCCCCTCGCCAAGTACCATCGCGAAGTGTCCGGACTCACAGAGCGCTTTGAGCTCTTTGTGGCCAAAAAGGAGATATGCAATGCATACACGGAGTTGAACGATCCTGTTGTGCAGCGCGAGCGTTTCGAGCAACAGGCAAACGATAAGGCCGCTGGCGATGACGAGGCCCAAATGGTGGATGAAGCCTTTTGCACGGCACTTGAATATGGATTGCCACCTACTGGCGGGTTTGGCATGGGCATTGATCGGCTTACCATGTTCCTAACCGACTCCAATAACATCAAGGTTTGTGTCTTGCAAATACAACTCGATATGGCGTACAATCATCTTAATTTGCTTTATATTATACATTTTGCAGGAGGTGCTACTGTTCCCCGCCATGAAACCCGAGGAAACCAATCGTACACCAGCCGCCAACGCAGGCGAGGCGCCGTCAACCGCTCAGCAGCAGTAGACAGACGAGAGTGTCACAGTTCGAGAATGCCGCACACAATAGTCATGTGTGCGGTACTTTAAATTATTGCTTTAAATAAACAGAATAACGCATTTGCTTTGATCAGTTATCCCCCGAACATTAAATTCCATTCATGTATTTTCTTTTGTTTTGCATTTCTTTACATTTGTTTTCCCCAGCAAATCTTCCCAAAATGCTGGATTGATAATGATAAAAATATAAATTAATTCCTGTCGTTACTTTACCCAAACAACATCGGGTAGAAGCTCACTTAAAAACTAAACTAAATTCTACTAAAATTACAACATAGAGTGAATGTGATTTGATTAATTTGCTAAATATTTGTTGCTATTGTTGATTTGATTGATTAATTATGTGTGAGACTCCTGCTTCGTAGGCCGGCTCCTCCGCTGGCTGATCACTTGATCCCTTGAAAACAGACTTAACTTAAATCTTAAATATGAATTTGATTTGATTTGATTTCTTTGCTAACGAAATATTTGTGTACTGTCTAATAGTCCGGCTCATCGTCTGGCTTCTTGTACACGCGTCCCTTCTTTCGCATATATTGATTGATGAACTCATAGGACTTGTGCTTCACTGACTCAGTGCATGATAATGGATTTCCGGTCGCGTCGCAGTATCGCATCTCTTTGGTTGTTATGTGGTGACTCAGCTGCAAACCAAATGAAACATTTCAAAGATATTCATTATTATGTTTGTTTATGTTTATGTCTTTTATATATGTCGAGTGGGCTCGACATTGAGATACTCGGTATGGAAGTAACTCTTTAAAATATCATCTAAATAAATACTATAAATAAATGCAAAAACACAAAATAATAAAGTGCTTTAACGATCTTTTTAATAAGTAACTTTTAGATTTTGCGAACAAACCTCGAGCAAGTTGAAATCAAATATGTATAAATATTGATATTCCAAGCCAAACCTTATTGTCTACTACTAGTTTATGTACATTTTTCTCATTTCAAAATCTATATTTACATGGTTAGTTATCACATATATGCATTAACCAAGTTTCATCAAGTTAGCTTCAAAACTAATAGTCTAATTTGCATGGACGAAGATGAACATGCCACGTAGTCCTCAAGAAGTCTACCAAGCTTCCCTTAATGCGTTGGATAATTCTAAACAAATTCTAAATTCTAAATCCGCTGCAGTTCCAAATGAAACTTTGGAACTTTTATAATGCGATCCTAGTCGATGGCCTTGGAAGCTAGCACTCCCTCCCTTTAGTTATTATATTATTTATTTTATATCATAATTAAGCACGTAAAGAAATAGATATAATGCGTTCCAAATGAAATGCTACATCGAAGGACAGCACAGATTTAACTATCAAAGTTAAGGCTATTATATAAAAATTAATCTTGTTACTAAAATGGAAAACAAGCTTAAGCTGGGTGCGCTCAATGAAATCGTTATCTGCGATCTAATTATCTACAGGAATACCTATATTATATATACTCGAATAAGCCTGTTTCATACTTTAGCACCAAGTTATATTACTCCCTTAGGTTGTGGCTGCTGGATATAAGTAGAACTTTCTATAACTACACTGTAACTACATTGATTGCTGCGAGGATTTAAACAGCGCAAGGAGCTCGCATTTAGGAGGTGTCCTTTTCCTACAGTCAAAGACAATCCTGCATCTAATGGTCTAAGCCAACTCCAACTCAACTTAGACATAGTTGACTCACTCGTTTGATAAGGAACTTATAGTCAATGTCGCTGGTGATGCGGCCCATTTCACAGGTATTCTTCCGATAGGGACGCAGATACTCTGCCACATGGCCGCTAATATCAAAGCGAAACTTCTCACATGACTCGCGACCGCTTGCCGTGCTGCTCAGTGGCCTAGACAGAAGATGTTGAGGTGATGAGAAACTGAGGCAACATTTATGCTTGAACTACTTACGGTTTGCGCTTCTTTGCACGACTGCCACGTTGTTTCTTTTGGCTTTCGGATGTGTGCGGTGGCAATGGCAACTTGCGTTTCATGCTCAGCAAGGCTTCGACTTCCGCTTCGCTGGATGTGGGCAACGGTGGCAATGGCAAGGACAACAATGGTGACATCGGCTTGAATTGTTGCTGCTTGCTGAGAGCAGTGATCGCTGATTTGCTGGTGCTTGGGTCCATGCTAAGGGACATGGCTTTGGTTTTGGTGTGTCGGCTGGATCTAAGCTCTTGCAGTTCGTCCACATGGTTAACCTTAATGCCATCGTCAATGGCATCAGGTACTGGTAATGGATCGCTGCCATCAGCATCAGCATCTTCATTCTCATCCGAGGAGTACAAATAGCGTGGAATTGCTAATGGATTGCCAGACTGAATGGTCTGGGACTCCAGTTTGTGGTTCTCATTGCGTTTGCGGCGATAGATCTCCTTGCGACGTCGTATTTTCTCCTTGTTCTCCTTGTACTTGCGCGACTCCTGCTGACTAGCGAAACGATCCTCATCGCGCCGGGGACTAATCAGACGGACGGAAACGAGACGATTGCGTCGCAATTCGCGACGTTCACGCACCTTGACATCAATATACTGGGCGAGCGACTTTGGACTGAGGCTGCACACATAGGCAGTGTCTATTTGGACCAACTGTTCGGGATCTTCCTCACTGGCTGCCTCCTCCTCGGTCGATGTGTCGATCAACTTTTGCATTCGCTGTTCGGCATTCGGTGGCTCCCACTGTGTTACGCGATCCCGCAAATTGTAATAATAGATGGTGCCATCCTCGGTGAGACTCCAGTTCCACGATGGCGGCAATGGCTCCACTGATGGCGGCAGCCTATACTCCACATCCGTGCTACTATCCGGCGAATCGTTCTCGTTGCCGCAACGCAATGGGGCAGGCACTTGGACATCGGCGCTATTGAACCACTCATTGGTCTCGGTGTTCTGATAGAAAGGCAACAGCTTGGGATCTGTGTTCAGATCGGCGCCAAAGTATTCGCAGCGTGCCTCATGCTCCTGCCAATCCTCACTGGACACACGCTTCTCCGCCTCATTCTTTGCCACCTGAAAGTATCAAAAGGCTTATATGATATAGTAATCCCAACGCAGGATACCCTCTATGGGAATCCTTGCTCAAATTACCTTTCGCTCGAAGAGTGAGCGTCGCAACTCCTTGGAAATGGTATTGCCGGACGTGTTGGTCATATCGGAACGTCGGCGAGAATCCGTCTTGCTGCTGGCATTGCCCAAGCTATCGATGGAGCCACTGCGTTCCTTGTGCTGTGTGGTGGTAATGGTGCATATGGTGTTATTGCCACTCATACGTCCCGTCGACTTTAGTTTCTCGTAGCGATTGTTGGTGTCACGACGGAAGCGATCTTGTCTATAGCGATCGCTGTTCAACGTGACGGATGCGCTGTTGCTGTTGCTATCCTCCAGAGCTGTTACCGCATGATGCATCTGCTGTTGACGGTCCGCCTCGCGTTCGTGCTCCTTCATCTGTTCGATGCGTTCGCGTTTCGGAATGCGAAAGATCTCGGGCAATGAATTCCATTTCTGCAACAAGGCCAGCATACGTTGACGCACTGCCTCCAGTTCGGTAGCTTGTTGTGCTGTGCTCCATAGCTCCACGCTCTGGTAGACACGGCTGTCATTCAACATGGTTCTATTTGGTATGGGCAGCGATTCCAAGGCTTCCAGCAGCGCCAAACGCAGTTCAGTATCGCTGCCGCTCTCGCTAATCCAGGCGTGCAGCAAGCGCAGACCATGGTAGTCCAAGAAGAGGCGGCGACATGGCAACTCGCCACGGGTAAGCACGCCCAGCAGCTGGAGGCGGGTCTGCAACAATTTGGCACGCACCATGCAACGCGAGAAGCGCAACGTGTCCGCTTGATTCTTGAGTCCGCTGCGATTGAGCAACGTCAGCTGCTCGAGCACATCGGGATCCTCGAGTTTGTCGTGTTTACGCATGACGGACTTATCGTTGCTGCCAGCGCCAGATGGACGTAGCCAGCGTCCAGCTTTATACTCACGATCCTTGCTCTTGGTCTGCTCCTTGCGTTGCTTTCGTGACGCTTGTAGCTTCAATTGCTTGCTGCTGTTCACCTTGGATTTGCTGCTCTTGTTTGCCTTGATCTTCGAACGCTGTTTATCCGTCTCATTGTCGTGTTCCTGTTCATGCTCCTGTTCATCCAGATCCTCTAGCTCACTGTCGCTCTCCCCCGCACGCTGCTCACCCTCATCCGAGTCCGGCTCCCCACCAATCCAGCCACGACAATTGCTCGCCTCGCAGTAACAACGTTGAGCATCGCGTCCATAGCGTTGATATTGATAATCAAAGGTGATCTCCTCGCCGGGCATGATTGTCTTAAGGCTAAAGAAACCAATGCGCAGTTCGCCATTCACTGTCCACTTTTGGGTCTCCGCATTCGGATCACAGCTGTGATTGATGTAACGCGAGATGTTCCCCTTGGCGGTGGCATCGATGATCGCCTCGCCACGCAGAGCCATAAAATAATAATGACGATTGCGATCGCGGGAATACAAATGCTGGCGACGTTCGAACTCCTCGCTGTCAATGACCTCGCCAACATATTCCATGATGAATGCACCAGGTGGGATCTGCAATTCGGCCGTAATACCGCAGCCCTTCTTGTCCGTGCGGAAGACGCGACACGGCCAGCATTGATGCTGCTGAAAGCGTTTGTTCGTGCAGCGTTCCCCATTGGTGCACAGTGGACCGCATTCAATCATGAGCATGCGATTAATGCAGCCAGCACCACAGCATAGATGTCCCATTGCCTCCTCGTCGCCGGTTAGAAAGCAATCGCATTGCATTTCCGCATTCTCCTGGCTCACCTGACGAGCACAGCGATAGTAGTTATCCCGCAGCGCTTGGAACGTATTGAGGCCCTCGTGGCGCAGGAACTGCTCATTGATTGCCTCAATGTGCGCCAGTTCGGTCAGTTGATCCTCCATGCTAAGCGATGAGGCGGCCAGTCGGCTGCTGCCACGTCCGACACTTGCCTTGGGCATCTGCGGTTTCTTCTTAATGCGATGGGAGCGTCTCACTGCGCCATTGCCCACTGGCGGGGAGTGCTCCTCACTGCCGCCAATGGGTTGTGGCGATGTTGATGGTGTCGTTGCTGGCGTTTCCATGTTCGCCACACGTTGGGCAAACTCATCCTCCGGCTGCTTTTGGTCTCGTTCGAGCAGCTTAACGCCATCTTCTATAAATTTGGCAATATCCTTGAGCGGATCCTGAGCATCCAATTCTGCCGTTGGTGTGGGCAGGCCACAGCTTGGCAGCTTGCTGCCGGAACTAGTTGACTCCGAGGATTCCGTCTCTGTTAAAGCCAATTGCAGTGCATCGCTGAGTTTGCCGGACTTGCGCTTAAACGCACCCTGCGATGCACTTGAGCTGGAATCCATTGAATTCTGTCGGCTCATCTGTTTTGCGGCGCTTGCTTTACGCTGCAGCTTCTTCTGCTTGGATTTGCTGATCTTTGGCTCTGTTTGTGCCGTTAGTTCGGGACTCTGAGATGTCTTGAGAGGATGCGCAGAGTTGCGTCGCTTGTGGTTTAAAGGCGTGGCGGAGGAGGAGATGGAGAAGGAGGAGGAAGAGGAAGTGTCAAAATTGCAAAGTGGTTTCTCCTTGGATCTCTCCTGTTTCTTCTCGCATAGGGTTGAGGGTTGAGGTTGCAATTCCTCATGCAATTTGGCGTTTTGCTTTTTGGCTTCCTGTTTCAGTTTCTTTGTGGGCTTCTCCTGTGTGCTCACTTTGTCCACTTTCCCAAGCAGCTCAACGTTGGCGGTGGCGACAACAGTGGGAGTTGGACAGCGACTAGTTTGCTGCCTCTCTGCCGACGGCTCAGCGTACGTCTCCAGCTTTAAAGCGGTTTCTGCATCCAGCTGAGGAACTGACTCTGCGGCAGGAAGATCTGATAATACAATAGGCGGCTCAACAGGTCTCTGCTCTTCCTCTGGCGGCTGTTCTTCCTTGGGCAGCTGCTCTTCTTCTGGCAGGTGATCTTCCCTGGGCAGCTGCTCTGACTTTGGCTGCTGCTCTTCCGTTAGCTGCTGCTGCTCTTTCCCTGGCTTGAGCCCTTCCATGACCAGCTGCTCTTCCATGACCAGCTGCTCTTCCATGGGCAGCTGCTCTTTCTCTGGCAGTTGCTCTTCCTCTGGCAGTTGCTCTTCCTCTGGCAGTTGCTCTTCCGTTGGCAACTGTTCTTCCATGGGCAGCTGCTCTTTCTCTGGTAGCTGCTTGTCCATTGGCTGCTGCTCTTCCTCTGGTAGCTGCTCTTCCTCTGGCAGCTGCTCTTCCTCTGGCAATTGCTCTTCCTCTGGCAGTTGCTCTTCCGTTGGCAACTGTTCTTCCATGGGCAGCTGCTCTTTCTCTGGTAGCTGCTTGTCCATTGGCTGCTGCTCTTCCTCTGGCAGCTGCTCTTCGTCTGGCAATTGCTCTTCCTCTGGCAATTGCTCTTCCTCTAGCAGCTGCTCTTCTATGGTCAACTGCTGTTCCATGGGCAGCTGCTCTTCCTCTGGTAGCTGCTCTTTCTCTGGCTTGAGCCCTTCCATGACCAGCTGCTCTTCCATGGGCAGCTGCTCTTCCTCTGGCAGCTGCTCTTCCTCTGGCAATTGCTCTTCCTCTAGCAGCTGCTCTTCTATGGTCAACTGCTCTTCCATGGCCAGCTGCTCTTTCTCTGGTAGCTGCTTGTCCATTGGCTGCTGCTCTTCCTCTGGCAATTGCTCTTCCTCTAGCAGCTGCTCTTCTATGGTCAACTGCTCTTCCATGGGCAGCTGCTCTTTCTCTGGTAGCTGCTCTTCCTCTGGCTGCTGCTCTTCCTCTGGTAGCTGCTCTTCAGGTGTATCGTGCTCCTCCTGCTGCACATTTTCCTGCTGTCGAGTCTCAGGCTTTGGTAATTCTGTTGCGGTTTCATTGTCCATGCCGCTTGTTGCTTCTTCAAGCGATTTCTGCTTCTCCGCATCACATTCCAAATGGACATTGTTTGTGATCTCCAATTGGGTTTCTATGGAAGGCACTTGCTTCGCGAATTCCAACTCGAAAAGTGATTCCGAATTGGCATCCATGTTGCACATGTTACTATGACTATTACTATCCTCAGCGAGATCAATGTGTGTATTCACCTTCACTTCCACTTCAAATGCTTTGGTCTGTAGAATACTTTTTGTGCTTTTGGCTGCAATCTGAGCAAAGGTCTCCTCCAGCGTCAGTTTGCTGCCGTTGGAGCTGCTGGAGCTGCCACGCAAGGCGGAGCGTTTGCTGCGCCGTTTTTCCGACGATATCCGAGCTCCGTCTCCAATTTTCAACTTCTCCACGGTCACCTCGTTGCTTGGCTGTTGCCCTGCTGTGCCTTCTCCATGCTCATCATCTTTGGCAGACCAGAGAATAGGCGTCTCAGTGAGCTCCTCAACCAGCAGCTGCGGCTCAGCATCTGGTTCGTGTGCCTGCTGCTGCTTCTCCTCCTCTTCTTCGGAATATAACAGTTTATAATTGGAATTAGCCTCTTCTGCATTTCCTTCAACGATTACTGGCTGTGTCGATTTGATTTCCTCAAATATTATTGGCGAATCGAAGTCGCCATCATTAGCTGGCAATATAGTTATCGGTTCAGTCTCAATATCAGCCTTTGCTTCAGTCTCTGTCTGTGCTTTGGATTGCTCCTCACTCGATTCAACAATTGCATTCAATGCGAGTGGCTCCAGTAAAGTGCCCTCCGGGGACAAACTGGATGCCTCCAGCAAGGTAATCGGCAACGGTGTGCACTTTAATGAATCGCGAGAATCCGAGGATTCCCCACTTATTGGCATGTTCATGCGTTTAATATTGACGCGCAGCTTTGATTTAGTTTTTATTTTGGGTTTGCAACTGGAATCGCTCTCCACGCTGCTGATTGAGTTTGTGGTTGATTTGGTTGAATTGGTATCGGAGTCCGAAAAGCTGCATGTGCGTGATATTCCATTAGCTTTACCAATGCCACATCTCGCCACATCCTTTAGCATTACCCTTGGCAGCTTACGTGAACGTCCTCGCTTACGTGGTGACTGTGAGCACGTTGCTGGCATATCTGTAGGCACTTCCGATGTCGGCGTTGCTTGCGATTCCGGACTAACTGAGTGGGACTCCGTGCCGATTGCTTGGGTAAGAATCACGCTCTGTGTTGGTTTCGGCTTCGCAAACATCTCAGCATACGGTTTCGGTTCTTGTAACGATGGCATTTCGCAAACTGGCACCGTCGGGCTTGGCACTGCAGCCACAGCCGCAACCGCAACCGCCTTCAGAGTCAATGCATTCGATGGCAACGGTCCATTGGAGTCGAGGCGAAGCTCGATTGGAATTTTGTTTGTTTTGCGGTTCTTGTTGAGCAAATCACGTACATCGAATTTTGTGACCTTTTTACGCGAACTGCGCCGACATTCGCATGGAGTTGGCGATACTGTCAGCGTACGCTCCGCTTCCGGCTCCAAATCCTCCGCCGACACCTCTATCGCGGTCTGCTGTGCTCTGGCCTTGGGTGGCCGGCCCAGGCGTTTGCGTGGCTTCGGTGATAGAGCCGGTACATCTTGCGTTTCCTTTGTCGTATGCTCCTCCATTGACTTGAGTTGGCGCCAAAATCAACGTATCTTGGCCGGGATTTGGCCGGCAACCAAATTCTAAGGCAGTCTGAAATCATGCAAATTATGAATGAATCTAAGAACGGGCTGCTTAAGCTTCAATACGATGTGCAATAAACTTACTCGTCACCTACAGTTTGTCTTCCGACAATGTTGCTTTTTTAGTCATTTGCTTAAAAACTTGCATTCATTTAAACTGCTTCAATCAAGTGCAATATATAAAGACCGATTTATATGTATGAGCAGCGTTGCCAGACATACCAAAGTGAATATAATTAACAGCTGATAGCTTATCGATAGTTGTCAATTTTTATAAATTCTCCCTAATAAATGTACAAACGTTATATTAGTTCAATATTTCCCTATATATTTCTAATATATTTATCAAAAACTCTTTACAATCATTGGAAATATGTATATTCGATTATTTTCACGTTGTCTATCATTTAACAAGCATTCAAAATATCGTAGATATCGATATGTCGATTCATTTCCACTATTCATTAAATAATAACTGCGCGCATTTTCTTCAAAATTCAGCTTTTGCTAATTGTTCTGCCTTTTAAAGCAAAAATGCCACCGAAACGTGCTAAAAAAGCACCAGCTCGACGTGTAAGTCAAACCAGCTATCTGATACACAAGTCCCAACAAGCATATCTTTCATCTGCAGTCACCGCCAAAAAGCGACGAGTCTAATGAGCTGGATCCTAATAATCCAGTACTCTATATCGAACATTGTCGCTCTTGACGAGTCTTTCGTCGTCGCGCCGAGGAGTTGCATGCGGCCTTGCAAACTAGTCTTCAGGAAGCAGGTCAGCAGTTCCAACTCCAATTGCAGCTCAACATTCAGGGAGCACCCAGGCGCGGCGCATTCGAGCTATCCTTTGCTCCCCAACCCACAACCGTTGCCAGTGAGCAGCGTCTGATTTGGTCCGGCTTAAAGCGTACTCCTCGCGCCCAAAAGTTTCCTGATGTCGATGATATGTGCCAAGAAATAATCCAAGCGTATACCGAACTGTCAAGCAAAAACAACAAACGCAAATGCTCATCTGAAACGGAATCTCCAGCATCGAAACGCGCTAAGGCCTTGGATGCTCCATCGAAGTCATCAGAAGGGTAAAATAAAAGTCATCGATTAATTTTCCATCTATAGCGCCATATGATCATTAAACGGTAAATCCCAAAACAGGAACTGTTCAATGTGAAACTTTTGCCTCGGCTGGAAAGCTTTTGATGTCATTTACCATTCCAAGATTTCAAGATTATAATTAATTGTTAAATAAAAACCAGAAAATACGAATGTTGTATATGCAATTCGCCTATTCACTTATTCTGAATCCAAACAGATAAAACAAATTTTGAGATCGATTGAAAATTTTTTTTTTTTATAATTACGAGTTTTATGTACATAAATAGCTCTTTATCATAAAATTTTTTTTATTCTTCAGCCAAGTTTGGTGGTTAGTGTACACATACATACATATAATATGTATAGTCCAGATCTAAGTAATTTTGTAAAATTTGTATAAAAGCTTTTCCAAAGTTGTTATGATTTTTTTTCGTTTTGTTTTCATTTTTATTAGAATTTTTTGTCTTTGATTTTCAAAATGTACAGTTTTTTTTTTTTTTTTTTTTTTTTTGTTTATTTTGTATTTCAGCTCTCACTTCCTTAAGAAACTTACTATTCCTAGAGAAAAAATTTTGGTTTACGAAATCGTTTGTTTTGTTATTTGTTTTTCTTTCTTTCTTTCTTGTTTTCTGTATTTTGTATTTTGCGCTGGACTGAACTGGACTGGAACCCTAATAAACCCTACCACACTGCCTAAGAATACATTACGCCAATGAATATTCAAATTTCAACTAAATATATAAATTAAATAAAATGAAAAAAAAAAAGAAGAAATTATAATAATAAAGAATATTAAGATGAAGTAAATCATGTTTAAAAATATTGTGGCGGCAACAAAAAAAAAAACCGTTAAGAGGTTGCGCATTAGCGTTTAAGTAAAGTCGCTTTATATAAATATATATATATATTATATATATATATATATATATGTATTGTATATGCATATATAGGCTATATATATATATGTGTATACTTTAGATTAGATCAACAATCAATTGGCTATGGGAACGTACAATTAGATAGGCGACAGAGTTATCAATTGAATTCAAATTTAGCTACGCCTGCTTGGATGTGGTTTTGGTGGTTCTGTGTCTTGGTTTTGTCTGTTCGGTTCTGGTGTGGTATGGTATTGTCCGGTCTGGTCTGGTCAGGTCGGGTCGGGTCTGGTGCTGGTGCTGGACTCGCATAAGGAACTAATAAACTAAGCCTTAAACTAACTTTAAATTACATATGCTTGAAAAAATAGTAATCACCGTTAAATAAACGAATGCAATAAACAGATACGTTGATAGGTAGGTAGATAGATTGATAGGTAGGTGGTTGTTGATAGGTTTTTGGGGTGAACGTGGTCCATACAATATGCCACCTACATGGGCCGATCCTTGCGTTACAGATACTTGCGATAATTGCGCAGATGTGCATTGCCATCCTCGACGCCGGCACCGACCCCAACGCCCACAGCGGCGGCGGCACTCTCAAACGATGGCGGCTCATTAACCAGGCCCGGACTGGGCGGATCACATGTATTGCTGGGCATGCCACTGGTGATAGTTGTTGTGCCGCCCGACGTGCCGCCTTTGGCACGTCGACGGCCGCGTGTTCCAGCAATGCGAGATCTGCGTCCACCGCTCGTTGTCGGCGTACCACCAATATCGCCCGCTTCAATGGCCTCCAGCGACGCATCCAGCGCCGCATCTGTGGTCGTCACACGCGTCCGTGTCGCGGCACTACGTCGTCGTGCGCTGCTGCTGTTGCTAGTGCTGGCGATTTCACCGCTAGCATGTGTCGTTGCACGCTTCCCTGGTCGACGTTTGCGTCGCTTTTTATTGCCATATCGCGGATCATAGTCGTACTCATCATCTGCCGGAGATTTTGGTTCCTCAAGCGAATCCACATCGTTCATATCCATTTCATCGTAGAACCACTCCTTGGGTAGATCATCTTTCGATTGATGTTGGTGCTGTTGTTGATGCTGTGTTTGCAATTGACTGTCTTTGCTATCGGATGTGTCGCCGCCGGCGGCGCCCAGCGAGCACGACTCCTCCATGCTGAACGCACCATTAAAGTCATGCGTTGTGTCATTGTGGAGCGTGCTTAACACCGTCGGCGTCGTCGATGCCCCGCCGCCAGTTAGCATATTAAGACTTAACGTTGAGCTGCTGCTATTTGCGCTACCTATGCTGCCGCCGGTGCCACTGATGCCAACGCTGCCAATATTAATGCCACTGGCCACCAGTGCCTCGTGCTCTTTACGCAGCGCCTGAAAGGGGCGCTCGGGAAACCTATTGTGTGTAGAACTAGTTTGGGACTTAAGATGATCACTGCTCTGTGCACATCAAAGATTACTCACCTATACATTTTTGACAAGTATTGACGTCGACTTTTGCGCCAACGAGTCGCGGGATACGTGTAGATTTGGCCTTGTCGAAAGCCTGGCATTCGTTGTCTCTTATCCATGAACAGCTGTGAGTGATTTTGTGCAACGCCCGTTTGTGGATCGAGGAACGGCAGCCGCAATCGACGCTCAATGCAGAGACGTGTGTTGAAATTGGCGCTGTATTCGATGGTCTCGCGATAACTGACATCCTTGAAAAAGTTCTCGATCTTGGCCAGATTCGGCATCGATACGATTTGTATGTTGACGGCCGAAGACATGGCTCCGTTCCGCGCTCTTGCTTCGTTTCCCCCGTTTATTGTTATCTGCTTGATGTGAGAGCAACGCTTAATCCATTTAAGACCAGCCCCAGCGGCTAGCGCTGTCTTGACGGCGCGCCGCTGCTGCTTGCGTTGACTTTTGTATTTCGTTTCTTATCTCTATTCGCCTGCTTTTTCACACCGCTTTCACTGTTTTCGTCTTTTGCAAATCCTACAGCGCTAGGTTGTGTGTGGCTGCTATTAGCTATGTTTTCTATGCGATATATCGCTAGTATCTAACAGCCCTGTGTTTACATGTTGAGTTGCATTGGCATTAATCGATATATTTCGATTACAATTAAACCATTTGTTCACACACTGCCTATTCTAAATTTAGGAAAATTAAATTGAATGCAACATTTGTGCGAATTTATTTGTAGGCAAATATAAAATTACCGTAAAGTGTGGTGCCCTGGTAAAAACTGGTACGGCAACATTATTTTGCATTGTTTTTGTTTACTGGTGACGTTGCCACTTTTGACGTTGACAGTTCATCGCGAGTGCATGCGCGGATGCCTGTGTGCGTGTGTAGGTGTAAGCGTGCGGGGGTCTGCCGCTCTTCGGTTTCAGTTAATTTTGTAGGATTTTAGATGCAACTGCACACCGGAATGATGCTGCCAGCAATTGTGGTTAGCCTCTTGTTGCTATCCGGCTCAACTAGTGCCTGGCATTCCGAGGAGTTGGAGATTTTCGATCTGGTCGAAGAGGTCAACAAGAACTTCTACGAGTTTATGGGCATTAATCAGACTGCCACGAATAATGAAATAAAACGAGCATTTCGCACCCTATCCATTGTGCTGCATCCGGATAAGAACCCGTCCGAGGATGCCAACATTCAATTTCGAAATCTCGTATCCATTTACGAGGTCCTCAAGGATGCTTCCAAGCGCGAAAAATACGACAAGGTATTGCGCGATGGAATGCCAAATTGGAAGTCAGCTCTTTATTATTATCGCCGCATGCGCAAGATTGGTCTATACGAGGGCGCTTTCATCCTGTTCCTGATCATCACCGTGGGCCAGTATCTGTTCGCCTGGGCAGCGTACCTGGAGAAGAAGTACACAGCGGAACAGGTGTTCGGTACGAAGTTAAAAAAGTTACAAAAGCGAAACAAAAACATCGACATGGATGTGATTCTCAGTGAGATTCCCATACCATCGCTACTCAATACGCTGCCAATTCAAATCCCAGTTGCTATCTGGAATCTACCCAAGACCATTAAGAACGCATTTAGCAAAGCCAACGAGCTGAAGGAGTTGGCACTGGAAAAACGTAGACAGTGAGTGTGGACATGTCCTACTTCCATCGCCAACCAACTAATTATATATTCTATTTTAGGGAAGTCGAAGCGGCGCGTCGTCAGGAAGAACAAGAGCGCGAGGCTGAGGAGCAAGTGCGTCTGCGAAAGGAGCACAAGGAGAATTTACGCAAGCGAAAGCAAAATACGAAGGCACCCGAGAAGACCGCAGAGGAGCTACGCGGCTATTCGCAAATTCAGGCACGCGAGCTCACCGAAGATGACGCCATACGACCTGCTTCTCAAAAGGTGAGTACTCCTTTAGGTCTTTGCCGTGCAGTGGTAAAACATTGTCTTCTGTGCATTTAGAGCACTGTCAGCGGTGGCTTTTGGACAGACGAGGATCTGACGGAGCTTATACGATTGGTTAAGAAGTATCCAGGTGGTGCGGGCAGTCGCTGGAATACAATCGCCGAGGCCATGAACCGTACCGTGCAGGAGGTTACCTTCATGGCGGCCAAGATGAAGGAGAATGGTTATCGCATACCTGGACAGTCGGAAAGCGTTGCCGAGAGCATTGTCCAGGAATCGCAGCAGGCGGTGCGCAAGGAGAAGGTGAAAAAGGGCGCTGGAACTGCCAATGAGAAGAGCATGCTTATACCAGAGACCAACTGGACACAGGAGCAGCAGCGGGCGCTGGAGGCGGCCATTGTTAAATATCGCAAGACCGCAGGTGGTGGTGATCGTTGGCAAAAGATTGCCAATAGTGTGCCCGAAAAGACGAAGGAGGAGTGTCTGGTGCGCTACAAATACTTGTGTGAATTGGTCAAGACACAAAAGAAGGCGGAGGAGGAAGGTTCAGAGGCAGTTGTGCCTGCCGAGGATGAGGAAGGGGAGGAGGAGGACCAACAGCACGATGAATTAGAGGAGCAAACAGCGACTGCTGCTGCAGCTCCCGCACCTGCTGCACCACCACCAGCCAAAAAGCTAAGCAAACGCGAACAGCGACGACGTAAACGCGATCTGTCCAGTGACGAGGACTCCGATGATGCATATCAGTACGAGATCAGTTAGTTTAAGTCCACGGACAATGCTCACAATGCCTAGCCGAAGCACCACTTGACACTTGACGCCCAAGGAAAGCAACCATTGCTCAAAATCTGAACTGGCACAATTTGTGTGAGCGAGAACGAAACATTGTGCGAGCGAGAGAACAACCACAACAACAACAACAAAAGCGACAACTAAATTAATCATCAGCCAAATAAGTTGAATTTATATCAACCTAACTATATTCCCGATTCCTTTCCAATTTAGATGAACACTTCGCTCGCTCGACACGATTCGATTTTCGCCGCAAGTTTTTCAACTACATTTAGTCCAAGGGTATCCAAGGGTTTCCTCCACGGGGCTTTAGAGATTAGATTACATATTTTATATACAATTGTTTTATGGCTCAAAATGGAATGTATGAACAATTTAGTTGCATTGTAATTGAAATTGAATTTGGATTTGGATTTAACGCGTGTTACGTGATTTCGCTTGTTTTATGTTTTGTACATAAATGTATTTTATAATTACAAATATACGAGTATAATATTTCTTTGCTAAGTAAAGAGTAGTAACAATATCGCATTTTTCATGGATTAGGATTCATTTCATTACATATACACATATATATAGTATATATGTATATATATATCTGTTTATTGAATTGAATTAACTACGCATCGGTTTTGTCGGCTAACACGGACTCTTTGCTGATCTCCAAGAACGATGCTTGCGACATTTCCGTGTCATCCTCCTCCTCTTCGATTTCCATTTCAAATATGGTCATCTTGCGCCGACGATCGGAGAGCACCGTGGCAACCTTGCGACTGCCGGATACGGCCAGCATTTCACAGACACCATCCAATCCCTTAAATGTTGCCGCATCTGGTATATCGTGTATGCTGTGCGTCACCGTCGCCTCCGGCAGTTTCATGAGTGGCGCCAACTGATGTTGAGTGCATTGATTGCGTGCTGCGCTCAATGAGAATTGCACAAAGTAACTGTGCGGACGTACGCCGGGTGTGGGTGTGGTTGTTTGTGCCAACATGGAGATGGAGGATTCATTGTAGAACTGTAGATCGACAAAGCGCAGATTGTAGTAATCCTCGTGCAGTTGCGGTGTAAATGGACCCGGAAACAGTTGAACGCGCGTGCAACGTAATAGGCAATCCTCGCCGCGACTAAACTCAAGTATCATGGCCTCTTGCCAGCTGATGGTCACCGCCAACATATCACATTTACTGGCCTCATCCACATGGTAGCTGCAGTTGATGAAATCATAATTGGACAACTGTTCCTGTTCGAGCGATGGCTCACAGGCAAACTGCGGCAGATCGCCACATATCACAGCCGTGGTAAGCTTAAAGCTGGCACTTATGCTCTCAGTGGGTTTGTGGAACACTGCATCAATGGCATTAAACATCTTGTCCCGCTGCTGAATCAATGACAGCTTCTTGTCATGGGGCACAAGCAGAGTGCATTGTGCCAGGCATTCGTTCTCGGCCAGCATACGGGACCAGATCTCCGATGAGTTCAATGGCTGTGGTTGCGTTAGATATGCATTTTCCAGATATTGTCCAACACGCTCCAAATTGAATTTACTGCGTGTGAGCATGGGACTTGGACTAGCGCCAGAACATGACTCTTCCGTTCCCCCATGGCCCGATGTCGTTGCACACTTCTCATCGCTAACGCTATCGGCATCACATTGACCCTGCAGATCTGGTTCCATGTTGCAAAAGAATTCGACCAAGGCAACGTTCTCCTTGCCGGTGAAGTTCATGTCATCGGGAATCTCTTGATTGGACAGACGCAGTATGGTGAATATGATCCAAGAATGAAACAGCTTCATGTCATTCACCAGTGTATCAATTGTACGCTGCAGTTCGTGGACTTTTAACAAAAAAGGCGCCGCAAGCACGCATTGCCTCGCTGGCCACATCCGGAGAGATGAGTGCCTAGATATAACAATTATGACTATAATTGTAATTATAAGTTAATTCTAGTAATGAAAAAAACTCACGTCAAAGAAATGCGTCATGCGACCAAAGCCGGCAATTGTATTGAGAAAGTAGAACATGTTGATGGCAGCACCGTTTAATTGCTTGAAGACCAAACCTTGCAGATTGTTCAGACTCAAATCCACCGAGTTGGCAATCTTCTTGAAGACCTTCTCGGTCAGTGTTCTGCAGCGAGAATAAGACAGCGGCAAGGCACATGAGCACTGTATAGTGAATGTACTCAAGTAACTCACTCGAACAAAAACTCCTCGACCTCCAGCGTCGCATAGCCGAATACAAGCAGCTCTAGAAAGTTGGCTGATATCATGCCATATGCCTGCGAATTGGCATACTTGGTCAGCTTATTGTCCATCTCCAGTTGCACCGTCTCCCACGCTTCCGTCAGGCATTGTTGTGTATCATTGATGTAACTAGGCACATATCCAAAATAAATGAATTATTTTAGTTATAAAGAAGTTGATGAGGCTCACAGTATGAGATTTTACTTTTTGGTTTCCAGAATGTGGGCACAATGGGATGCCAGCTCCAGCATGGGTGATATGCTATCCTGTAGCACTTGGTTATGAAAGTGCAGCAGCTTCAATTGTTGGCCATCGCGTAGCAGCGCATAAATGGCATTAAAGTCACCATTCAGACGCACATCATACACATCGAAATTCTCCGGATGGAGTATGTGCTGTGTGAGATCGATGCTGCCGGCTTGTAGGGCGCCCAGCAGCAGCAAATGGACTTTGCCGCTGCGCATGATGACCACCAGGAAGCAGGGTGAGCCTTTGGGGAACGACTTCTGGTCGAGTGTCTTCAGGCACGGATCAATATTGGTGAGCGGTGGAAGCTTTGGCAAATAACGCTTATGCTTATCCTTTGCATTGCATGTGTAACTGTCAAGGCTTTCCCGGCAGTTGATTGCTTTGCTGAAGTAGACCTTCTTGATGTCATCCTCGTAAATTAAGCCTGATATTATGGTTTCACTCTCCGCATCCAGCAGCGCAACTTTCCCATTGCTATACCCGACCGCCAGCAATGTCTCATCCATTTGCCAGCTTAGCGAGCGGACGCGTACATCTTCCCCGGGCGTCGGAAAGGTGACGATCTTTTGCCAGTTTAATCTCTGTATGATTACTTCGCCTGCAAAGTAATCAAATGAACAAGAACACATTGATCATGTTTCGAGAGAGAAGAATGCTGTTGCCGGCTTTTTTACCCACCTTTCTCAGTGCCATAGGCAATTAGATCCATTTTGTTGTTCCATTCCATGCGCTCCACAATGCAACTCATGTTGCGAGCGCCAAGCAGCTTCATCGAACTTGATTGAGCCATTCTGTATCTTAGTTAAATCCACATGCGATTTGAAGAATATGTTTCTAATTTTTAGTTTGCCGGCTTGGCATCATAGCCTATCGAATATATCGATTGCCCAAAACAATTCCCCTCCTTCGTAAAGCGTTGCCAGATCGCTACTTTAACGTACGTGCGCAATATGCCGTATGCAAAAGAAAAATTTGGCTTTTTTGTTCTTACTTAATATTAAAAGTCAAAGACATGTTTATTTCAATTACATATTTATATGTAGGTTCTATTTTAGAAAGATGGCCAACATTCGCAATCAGTTGGGCGTTATAATTAACATGCATGTATGCCTATGTTTATTATGTATGTATAAGTAGTGTATGAATGATAATGTCTATGTTAATTTGTATGTAAAACGTAGGAGCGAGCATATGTCTGCGTGTGTGTGTGTGTGTGCTGCGATGCAGCTTTTGTAGGCTCATTAAGTTTTGTGCTTGCAACTAAATGGTGTCGCCGGTCCCTGATTCTACGCTAGCGTCCGGCTTAATGTTCTCATCGTTGATGCTGCCACTGGGACTAGCACCCGTTGCACTACCAGGAGTTCCATCGCTTCCACCTCCGTTACCATTTCCGTTACCAGTGTGCCAAGTGAGACGCTCCTCATAAAATTGTATAACAATTTGCGGACATTTGACATTGGCCAGTTTGGCGGGTACCAAATCGGCGTGATCGCTACCTTTCCATTTCATCAGAAACATGAGGTATCCTGAGTAGTCGGTGGCACCAAGAATTTTCGAAGGCTCTAAGCCGCGATCGAATCCAATCAGCTTTTTCTGTTCATCGGTTTCGTCCTCCATGAATGATTTCCTTTTACTTCGGATAGATTCAGGTGTGGATGATGTGGAGAGACGCTTTTTTGTCTCCTTTTTATTGTTTTTTAAAGATTCTTCGAACGTTGCTATTAAATCGGGACAATCGAGATTTTCGACCGGCTCCCAAGTGTTTTCACTGCGTGGATAGCCCTTCCATTTTAAATAATATTCTGTACGACCATTCACTGTGCGTTTATCTTCTACGCGTTCGACTGAAAATTCGGCCATTGCAAATTGCCTTTGTGTTTTTCTGGGAACTTTATTTATTTACTGTAAATTAAAAAAAATTGTATTTGAAAAAAGTGACCAGTTCTAAGGTATTTTGGTATTTAGGGGGGACCATACTGCCATTGCATCGAAATCAAAGGAATTTAACCCATGGTTGCACACATATATCGATACAAAAATTTCCCCACAGCTGATTGTAAGCGGCATGTGGACAACGTGCGCGGCCCTCAATTGAGTAAATAATTCGTTTATTTAGATGCACACTGAGAGAATACAATAAACTAAAATGGGTGAATTTATTGCGGAGATGCAGGAGCGCCTGCTGCCGGAGTATGAGCAAATGAAACACTATCAGGTCTTCACACCAGATCAAATCAGGTAAGTCATCCAAACATGAAAAAATGCAGATTTTTGCTGAATATTGTAACTTCCAGAGAATGCATACGAAAGCGCGAGCGATTGTTGTTAAATATAACAAAAAGTCAAAAAAGCATTGCCGATTACTTGGACTTTATCGTATACGAGACACAAATGCATATGACAATTTGCGAAAAGGAAAAACTTGGGGGAATGAAACTACGCGGACTCAAATCCTCGATAGCAACGCGTATTATACGGATGTACAGAGAAATGCTGGTTAAATTTGCACATGAAAAGCGTCTGTGGAACAATTTCATCAAATTTAGCAAGAAGTCAGCACCACAGGAGGTGGCTGGCATCTATGAAAAGATGCTGTCGGTACGATGCAGATGGCATTCCCAATCCTCAATGATATTAATAATTAAGAGATATATTTACAGTACCATGGGGACGATCCAGAGACGTGGACAAACGCCGCATTGTGGCTCTACGAATACAATCGACTAAACATCACACGCGTGGAGCATATATTGTTGCGGGGACTACAACGCCATCCCACATCTGAGGCGATTAACAAGGTTTTCTTCGATATACTATTGAAGGAGGCAGCCCAGGCGGACAACAAACGCAATCTGGCCGATAATACTGTCTCAGAGCAGGAGATCAAATTGGAGCGGGTTGTGTCCGTCTATCGGAATAGCTTGGGCAACATAACACAATTGGATTACTTTTTCAAATTGCTTGAAGTATGTGAGGATTATCCGGAGATGACGGTAAATCTTCAGCATTATATTATTGAGGATATACAGACAAAGTTCTCCCGTGAACCCGCCCTGTGGGATGCATTGGCGAAGCGAGAGCTGCGTGGCTTCCATTTGGGTGATTTACAAAAATATGCTGAGAAGGGCGAAGACAGCAGCGAACCATCTGAGAAAAAGGTGCGAACAGAGGAGAATTGCGTGTGGCAGACACGCTCCAAGAAGCGACGCATTGAGCTGTGCGTGCTTGTGTACAAGACGGCAGTGCAGCATATTCAGACGCAGGAGATGTGGAATTTATATCTGGAAGCCATGTTGGCGCTTAGCAGGAATCACAAAACCGAGCGCGCCTTCACCCAACAGTGTTTGGCCACAGCTCTACAGGATGGCCATAATTCCAAGCTGATGCATTCGAAACATTATGCCACACTCAGCATGATACTCGGTAGCAATGAGAATGGCGGCGATGCTTGTGTGCGCATTCTCACCGAGGCACTGGAGCATGATCCATCGCTGCGCATGCACGAGCTGCTGCTGGCCGCTCTCATTCGCAACGATGAAGAGCCAAGCATCTACAAGTTGTTCAGCCAGGTGCGTCGTACAATGGGGGCAGCCGGCCTACCTCTCTGGCAGAGCGTCATTAGCTATTATCGGGCGCGTGGTGATATCCAGTCTAGGCGACGTCTGAACGACATTTTCACGCAGGCCTGCAAGGAGACCTGGCCGGAGTTTGCCGATCTGCGTTGCAGCTACTTGCGTTACTTGTGGCACGAGCATTCGCCAACAAAAGCGCGCGATGAATATGCCAAATTAGCACTACAGCCGCCCATGTCCGTTCAGCTGCATCGTGAGATGGTTCAGTTGATAGAGAGCTCTAAACTCAAGGTACACATAATGACAATCACTTCAATATGATTTATTATTCATAATTTATGCAATTACAGGATTTGCCAACAATTAAATCGTGGCGCATGTGCTATGAGTTTATGGCTACATATTTTGGCAAACAAGATCCAACTGTTTGGATTGATTACATTGCCTTCGAGCGGGATCATGGCGAGATCAAGAACATTGCCTTACTCAGTCGTCGCGCTTGCTCCACACTCGATCCGCAGTTTGTCTCCATCTTTGAGGAGAAGCGTGCGTTAGCTCATGTTGCCGCGGCTCCAACTAGTTAATTAAGTTAGCTTATGATCGTAATTTCTGTTATTTCTGATAACTTTTTTTTTTCCTTTTCCTTTGAAATTGTTTGAATATTTTATGATTTCTCATATAATATTTCAATTTACGATGCGAATGTGTTTAAAATAGTGAATAATTCAGCATATGCAAATATAAATAGCAAAGAAAACAACATTTATTATAAATATTTTATAAAAATTGAATTTGTTTTATTGTATTTATACCCTGTGTAATAGTTTAAAGCAGACATTTCTGTCGGGTCTTATTGTATAATGTATATATTTTGTTGGGCAGCACTGTCTCAGTGAGAAGTGAGTAAAGCTTCTCGTATTAATTCTGCCTGTCCAATAATTTGCATTCATAATTGCAGTTACAATGAAAACTAATAATGAATCATATTTTCGTACCAGTTCCAGTCGGAGTTTCTCCCTTATCAAAATCTAGCCTGGTTATATTATTTATTTTACTATTTTACTAAATATATATGTGTAATTATTCCAAGTATATATTATAGTATATATTTTATAAACTTCTCACGTTTTTATTAGGCATAAAATGAAGACAATTTTCAATTTGTACTAAACTGTTGAATATAATTTATTTAGGCTATTTGGCTAGTGAATTATGAATACATTATTTATCTATTATCTTCTGCGCTTTTACACTTATTTTTGTAGTTTTAAATATTTGTAGAATTGCTGCTTAAATAATTTCAAATTTTATGATTTGTTTTCTTTGTTTCTATTTTTTTTTCACATTTGTATAATTACAGAATTCCCATTTTTCCTATTTTTTTATGACTAATTTTCAATATTTCTGGTCTTATTTTGTGTTTTTTTTTTCTAATATTTTGCAAAAATTACATTTAATTGTCGCTTGTACAAGTCGCAATATAATAACTATTTGCCTTATAAATTGTGTTTCTATTAATTTACAATGGCCACAGGGTATAAAAATGTGTTCATACGTCAAGAATATATGCAAATGTCTCGGACAATATTTACTTATTTATACATATATAAAAAATGTACATATTTAGTATTTGGTTATTGGCATTGATAAGAGTAAGAACTCATTCATATGCAATGTACTTGCATATATGTTTGCATGTATGCATGTATGTATGTTTGTATGTGTGTGTATGTGTATTAATCTACATAAAAACTTACTCACAACGCACATATGCCTGTATGTGTGTACTTACAAACGCACACACCAGTTGCCATTTCGCTGTCACCGTCGCAGTCAACGTTGACGTCGACCGCGACGCGTCACTGCTTAACGCAATTGCCGCCTGAGCTTTGGATGCGCACGCTGGCATCGCATTGGGTCAGTCAGTTTTCGCACAACGTGAAGGCAACACGTAGTCAGGTCGTGAGTGGAGAAACCAAAAGCCGAAGTAAATTCGTATCGAAAAGCGAAAGTCGAACAATAGAAAAGGAAACACGATGGAGTTTAACAATCGTTTGCTATTGAAGATCATTGAGCTGGTGAGTACAGTGTCTGTTAATTGTATTCATTTCTTATGTCTATGCTTGTCTCTCTGACTCTTGCACTGACTCTCGCTCTGACTCTTGCTCTCCCTCCGTCACTGTCTCTGTATCTTCTTATATCCTTATTTCTATCACTTTCTTCAGTTTTACTGCTGTCACCCCAACTCCATTCACATGTCTTGCCGGCTACTGTGAGAACTGTTGCTCTTTTCGCTCTTTGCTACCCTCCCGTTCTTGTTCTTGTTGTTGTTGTTGTTGTTGTCTTGCAGCAACCGGTTTTCATTGGCCAGACTCGATTTCAATGCTCATGACGTTATTTGGGGATTTATTTTACTTTATTTTTTTTTTTTTTTTGGTTTGTTTCCTTATTTTTATGGCATAATCGTAACTGCGTAGTTTACCAATGCGTGTTAGCAACATTCTTTTGTGATCCCAGCCGGGCATGATGTCATTAATGCTGGGAGTTTTTGAGACTCAAATGAAATAGATACTCGAATTCCCATACCTTCGGCTAGTCGCTCCACATGCCGCATGACATCGCATGAGAGCATTAATCTTCAATAAATGGCAATAAATAAAGATTCTGACTTCCGTCTACATGATGTCAGCATCGCATACATACATATATGTATGTAGATTATATTATTTATTTATTTGCTTCAATAATTTCACAAATCTATTTGCCTACAACTTCCGATGAGTCAGATTTATTTACTGCCCCCTTCCACCCCTTAATTTGTTGTATTTTCATGCCAGCATTTGAATTAATTGCATTCTGGGCAATCTGAAACGTTTACCCATTAAAATATATTGTTAAATAGGCAAAATGTATTTGGATTTCAATTGAGTTTATCACCTGTTGTTATTGTTGTTCTCTTTTGTTATTCAGTCATTGATAGCCGCACTTTGTATCAGTGCAACATGACGTATGAGCAATAATTATACAAATTGTATTGTGCATGCAATGCTTTTGAATCCTCCGGCTTGACATGAGCTCACTGACTCCAGAGTTTCATTGCCATGGAGCACAGTTCAGAATAGCATAGAATGTGATATACAATTTCAAGGCGAAATTATTTAACTCACACACTTTTCACTTGGCAAATTGTCACTAACTTAATATATATTGTATAATTATATTAGTGTCTTTCTCTGCTTAATAAAGCGTATAATATGCACTTTAATAAAGTGTAATTCTTGATATGACAAACTTTAATCTAACTAGTCGAAGAACTTGGTACAGCTGGGATTACTATATCATAAATGTGGAATTCAACATTCCACGCTTTGATTGCATTCCTTTTAACTATTTTCTTTGTGTATTAGAACTTCTTTTTATACTATATAAATAGTATTTAAAATATTTGCATTTTTTGTTTAATTTGTGACAAAATGTGTAACGCATTGGGAAAGTGTGTCAGACTCCATGGAGAGCACCTGATAAGGCAGAGCAGATGAGTCAAAATTCGTCAGTCAGTTTCTAAATAATGATAGCATTATATGACATTATAATATGATTATTTATATTACGTTTTTATTTTTCCATATACATACATATTTCTGTCAAATTACGCGAATGTCAATTGCTGAACAGCTTTTATTGAAATCAGTTGACTATATTATATATTATATATTGAAGTAATCGCTTGAAAGAGCTGTTGTTGTTTAAATAATTCCATTGTTTTTGCAAAAATTTCTTGAATAAACAAAACCAATGAGCGCTTAAGCTGACTCAGTGTCAATAAAATTAAGTTGACTATAAAATGTACATATATAGCAACCGATCGGTTGATAATTGAAGAAATTGTATGTACATATACGTTTAAGCCTGAGTTGGGGCAAATGATATGTTTTAAAATTATAAATAATTATAATAATATAATATAAATATAAATATAAATAATCAAAATAATTAGCAAGCGCATTAAATCTACGTCTAGCTCAATATAGCTGATCCATCTTGACATTTCTTTTCTTTTTATACCCTGTACAGGGATATATTAACTTTGTGAAAAACATTTTTGTAACAGGCAGAAGGAGGCATCTCCGACCCTATAAAGTATATATATTCTTGATCAGTATCAACAGCCGAGTCGATTGAGCCATGTCCGTCTGTCTGTCCGTCCGTCTGTATGAACGCGTCGATCTCAGCAACTATAAGAGCTAGAGACACCAAATTTTGGATACCTCTCCTCCTTCTCCCGCAATTTGAAAAAAAAAACTAATAATAGCCACATTTTTCACCGTAAATACTTCCAACTTAACAGGTGCTTGAAGAATATCATATAGAAGCAATGCTGAAAGTTTCATTAAGATCGGTTTATAAATAAGACAGATAATCAGCAATAAAAGTTATTTTTCCATTGAATCGTAGAGCAGCAGGCAGCACATGTGTGCGAGCGAGACAGCGAACGACTGCGACACAAGCATATGTAAATTAAGTGTCGTAGCACTCAGCTTTTGATTGAATATGTATAAATATGTGAAAGTTAGCTGCTATAAGAATGCAAAGAATTCATATGCTAAATGAGAGTTTCAAAAGGGTATTCTTGAAACACCTGTGATGTTCTTACTTTTATTTTAATCAAAGTACCTATTATCAAAATACTTTTAATGTAGAAGCCTGTACAGGGTATTATACTGTCGAATGTGGTCGACTGTAGCCTTTTCGACTGATTTAAAATGATGACATGAGCTGACATGACATTCTTAATTGCCGGCAACTTTTATCATCATTTAAGTGTTGTAATTAGAAAGTACGTAAACATATACTTAAATCATGGCATAGTTGTTGACCCTGTTGACTGTATGAGGTGTTGGTGGGGGGGGGGTAGGTTGTAGGTTGTGTCAGGCCACACCCGAAAGGTATTCAACTTAAATTCGTGACACATTTTCACAGCTTTAGGTTTTGCAGTAATTAAATTGGAATACGAGTGTAAACAAATGGAGACGCGCCTTGAGTTACATTGGCACGTACGATATGTGCGATAGTTGATCATGATGCTGATGCATATGATGATGATGTTGATGATGATGATGATGATGATGATGTCATAATAGCAAGTGCGAGCGCACATTACGCATACGCCATGTGCGCCAATCGATCGGGCAGCTGGCAAAGGTCGTAGCTGCTGGCGCTGCATTGAATAAACAACAAATCAAAATGTGTACATGCGTGTGTGTGTGTGTTTGCGTGTGTATGTGTGTGTGTGTGTGTGTGTGAGCGGCATAACTAATTTGATAGCTAGTAGGACGCTTAATGAGCTGACCAGCAGCACCTCCAGCAGCAGCATTAGTCATCGACATCAACATCAACATCGACAAATCAAATACAGTATAAAGTATAACAATAATAACATTAACAATAGCAATGGCTAGACTCGCATTCTTTTGTGTAAATATTTGATAATATCTTGGTCATGGGAAACGGCTCAAGTTATTTGCAGATAAGGTGCCATAATAACTAATTGTTTGTATTAGATACATATTTTAGTTGTGCCGCTTGAAGCGCTTTCACTTTGTGTGTGAATCGAAATTCTTGCATCACGCTCGCAAATCTCTTTACGAGCTAATAAATGTTTTAACTGCAAATCTTTTTATGCTTCTGGCTATTTGCAATGCCTTTGTTATTGTTTCTCGACATTTGTTGGCTGTTTAGATGTGAGTGTGTGTGTGCGTGTGTGTGTACGTGTGTGTGTGTTTTGTGGGGTGTTGTGGCGCGTCTGCAGAGCATTGGCCAGTGTCAATGGCATGTCAGCGTCATATAATTAATTGCTACATGCCGTAACAATACACACACACACACACACACACACACACACACACACACACACTCACTTACCTTAACTTACCTAGCTGATTTCATATGAATTTGATATATGGGCACTGTTAGAGGCGTCGGCGCTTAATTTGGACAACTCGCTTGACTACTTTTAGGCCAATAGCCACAATGCTTTTGCTTTTGGCCAACACCAAATGGGCCGTGTTTCATAATCAATGGTAATTCCTTCTTTTTTTTTAATTTGTTCTCTCTATTTCTTTTCGTTGAGAATTCGAAGCTTAGATTAATTACATTAAGCAACTCAGTTGTAGATTAATTTGATGGTCATAATTCGTAAAATAAACATTTTGAAATTTATTTCATTTTATTTTCGTGATTTTAATGCATTTTGCTCATTGCCTTGAAATCTTTATGTGCATTTGCTATAAACACAAACCGTCTACAGTCAACTGAGGGTAAATGTGATTTGAAATTATCTTCCCTATTGGCTGTTGGCATTATAATCAATCAAAAACAATTCGGTCTCGCAATTAGTAAGCATTAAAAAATTTATAATTTTTTTTGTTGATATTTGTTTTTGTTGGAAAAATAAATATTTATTTATAACATTTATTGTTAACTGCTGGCCAGAAATAACAACAAATATCTCTAAAGTTGAGTTGTTGCCCTTTTTGTTGTTAATATCAGAATTTTATGTTTATTTAGCCTGTGTCCAATAAAAATGGTCAAAAAAGAGTATAATAATTATGTGCAAATGTATGTAACAGGCAGAAGGAGACATCTCCGACCCTATAAAGTATATATATTCTTAATCAGTATTAATAGCCAAGTCAATTGAGCCATGTCTGTCTGTCTGTCCGTCTGTCTGTATGAATGCGTCATTCTCAAAAACAAATTATGAACGCATTTCTCAGAGTTGACTCTTCTTACTTGGCACTTTTAAGTAAAGTATATCATATAAAAACTGTCCTGAAAGTTTCATTAGGATCGGTCTATAACTTAGAGAGATAATCAGAAAAGAAATGTTGCTTTGCACGCAGCACATGTGTGCGAGCGAGACAGCGAACAAGACTATATAAAGTGTCGTAAATATATTCTTACATCTATTATAATCGAAATACTTAATTTAGAAAACTGCACAGGGTATTATGCAGTCGCTCACGCTCGACTGATCCTCGTGTTACTATGTGAATTTAAATATTTATTTAAATAGTAAATAGTGTACACCTAGAAATTAATTGCAATTGATCAGTAATATTACTAGGAAATATTACACAGTAGATATACAATATAAGGCATATCAAAGTTCGCTCGATTGAGAAAATAATGTGTTCACATTGGTATTATGAATGTTATGAATGAATGTGAATACAGTGCTCAAATCTTTGCCGTTGATTCGTTTTCATTTTGTTTATTATTACATTTGGCTACCAGTTTTATTTGCCTATATCTATGTTTAGCATTGGAATATACAAACGCGTATATAGCATATTAATTGTGGTTGTCGTTAGGCAATAAAACTATATGGAATTTCAGCTATGCAAGCACCGTAAGTTGAATACGCTTTGCTGATCGATAGATCTTGCCATTAATTTCTTTTAGTTTATTTTAACAAAAATAAAATGTTGGGAATAAAATTCCATAATTATAATATATACATATATATGTAAATATACACTTTGCAAAAATATTTAAAAATATCTTAATTAAAAATTGAAACAATAAATTTATTTTACAACTTAGTATTCATAACTATGTTTGATTAGGTTGCTCGACCGGAAAATGACTTCAAGGGAAGGGTATTAAATGTGAGCCTTAAATGCAAACGAATGTTTCAATATTTAGCTATTATTGACATACGTAATTGTGTTTGGTTCCAGCTAATTTTATTTGCTGCTAATGGGCGCGTGGTAAACAATAATCCATATACCAATAATTCATATACAACAAAGTATATAACTGTGTCTGCTCTATCTAACTAACTATCTATATGAATATCTACATATATGTACATATATTTATGTATATCCAATAGAGTCTAATGTGATATCTCTAAGCTGCTAACACGCTGTCCTAATGACATTTTGTTGTTGTAGCTCGCATTACAAGTTAAATAATAGTTGAAATTGTTGTTGTTGTTGTTGTTGTTGTAGTTGCAAGGATACACCGCTGTGTGGCATCCTTTTAGCTGGCAATTAGCGAATACTAACGGCATTTCTAATTGATTGATTGATTGCCCCAACTATGTACAATGTGACACCGTTTTGTAACACACCCGTGCTCCATTTATAATACTCTTTCAACTTTCTGTGGACACTAAATATGATAAATGGCCCATCAATATAGCCACCATTTGGTCATATCAATATGAATATCATACATACATACATACATACATACATACATAGTCTTCTACATAATTTGATAAGCAAATTGGCTTAAATACTCGCAACGGAATTCCCTCCATTGGGCATTACCAATGCCAACTTATATGGACTTCAACAACAACTGGCAATATGTCATCTATAAATAATACTTGCATTTAAATGGGGTCTTAAAGTTTTAAAGATACTAGACAAAAGGCTGTATATGGATTGCAACCAATTGGGAACCTATCTTTAATTCTCAATGAAATTTAAATTCTTAAAATATCAATATCAAATTGCGAATAAAACTTACTTAAATAAATAAATAAATAATTTAAACGGGCTAAGTATATTTGTTGTTTATAAACGAGCTAATATATTTAAAATAAATCAATAACAAAAGGGGAATAATACTTTATTTATGTTTATAAACTATATTGCTCAACTTCTTCACTTACTTTTCATTCCCAAAGAAATGTAAATTCAATAAATATCAAATCAAATTGTGAATAATATTTAATAAAATAAATAAATTATTTGAACAGGCTAAACATATTTGATGTTTATAAACGAGCTAATATAGTTTGGAACATCTCAGGTATTTTTTCAAATTTAAAATCTCTTAAAATCTCAATCAAACTGAAAATAGTTTGTAAGAAATTTAAAATATCAATATCAAAGAAATTTAAATTCAATAAATGTCAACTCAAATTAAAAATAATATTCAATTTGATTAATTTATTAAGTTTAATAATTTTTATGATAGCAATAATTTAGCTTGACTTCTTATTTTCTTAGTTTAGTCAATAAAGTGTTATAATAAGAGATTAGTAACAGAATCTCACTTCTCACTTCTCACTTTTTTTAATACTTAACAAATTTTAAATTTTAAATAACCTAAATCAAATTAAGAAGATTATTTAATTAAATAAATTATATTATATATTTTATTATTTTATATTATATAAATATTATTATATATTATTTTGTTATCAGATCTTACTGAAGATTTTGCAAAATTTTTGCACATTTTTATAGTTGAATTAATTTGTAATTATGTTGAGATAATAATAATTAATAAGATAAGTTTAATCGAAATTTCAAATGGAAAGTAATGAAGCAACTTATGCAATTCCTTTGCCTTTTGATTGATGATTGATTGATTACAATTTCTTTACGTCTTTCAACTGTTTGCTATTGCACATTTTTGAATGATTGAAGATAAGTTACACTAAATTCTTCTGGCATACCATTGTTCTTTGTGATTGATTGAGGAATAGTACAATCTTCTATATAAAACTATTACAATTGCTTAACTTCTTTCCACTTTTCGTCAATGCTTTTTTTTCGTTTGATTGATGAATGATTGCACTCTTCTCTTATTGTAAATTCTTCTGGCATTCCATTGTTCTTTTCGATTGATTGAATGATTGAAGAATAGTCACACTCCTATTTGCAATTCTATTCCAATTCCCTAACTTCTGTCAACTGTTTGTCAATGCACTTCTTGTGTCCGTGTGTGGCCATCTTGTCAATTGTCCACGTCCACGTCCACGTCCATGTCTGATCCAAGTTTCGAGCGCTCATCGCAGGTCTTCACCGCCAGCATCATCATATTGATTGAGAGCGTTGCGGATCAGGGCTATAGCAGTGAGGCGATGCTGGTCTGTGGCACGTTAGCCGGCTATTTGATCATTTGCAGTTCCCTTACCATAGGTAATGTTATGTCAATGGCCATTTTGTTTTGCTAGCTCAATGCGAATCCATATTGCAGGACACCTGCTGGGCGCCAAAATGGACAAACGAATCGATATACTCTTCGCAGTTGCCGGCTGTGTGCTATTCATTTCGACTGGGGCTATCATTCTCGATCGCTGGATGTACAATTATGAGACTGCTATCGATAGGAACACCATTCTCTCCTCGGGCGTGTTAGCTTTCTCCAATGGAATCATTTTTATCGCCGACACTTTTGTCATCTTTTATGCCAAATAAATATTGCCATAAATCAAGAAAACGATCAACTTTTAACGATTTCCAAAATATTTTTTTTTTTTTTTTTTGGGATTACTAAATAATACATCTGAACAATCGATATAAAGAAGTTGGACTATCAGTTAATACAGCAATTGATTGGGCAATGCAATTTGTTAATTGCTGTGGCCCCAAAATATATGCTATATTTTATATACATTAAATAGAAAGTTGAAATTTAAATACAAAAGGGTGTTATAACTTTGTGCGAATGTATGCAACAGACAGCAGGAGATGTGGCCGACTCTATAAAGTATATATATTGCTGATCAGTAACAATAGCCGAGTCGATTGACCCATGTCTGTCTGTCCATTCCTGTTCCATTAAGGTTCATGTCTAACCTCTTCAGATCGAGTTTATGGCTGCATTTCTCAGCGTACATACTTTTTACATAATTCGTGCTTAAAAAATAACAAATAAAAGCAATCCTGAAAGTTTCCTTAAAATTGGTCTATAAATAAGAGAGCTACGAAGTAAAGAACATTTTGCATTTTCAAAAGAGTATTCTTTCAACACCTGTTATGTACTTACTTCCATTATAATCATAATACTTAATTAAGCAACCTGCACAGGGTATTAGAATGTCGCGCTCGCTTGTTTTACATTTGAATTTAGCTGTCTTATTCGGATATTTCTTTCAACTAAATTTCGCTGAAGCTTCTTAAGGATTCGTTTTAAAATGTTCACTACTTGGCAGTAGAGTTTCCTAAAAATGTAAATATTTAATAATTTTAATAATAGGGAGACGAAGGTAGTAAAATTTTAATAATCCAAATAATAACAATTCTTATTCTTTAGCTGATTTTGTAATATCCCCAAACATCACGATCAATTTTGATCAATGTTCATAATTATGAGAATAAACCAAATAAATAAATAACATTTCTTAAGCTGCAAATTAATCAAATGTGTTAATATAATATTTCAGTTAAAACTTGTATATAAATAATTATAATTAATAATTGCAACTAATATTTATCTTGATCTCCACAGGGCATTGCCATTGCTTGTTGTGTGCTCTATGAGGTTGTGGGACAGATGAGCAAGCGTCCATTGATCGTATGCGGAACCATTGGCGGCTTCACCATCATCTGTGCTGTGCTTCTAGTTGGTGAGTCGTATATGATGATGAATCGGAGATTGAATTCAAATATCTAAATCTACATAGGACACGTACTCGGTTCGGTTGTGGAGAAACGTCTGAATGCGCTAATCTCGCTGCTGGGCTGTGTGCTCTTTGTGGCATCGGGTGCCTTGGTCATCGATGAGTGGCATGAGGCCTATGACTTCTTGAAGGATCGCAAGCGTAATGCCATCGCTGCTGGCGCCTTGATGATCATCAATGGCACTGTCTTTCTACTGGATACACTCTCCATTTGCAGAACGTAAGCCCAACAGGCAAATGATGTTAACTGGGCTCTCTCCATATTTATAATACGCTTCTCTTTTTTTTTTTTTTGATTTTTTTTTGTGAATTTCTCATGGCTTCTGTGTGGGGTCATAAAGCGGAATATGAATCTTGTGTAAACTCTACGAATATCATGTACACACATATATATATATATATATATATATGTAATTTTTTTGAATATACACACACACACTTATCTATGTAGCATTTAAGTAAAAATTCTATTGCGCACGAACAGCGTTTGCTAAACAAATATCAAATTGTTCACAGGAATCCATTAAATATACTATATGCTCCTATACTCCTATACATACATATATGTATCTGTATTTGTATTTGTATTTGTGTTTGTATTTGCATTTGTATTTGTAATTGTATCTACATTTGTGGCTCTAAGTGTATGTGCTTGTATCTAGTATCTACCTTAATCTGGAACTGGTCATGTCTTATACATATAATAATTGCTCTGCCTTTTTTATTTTCACTACGTTGCCATGCCCCAAGCCCCTCCCCCGTTACTGCCACATCATGACCCATGCTAAGAAAATTGCGCAAAATTGCTTGAAGCGCATTTTCAGACTCTTTCTGGGAAAATTTGCTTCGACACACGCTGCGTGACGTCACGTGCCAACCGCTGTTAGCGTAACCTGCCCTCAAGTTTGACAACTTTTTACATTTACTTTCAATTTTCAAGATCCGCTCGTACCGATCTCTAAAGCTCTTCATGGAAAATCCCAACAATCATTATGAAATTTCGCATACAATGATAGAAAGATACAAATAGATCTAAAATGTAGAAAAGTTTTCAGGATTTTGATTCCTTAGAACTTCAGCGAATCATAGAAAAGGTTGCTTACTGTATTTTGTATTATTGCAAAAGAATATTTGTTATATTTAAATTAGTTATTTGAAATCTAATCTGAAAAGTTCTTATTCTTTTTTTTTTTTTTTGCAATTTGTATTTCAAATTTACTTAATTAAATTTTACACAATTTTTTATTGTTCTTATTTTCTTGTAAAGAGATGAGAATAAGTTTATTATTTTTTTTTTTAAATAGTTTATTTGTTTAGATCTAACAAAGTGGCATTTATTTAAAATGGTTTATTATTTATTATTATTATTTGCAATTATTTAGGCTAGTTAGGGTATTTTAGCTTCGTCATTTTGCAATTACATTTTCTTTGCTTTTGTTTTGTTAGCTAATTTATTTATTATTACATTGCCTTTTGTCTGTTGCCCTGCGTGTGATTTAGTTTTTTTTTTGCCTTCGTTGTCTTTGCTAAATAATTAAGCAATTTATTTAATTATTATTATTTTTTTATTATTACTTTGTATGTTTCAACCCTCACATGGCCCTCTAGTCGTACCGCGGTGCCCGTCTTAACGGAAGAGTCGACGAAGAAAAACAAAGTTGAGATAAATCGCTTTTAGCCAGAGATTGAGATACATTCTACGCGTACTTACAAGAGACTTCAAACCGAGTTGTGATTTATTTATTTAAATTGTTTTTTTTTTTTTTCTTCTACTTTCTTTTTTTCCATAATTATATATTTATTCAATTTATTTCAAATACTATTGACTTACAGAGTATTGCTTCGCTAAGCAATTCCATCGAGAGTGTGCAGCTTGCAAGTAGAATTTGTCGTGGTTATGTTCATGTTCATGTTCGTGTTAAGCGTTCGTGTTGAAGGCTCATAATCAACGTTTATAGTACGTTGTACGTTGTATACTATAGTTTTATAGCAGGCAGTTGAAATTGCTTCATATAATATGGTAGAACATCTATAATATTTAATTTGTCTTACTAAGCAACCAAAAAAAAAAAAAAAAATAAATAAAATAAAAATAAAACAAAAATGGCAACTAACAAGCCAAAGGCCACAGATAATCCCACAATTATGGCCTGTGACTTTGAGATCTCTGGAAAATTTCCCAAGGAGGCATTTGAAATGTTTGCTGTGGCACAGGCGAAGCTCTTGGGTCTGCGCGGTTATATAACCCAGGTATCGGAGGATTTCTATAAGGGTCAGCTGCAAGGTGAGGGCAAAGTGATCGAAGCCTTCAAGCAGCTGATCGCCACAGCAGCTGAATACGTGGCTGCCGTCAAGGAGTTTATCATAAAGAACATGAAGACCATTGGGGAATATACCTATGAGGCTTTCGAGGTCAGGAAGTGACATTCAAACAAATTCAAATCCATCATTCATCAGTGATCTTAACTTTTGATCGTTAGTAAAGCAATTTCAAAATGAATGATCTGGTTTTTTCCTTTTTCTTTTTTTTTTTTTTTTGTGTAGTATTTTGAGTTGTTTTGATATGCTCATTGATTATTGATTATTGATGTGCTGGCAAGTTTTGAGTAGGCCCAAAGATTTATAAACAAGTTTCGCTGCGCTGTTTCTATCATATTACCTATTATGATCGAGTATAATAAACTGATCTTATCTGGTAAATGCGAATCTTATTCGCCTCTGCTTGAAGGTGCCACCTCTTTTGCATACAAATGGATGAGGCATGCCGACAACTAAATCGTGATAATGTTTCGAAATCAATGCGATCGGGCCATACATATTTTAAGTAGCTATCTGTCTAGAAGCCGGGTAAGTGCTGATGACTGCCAGTGTTGGGAAAGGTAATAATTGCACTCTGCATTCGCCATATATCTTTATAACTTGCAAATTGTGTTTGGGTAATACAAATTTTATGAAAATTCTTGGTGCACTTCCTCTCTCTAAACAAATCAACAGTTTTGTATACCCTGTACAGCTAATATAGCTTTGTGCAAAAAGTATGCAACAGGCAGAAGGGGGCGTGGCAGATATATATATATTCTTGATCAGTATCAACAGCCGAGTCGATTGAGCCATATCCGTCTGTCTGTCCGACCGTCCGTTCGTCCGTCTGTCCAGCAGCACATAGGCAGACGTAAATGAAGTGACGTAACACTCAGCTTTTTATGGAGTACGTACACATATGCAAAAGTTTGATGCTATAAGCATGCAAAGAATTCATATTGCTTACACACCTGTTATGTACTTGCTTCTATTATAATCAAAGTACTTATTATCAAAATACTTTTATTATAGAAACCTGTACAGGGTATTATACAGTCGGTTGCGTTCGACTGTAGCCTTACCGACTGGTTTTTGTTCATTATCTGTTAATAAATGTAAACTGCAAGCAGATAGACGAACGGACATGACTAAATTGGTTACAGGGTATATGAATCAGCTCAGTAATAGACGATAGGCAGTGCGGTGCGGCAATCTTTGTTATGAGCCGCCAGTGCGCAGTTCAAACAGAGGCAACGTTATAATTTTATGGGTCAATTTGCGGACGCCCATTACGAATGTACAGTTGTATTGGTAAGTAATGTGGGCACATACATACATATACATACATATATACACTCGTATTCGAGTACTAACCCATATGCGAAAAAGCCGCAAAATTAAAGGAAATTAAGCGTGGCAAGGCGGCAGCAACCACAGTGGCAGCAGCTAATCAGCCCCGCTAAGTGCGTCGCCGACGCATCGATGATAGGCAGCGACGGACAGCGATTGCGGTCGCTGCGAATTAGTCGCATAATTGCAACGCAGTGGCAACGCCGCCTAAGCAAACAGAACAGACGCAGACGCAACAGTGCTGCCAGCTTTTACAGCGCAAAATAAATGCTACAATTCCATTAAAGCATTTTGCTTATTTTTGAAAAAAAAAAAGAAACAAAAAACTTAACAATTGCGTATATCTAATTCACAAATAACCTAAAATATTTGCGAGTATGTTGAGATGTCGTATATACTACAAGATATTTGCTCATATTTGACACAAAACATTTCATATAAAGTTTGCATAGTCACTTTTAGCCATAAAACGGCTAAAAAGCCACTGCTGCGCGTTGTGTCGGCAGCGGTGATTGGCGCAGTCGCAATCGAATCAGAGGAGTCGTCACCGTCGTCGTCGTTGCTGTCGTTGTTACCGACGCTGACGCCGACGCCGTCGTCAGTTTGCTTTGAACACTCGTACGTGAAAGTTGACGCTGCGTACGCGACGGCGTTTTGAAAAAAGCTTTGCCAATACAATTTTGAAAGCGCAGACTTGTAACGGTTTTTTTTCTTCGCATCTCATACGTTTGGTACCAGCTACGATTTGTTTTTGTTATCATTTTGTTGTTGTTGTTGTTTGAAGTGAAATGAAAAGCATATAAAATTTGTGAATATTTTAGAGTTGCTTGCAAGATATTTTTATTTTTTTTATTTATTTTGGTTGTTTTTGTAATCTCAACGATTTGTGCAATTTTGCTGAAAGCTAACAACAAAATAAAAAAGTATGCAGCAACATTAATAACAGCAACCGCAAGACAACAAGAGTCAACAACAATTACGAGTACTCGTTGCAGGCAAAACGATCAGAGGAAGAGGTAAGTAAATATGCATAGCATTTGTTGTTGGTATCTGCTTTGTTTATGCTTGCATTTGAGCAAAAAAAAAAAAAAAAGCAAAAAAATAAGGAAAAACCAAAAAGTATAAACCTGGCGAACTGGCTGCCTATCCCAGCTGACATACATACATACTTATGCACAGGCTTTGGTTACAGATACAGATACAAATGCACAGGTTCAGATACAGCTACAGCTACAGATACAGATACAGAAACACAGATACAAACAAGCTAGACATAACCTCATTAAAGTTGTCGCTGTTGTTGTCCTCATTTTATCCGGCTGCCAGGCCATGAACGGAGTTGGAATCGTCTTCGATTATTGAGCCGTTTGACTTTTTCTCAACATCAACGAACCTGTTGCCAAAGTAGCGAAAAAAGAAAAATAATGTAAAAAAAAAAAAAAATTAAAATAAAAATAAAAATTATATTTCTTATACATACATACATACGTATACTATATATATATATATATATATATATATATATATATATATATGTATTTATAACAACATTTCGCTGCCGCTGGCAGCCTCTAGAAATATGCGAGACAATCTTAAAGCTTATTTTGTTCGATACACTTTAATCGGTTTAGGGTAGCCCAACATGTTCAAGCAGCCTTTTGTGGCTATACGCTCTACCTCTAACTGATCTATTCGCAACTCAAGGCACCTTCTATTTATGATACGATTAATATTAAATATATAAAATTGTAGTAATTTTCAAAGCTTTTTTTTCTTCAGATATTAATATTAAAACTCTTTTGCTGATAAATAAAAATAAATATTAAATTTAAAAAATAGAAAACTTTTCAAAGTAATGCAAAATATCAATTCTTTATAAATTGAATTTATAATAAATCTCTTAATTTTAAAAATTAAATAAAATATTTAAAAAAATGATTGAATTTTCTAAAGCTCTTAATTGAAATATATTTACAAATATACAAATAAATAAAAATTAATAATTGTATGTTTTCAATACAAATAGGTTATTATAATTATTTTAAAATATTAAAATTGTCAAAAAAGTCATAATCATTCAAAAGTCATAATCATTATTTACCACAGATTTGTTTGTTTGTTTGTCATTTAAGTTCTAGCTTAAATATTAACAACAATTTGGAACAGACTTCGCTGAGCTTAAAGCTGTTCACTATGGTTTAAGGGCAACAGCTTAAAGCTTGCCAGTGTAGAGTATGCTAGCGTCGTTGTTGAAGCTGAAAGCTCAGTCCTCTTGTTTTGTTATTTCTTCTTACTTGTTGTTGCCATGAACTTGCTTGTTGGCCTGGCCAAGTCAGGCCAGGCCAGGCGAGAGCCAGGCAGCTGAGTTGAGCCAGGTCCGAGTTCGCACTCTCAGGTTTAAAGCAATTTACGTTTGGATTCGCCCGCCTCAATTCGTCGTCCCCTTTTTGCTTTGCTCCGTTTCGGTTCCACTTGCAATTGTCCCCCTCCTAACCAACATGCCGCTCCCTGCCATCACTCTGCCCCCTTTTCAGCATCGCACAAAATGAAAATTATTACATTGCAGAGCCGCATCATTATCGCCACGCTTGAAATCTACTTTTGCCCCAGCTTCAATTTGCCACACGTTTTGCACACCCCTCATCCCGCTTCCACCCTGCTTACCACCCGCTTCCCGCTGCTCGTTGTTGTTGCCAATCAAGTGAAACATCGTCAACAGCCAAAGGAATTGAAAGTGCGCGCGCGCATGCGCAATTAAGGCCAAGTGCGCAAAAAAACAATGTTTAATAAAATGAAATAAAATAACAGCAACAACAACAACAACAACAACAACAAAAAGAAGTCATCAAAACAAACAAAAGCCAAACAAAAGTCGAAGGTTGAAGTGGAGCGAGTAGCGCAAAACATAAAAAAAAATTAACTTTTTTTTCTTTGGATGTTGGGGGCGCAGAACTTCGACTTCAATTTGAGATAGAAACATATACATATATATATATATATATATATATATATATATATATATATATTTATATTTCACATATAAACATATACATATATATATATATATATATATATATATATATATATATATATATCTTGTTATATGTACTTACATACATAGATATCTGTGTGTGCGATTTGGTGAAAATCAACATACAGGTTATACAGATTTATGATCACTTTCTGTCTGTCTGTCTGTCTATCTGCCTGTCTGCCTGTGCATTTATCTATATGTTCAACTGAAGCTACACAGGCGACAGTTATGGGGGAAGGAAAGAAGCAGCTGTGATTGAGGTCACATCAAAGTTGCACATTCAAATTGGAAATATCATTGCGATATGCGAAATGATAACAAAACTTGCCACAAATCATCTTTCTCAATGTTTCTCACCATCTTGCCTTCTCTTTGCATCTGCTCGCTCACTCTCTCTCTCTCTCTCTGACTCCTTCTCTTCCCCTTCTTACATATGATTTTGTGATTATTGAAAAACTTGCGACACCTTCAAACCTACAAAATCATAAGCCAAGCCCATTAGTTTCCGGCATATTTACTCTCTGCATCTATGAGTGTGCTTAGGTGTGTGTCTATGTGTGTGTGTGTGTTTGTGTGTGTGTGTGTGTGTGTGTGTGTGTGTGTGTGTGTGGGAAAGGTGCAGCTATAATCAACGCCTTCTTCAGCCTCTGCTTTGATACTAAGTAGGAAAAGATTGTGATGTGAACTGTAGTCATAATTGCAAATTGCAGAGAACACGGATTATTGGACATGGCTCGATGACTTCAGCTACGGATCAGACGCTGTAGGGCTGGCGGCTTGTGGGGGAGGGGAGGCGGTAGCGTTTCCCAGAGAGTGCAACAACTTGATAGCCATTCTCAGTTGCCATTTTTTTTCTTTTCTTTCTGTTTTTGTGTGCAACAAATTGATTGCTTTACAGCTGGTAAATGCCGCTTTGGCTTTGGATGTTGCAACGGGCGGCAAATATCTCACAACAGCTGTGCTGAGTTGAGTGTTTTTTTTTTTTTTTTGCTTGTGTCTTTTCTTTTGAACAGAAGGCAGCGTTGTGCTTTTGTTATTGCTGATGTTGGCATAAACTTGGCTCTTAGCTTCACTTATTATTTATTATGCAAAACAAAGAGGCAACCATAATAAGCCTTGGGCCACACATCAGCCGCAACAGTTTGGGAAAGTGAGCGGCAAACGGACTAGGGATTTGGATTGGCACTGGAACTGGAACTGGAACTGGAACTGGAACTGAGAATGGCAACATCTATGGGACATTGCCGCACAAACATATTTCTAATTTGTTTATTTATTCTTTTGCGAGATAAACAAATACAAATACAAATACAAAAAAAAAAAAAATGAAATAAAAAGAAAAACTGAGCATGACTAATGGCTGACCAAGCCCCAAAGACGACGGACAACGACAGCGGCAACGTGGGAAAGCTAATGCTCGCCCACGCTTTGATCTTTGGCTAGGATTTGTTGTGCACACAAGTGGTGGAGGGATGGTCGGACAGCCGGACAGCTTGGCAACTTGGCAACTTGGCAACTGGACAGCTGTTTGGCAATGGCCAGTGAAAGCGCTTGTGTTGCATGTGCCACGGCTGCCTGCTCCGCATTCGTAATTGTTGCTCTTGTGCCGATTCAAGCGTTGCGCATTTAATTGCCCCCACAGACAGAAGACCATGTCCGGATATTGAGTGCTGCTGCTGCCGCCGCTGCTGCTGCTGCTGCTGCCGCCGCTGCTGCTGCTGCTGCTGCTGCCGCTGCTGACGATGTTAATTGGCCATGCAATTGACCGAAACTGGATTTGCATACGTACACATCGCAACTGTCATAGCTGTCATTGCCATCATCATTAAAAGCAGCAACAACAACAGCAAACCACATCGTTGTGTGCGGGTTTCCTGCATAGTTTTGTAGCCAAAAGCAGTCAAAAGCATAAATATCAACTCATTTGCTTTAAATAGTCGCTCTGAAATCTCTTGTCATGGCCAAGAATTTGTGGATCATTACGCCAACGCGTTTGCGACAATTTAAGGTCAATAGTTTTTCACAATAGCATTACACAAAATAAAACAAAACAGAGAAATACAAATGAAAAGCAAACGAGAAACAAATCATTGAGGCGTCAAAATGGCCTATGCCTACATGTTATACGCATTTACTAAATATACATACATACATACATATATGTACATCAAAATTGTACTATGTATAGCCATTCTATTGTTACGCTTTAATACCCTATAACCGGAAAATGTGTAGGAACGGGCATAATATAGTTACGCAGATGCTGCTTCGACATTGATAGGGCATCTTTAGATTTAGCGCATTAAAAATAATGGGAATTTCATGAATAATTAACGCATAATAAAGTGATTAAGTTTATGTAATAAGCCTAAGAATACCATGTATTCTTTTCATAACCATTTTACAGCTATATCCTTTGCAATTGAGATGGAAAATCCAATTGAGATGGCAATTGAATTTAATCGAGAGTTACGCAATAGGGCTGCCAACTTGTACCAAGTTGAATGCGGTCACACTACACAAATTGAGTGTGGTCTGACTTTGTTTATTTTTTCTAGAGCATCTCTTTGTCGATCTCAATTTCTACTTGCACATTCTTACTTATTGCCTTTTTTTTGTGATTTTTACTAAACATAAGCTTTTTGTGGTGATTGTTGCCCGCATCAATTCAGGCCACTTGAATGTATCAGGCTTTGCCCATATGGGGGAAAAAAAAAACAAAACATATCGAAACAAATACAATGCCCAACAGTTATGCATAGATAGTTAGATACTCAAACTGATTGGTCAGTGGGTGTATTCGTATTCGAATTGCTTAGAAAGCATGCAGAGCAACGAAACAAAACTAAAAAGCAATCGACATTTAAATTGCCAAAATTGTAGCAACAATGAAGACTACAAAATTCGAGTTAACTGTTTTTTATTCATTTAGATTCGTGTACAAAATGTTTATGTCATTCTCCATTCACTGTAGAAATAATTAAGAGAGATATCTATGTAAATTTATATTTATATATATCTTTATCTATAACTATATCTAAATATAGATTTGGTCAAATAATTATCTTCGAGATCTGTAATGTTAATTCATTGGACAACTTCCTCATCGGGTTAGTTCAATATAAGGTCGCGTAATCGAAAAGCTGTGACAACTGACATTCATGATATTTGAACTACATTTGTATGCTCATATTTAGTGTAATACTCGTAGCATGGCCCCAACTGTCTGAGTTGGCCCACTCCCATTCGAGAGATCGAACCATGATCCGCTTACACATTTGCCCCGCTACCGGTTGAGCCATAGGAGACGTCAGACAGCGCCAAGGTCAACGCTGATGATGTTGGGCCACTTGCGGTCACCACTGGAACGGGATTGGGAACTGGAACTGGAACTGGTCACACGGTTCGTGGCCGAACACACCCATGGAATGTGTGAGAGGCTTTTATTCACGATGTTATTTATGCCACTAAATGTCAATCAGTTGGGCGGCTTTAAAATCCGTATCGGGGTTTACTTTTTAATGTTGCAAGCATTGGCGGCAGTGCATTAATGCTCATAAGTGTGTTGATGAGGCATGATAAATAAATGAGTTTACTGCGCATATTTAATGGCCATCAAAAGCGTCATCATAAATGTAATCGCAATCGTTATTGTTATAGTTATCGTAATCGGATTGATTGTGACGTCACAAATGCAGACAGAAAATTCTGCCTCAGTTGACCTTTTGCAATCGTCAGATGAGGCAAAGCGAAAGCAAATACTTTATTAAGATTTCCAAATTGGAGTCGAAAATGAAAATGAAAACGAAACCAAAACTGAAGCTTAAACTGAAACCTGAAATCGAAATGCATTTTGAAATGCGTTTAAATGAAAAGCTGGCAAGCGATAAATTAATAAAAATAATATGAAAGAAAAGTTTAGCTGCAGTCGTATCGATGTTGTTGTTGTTTTCGTCACGGTTATCTAATGTTTTTTGTGGCCGTTAGTTAGTATTTATTTATTTTTTAATACCTATTTAAACTCCATTTATTATGCGCTTTTTGTGTTTTTGTGTTGAATGAATGCGGCTGCGCAATGCCACCAACTTTGACTGCAAATATTGCAACAACAATAATAGCAACAGCAACGTGAGCACTGGCAACAACAACAACAACACACGTCGCCATCGTTACCGTCCAAATGAATTCAATTAAAAATTCACAATCAACAATAAATAACTAACTCAAACGCTTGGCGGCATTTGCTTTGCCTTTGCTCGGACTTTGAGATACAAATGCAAAAAAAAAAAAAAAAGAAAAAGAAACAAAACATCAACAAAAATGAAATAAACTAAAAAATAAAAATAAATAAATTAGCAGCACTCGGCTACGTTGCACAGTGGGCTGATCGTGCGTGAACATGAGTTGAAGCTTGTTGCAACATGCAAACAACTCTCAATCAATTGGATTTACGTTTATGTAAAGAAGCTTTGAGAACAGTTAAAAGCTCTCAAAGCACTTTTGAGTAAAATGCAATGCAATTATTGTTCATTATTTACAAAATACGTAACATACGCAACTTACATAAGTTTTGGATTACATTTTTTTTTTGTCAATACTCAACTTGAACAATCATTTAGTTCAGTATGCTTTCAGTATATTATATTACACTGACTATTTGTAGTTTATGTACGTGTCAAGCTGTTTTAATAATAACATAATCAATTCTTTGTTTATAATATTATTATTATTTTGCAGTCTGAAATGTGAAACTGATCGGTCTGTAAACAAACGTGAGACTTATTTAGAATTAAGCTATTCAATACGCTGCAATAATTAAATTAGAAATTTGAGTATTTATTGAATGCAATTTACTTAAAAACAAAGCTGAGTTTATTATTTAATAATACAATTTTGCGCTCTGTTGTTAATTGTGACAATTGTTGTAATTCATAAATCATGAACTTTAAATATTTATATATTTTATGTATTAATGTATAAACAAATGCGAATAATGTGTAAATTATTGTTTAATTTAGTAATAAGATGCTTTGCATTTGTTAACAAATTGCATTCGTTGCACTGTGCAACTTGAGCGAAAAACGCAAATTAAATGAAGGTAGTTAGTACTCAGCGTGCATAAAAGTGCGACTTGCGATCGTGGGAAAAATGCGATGGGGACCTGATTTGGCCACCGACGATGACTGCGACTGTGACTGCGACTGCGACGTAGACTGCGACTGCGATTGCGTTGTCTGTTTTAGTTCTTATGTTCAATACATTTATTACTCATGCGTCGTGTGCGCTTGGTCAAAGAAATAAAAAAGCAAAACATGAGAGGACGGCCACTTCAACGACTTTATTGTTTGTTATTGTTGTTATTATTATTGTTGTTGTTGTTGTTGTTGTTGTTGCTGTCAGTTGTTTCTTTTAGGGTCAAAACACTTTTCAAAATCGAATGCAAATTTTTTAGTTCTGATTGAATGGACTTCGATGCGGATCTGTGCTTCAGCTTCGGCTGCTGCTGCTGTTGCTGTTGTTGTTCTTGTTGTTGCGGCTTTCAACTCTTATTGTTTATGAATTTTATTATGATTTTTGGCGCTGGCTAAAAGACTTATAGACTTTCATTGATGGAAACTTTCAAAAGCAAAATCAAGCCATTGGATTTGCCAATCGAGAACGGGCTGTCGGTCAAAATGCGAACAGGTTTTTTGAGTTAGAGTTTTTGTGGCTTTTTATATATATTTTTTATTTTTCTTTTTTGCCAGATACGCAGATACATTTCGCAGATACTTCATTTCGTTAGACCGACAGTTAGTTGGGAGTGTGTGTGCCTGCGTGTGTGTGTGTGTGTGTGCGTATGTGTGTGTGTGTGTGTGTTTCACAAGCCATCAGCAGAAGTACATAAATTACATTGGCAGTTTAACGACAACGTCGTCGTCGTCGTCATCGCTGGCGTTGATTGTTGTTGAAATTGTCGCCTGATCGTTTGGCTTTGTTGCCGGCATTGTTTGAGCCAGGCCTATAACAACTGCAACTATCAGTACAATAAACTACAACATGTCTAAGATACGGAGTATCATTGGCTCGTTCTGCGTCAGCTGCTGTCGAACTTGCGAAACGTGTCCACAATGAAGCGGAGCCCGGATTTATGTGTTTCACTGAGCAACTAATAGAAAATCTTGCGAAATATTTACGAGTATACATATATATACATACATGTAGTATATATAGATACGGTCAGCTAGTTGTATCTATAAATTGCACTGCAATTACAAACAAACAAAAGAGGGAAGCATTCAAGCGACTGATGTCAATTGAAATGAATGCCTCGCCATTCATTGGATGAGGTTGAATGAGCTGAATTATCCAACACTCTCAGGCACACACATTGCCACAACAAACTCCGTCCATAAATCGCTGGCAAATTGTGGCAAATGGCAAACATAGAGTTGTACCATTCATTTATCTAACTGCTTTCGTATTACAAATTAATTTTCATAATCTTTTTCTGATTTCTCGCCTTAATTGCTTCCTTTACCATTGTTGTTGTCATCTTAGAGATTGGGCTAACGGAACTCAATCAATTACACATATAGTTTATCTCTATTAATATACATATGTAATTCTCTCTTAAGTAATCTCAGTTTCTGTTAAATAGTTAAAACCGGAAGCTAATAGCAAAGCATTTAGTTGGAACTAATTATAAGCATAATTAACTAATCAATAACTTATGATCTTAAGGTTGTTTGAGTGCACTTTTTGTTGCTTTAAATTGCTTTAACGTATTTCACTTTTAAGCGGTATTTTAATGAATGCGAATAGGTTGGAAGAGTGTGAGCGGGAGAGAGAGAAGGACGAGAGAGAGAGAGAGAGGAAGACAGATAAAGAAAGACAGAGCTGGAATTGTCTCTGAAATTCTTTCTTTCAAACTCTCTAAAATCTACAAATGATTCGCTAAATGTTAACGCTGCCTTAGAAAAAACTTTGACTATATACAACTATAACACGATTCTATAAACAATATATCGATTAAAGTAGTTGTAAGCTTAATTGAAGATTAAGCAAGTATATAAGCACTTTAGCAGAATGTTCTAGAAGGAAGATACATACGAAATATTCTATATATATATATATATATATAATATATATATATATATATATAACTGAAGAATGTTTCTTATAATTACCTGCATATGTAATATAGATTTACACATCTTAATTTCATAAAGTTCACAATGAAAGCCGTATTTTAGACAGTCTGGCAACGCTGGCCATACAAGAATTCAAATGCCTTTCTGTCAGCAAAAGCAATCAATCTAATGTTGCACAACATCTGGTACTATCAAACAGTCAAATGTCATGTTATAAGAGATAAACAACAATAGTTGATAAGGGAAGCCACAACTATTGGGCACAAACAATGCACTATCAGTAATTAAAGACGCTTTCAAATCGTTATATCGTCATATTAAAATAAATCATATTGAAGTTTCAAGTTTTATTTCCTTATAAAATTCAACAAGTCATCAATGATTTTGTGCCAATTATTGCTTATTAGATGTGTCTTTCCATCAGCATATTAAATGTCTAAATTGCCTCGATCGTTAACTATTAAAGTATTGGCCAATCACATGGATTGGCTGGCTTTCTAAATAAAGCAATAAATCTGTAAGAACCGCGGAACATCACAAAGGCGAAGACACATAAAAATATTAAAATAAAAAGTTATACGAATAATACCCTGATTGGCAATATCCAATCCTTGATTACGTATAATTAAAAGTATCTTATGCCTGTTGCCAGAATTCTATTGTAACTGAACCTGCCACAATGCAGCACAACTCAAATCTCGATTTGGATTAGTCATGCATAAGTTGCTGGTATGTGTGTCAGGCAGTTGGGGTGCGGTTTGTGTATAGTCAAGTAACCTTAGGTGAAATTATAAATGTAATGGCAGAAAGGCCGCCTGGTCTTGCCACCTGTTGCCAAATGCTGAAAAGCTGTGGCATCAAACCAGTTGCGAGAACTTTACAAGTTTCTGTGATGGTCTCAATAAAAAATAAATAAAAAAAAAAAAAAAAAAAAAAAACAACGACACTGAATACCGTTGGACGATGGAACACTGTCGTTAGTGGACATCGGACAGTGGTCAGTGGACATCGGACAGTGGACGTTGGACAATTCTAGTTGGGTTGTCAACGCCTGAGAAATAGTTGCGCTATAGTTAGTTGCAAGAATATGGGTCGACAAGTCTTTCGATCGCTCCAACAAGAAACGAGAAAGTGCGACTCTCTTAGCTAAATGAAGGTGGAACAAGCGATTGACTGTATAGATCTGTGTGTGCCTGTGTGTGTGTGTGTGTGTGTTCGAGTTTGTATCTATCGCTGCGAGCCACTTTACAAAGAAGATGAATATTTAATAAAAAAAAAAAAAAAGAAGCGGTATACGCCGTTAGCAGTATCAGCAACTTGAATGGCTCTGAAACTGTGTCTTTGCCAAACCAGAGGATCATGTCGCATCTTGGGGACCACCTAGAAATGATCTTGCCCAAACAAAACAATTTCCAATTATTGCCTGAATTTGATATTGAACGAGCATAAGCAAGCGATTTAAACTTGAAGAACTCTAGAGCAACTTATTGCTGAGCTTTTTAAATTAATTTAGCATTGGCGACTTTTCAGTTTGACAAATTAAATGTAATGATTTATGCATACTATTTGGCAATGCTTATAGTAGAGCTTAAAGCTTAAGCTTTTAAAGTATTTTATTATAAATTATACGCTATACACACAAACACACATAAATGAGTATAATAAGAATCTGCAATTATTTTGTGCAAATTCAAATGAATTTGTTAACGGTGCAATGCAACGGTTCAATTTTAAATTTGGTTCATGAACGCAACTTATCGAATTCGCTGAAACTAGGAATCAGAGTGAGCCTTGTTCTGATCTAGTTCTCCGTTTGTGTTGACTATCGATATTGACGTTGCCACCTTCCTCACACATAAACGAACAATTTAAATTACTAGAACTGTAGCTTACAATTTTATTTAAATTTTTTTTTAATACATTTTTAGCTGAACGTTTCAAGTACTTGTGAAGAATGTCTGGTGCTACACATATGGCTCTGCCGGCACATGCAGTGGTGCCTCTGGGAGGAGCAGCAGCTGCATCCTCGTCAATTGGCCTGCCATTGGGCAAGCGAGGACACAAGCGATCCGTATCGTTGGAGAATAATGCGCCCTTGGCGCTGCGCAGTACACCGAGTCTGGGCAGCATGGGACAAACAGCATTGGGATCACCGCTGCTGCAGTTGCAGTCAACACATGGAGCACTCCATACGGGCACACTGAAGTCGCGTCAGGAGCAACGACGTCTCAGCCAGAAGTTTGGCAGTCACAGCAATTTAGATGATGATGGGATGACGGCGCCACAAATGCGCAGCAAATTCCAGAACATACGACAAATGTTCGAGTTGAGTCGCAGCTGTGTGACTAGTGCTGGGGAGCTGGGCGATAGCAAGGGGGGCCGAGGAGACACTGCAATCTCTGCCGGCAATGCTCAACCAACAGTCGCAGACTGCGCGCCGCACCACGCCCATTGGTGCCGGAAGCCGCCTGGCCATTAGCGAACAGCAGCTGCAACAGCAACAGCAACAACAGCAGCAGTCGGGCGAGGCCATGGAACAGGTGAGGCATTTGGCAATTGGCATTTAGTGTTAGGTGTGCCATTGGGTTGGGCGCACTTGATCTTGATTGATGTCGCTTAAACTTACCTTTCGCTGCAGCAGCACAATGGAGGTGGCAACTTTCTGCGTCCGATTGCCTTCAAGCCCATTCCCTTTGAGGCGGACTATCGCATCGCCTCCCAGCAGCATCATCATCATCATCATCAGCAGCAGCAGCAGCAGCAGCAACAACAACAGCAACAGCTGACGGCGGGACAACATCCAGTGCCCGTAGAACGTTATGGCTACGGATCAACACCTTCCCTTGTGCCGCTTTCCACTGCAGCCACACACAAGTTTGGCAGTAAGTTAACAACTTTCCATTGCCAAAACATTTCGACTTTCACCTCTCGTTTCTTGCCAGGCACAACGGATCTGCGTCATTTGACGGCGCGTCGTCGCGGTCATCGAGTGGTGCAACGCACCAGCAATGAGGATGGCCTTGGCCTTGGTCTCGGCCATGGCCTTGGACTGGAGTGTCTGTCGGGTCATGACCGACCCGACGGCGCCAGCAGGTCAGCATTGTTAACCCATTCTAATAAAGGATAAGTTCATAATCCTTTCTTGTTTTTTATGCCATTCACAGCAAAAGCAGCGTTGCGGCAGCTGGCAGCGATCTGACACCTTCACCCTCGGACTCTGGTATATCGGAGCTGGAGGCGGCACTTAAGGATCGCGATTCGGAACTGTCGTATTTGCGACAGGCAATGGAACAGAATGAGAAAGTAATTTTCAAAGTCCAAAAGGTTAAATAACAAATACACCATCCCGCCAGCCTCACTGATCGCTCCTTCCCTTCTGTTGCTTCTCCTCCACTCTTTTAACAGGATAAGGAAGTCTACTGGGAGCACGAGACGCAGCGCCTGAAGCTCTTCTATGAGAGCCAGCAGCGCGAGTATCAACTGAAGTTCAAGAAAATGGAACAATTGCTGGCCCTTCAACAGTTCCAACTGAAGCAGCACAAACTCCGCCAATCCGAGCAGCTTCAAAAGTTGCAACATGAACTCGACCTCACCAGGTGCAGCAACAAGAGCTTGAAGAATTCTGAACAGCAGTTGCAATGTTCCGCCATGGAACTGAGTCAGCAGCTAAACGAGGCCCATCAAACGATGTCCACTCTGCGTCTCCAGCTGGAGGACAGCGAGTGGAAGGTTTGTGAACGCAACGGGGAGATAGCTTTACTCAAGACGCAGCTCAAGGAGGCGCATGTAAGTTAAAGTATTTAACATTAGAATTGCATTTGCCATATTAATGCTATCGATATATGTAAGCATCTTTTTTTCATATATTTTTTTTCGATAAATTGATTTTAACCGTTTAACGCTTAAATCAATTGCAACTTTGCTATTTTCATGAGCAATTAGATTACTTCTCAAGTGTTGCCAGATATTCTTCTTCGATTATCTTCTGAAGCGTTACCAGACATTTCATCTAATTGAAAATGTAAATTGAACTTCAGCTTCAACAGTGAAGTGACAAAAGTTGCCAATAACTTGAATTAACATGTAACCAATTGCAATTGCAGTTGCCACAGTGTTGCCAGAATTTTGCTTAACTTTCTTAAAATTACAAGTAATCACAAAATTCAAACCAAATAAATTTAATTAAATTTTTCAGCTTGAAATCCACATGAAGGATCATGCAATTGTCAGTTTGAGGCATAGTTATAATATCACCACCAGCAACAACAACAACAACAACAACAATAATAATAATATCAGTAATAACAACAACAACTGTAAGACAATCACATGCCAAAGTCAACCAAAGCAACAGGTGGAGGAACAGCACCAACAGCAGGAGGAAACAGAGCATCAAATGCAACAGCTAAACAAGATCATTGCTCTAAAGGATCAGGTGATTGGGGCACTGACCCATGAGCTGGCCAAGCTGCGCAAGGAGCTCTCGGATCTGGCTATTGCACACGAGTATGGCGAGGAGCCGTGTGGCCGTTACACGCGCCTTAAACAGCAGCTCGACAATTTGAATGAGATCTGCCAGAAGACACGCAAATACACGACACAAGCGTCGCAGATAACGCAACCAATTGAGGCAGCAATGTTACAGCAGCAACTGCAACCACAGCAGCAGCAGCAACAGCAACCACAGCAGCAGCAGCAACAGCAACCACAGCAGCAGCAGCAGCCACAGCAGCAGCAGCAGCAACTGCAACCACAGCAGCAGCAGGAACAGCCACCACAGCAGCAGCAATCACAGCAGCAGCAGCAGCCACAGCAACAGCCCCAGCAGCAGCCACAGCAGCAGCAGCAATCACAACAGCAGCAGCAACCACAGCAGCAGCAGCAACCACAGCAGCAGCAGCAGCTGGACGTCATCATGCAGCGACTGCAGCTGAATCAGGGCCAGCCCGGTCAACAGACACTCGACACTTTGATCGAGGAATCCACCACATATGCCGAAGACATTGCCAAGCTTCGTCAAAAGCTTGACGATTTTCGCAACAATCTAGAGCTGGAGAAGAGTCAATGGTCCGTCGAGAAGGATAAGGTTCTTAGCTATCAGAAGCAGCTGCAGGCCCATTACATTCACATGTATCAGAAGCTGCGTTGCCTGGACAACACCAATCCAAATGCAACACCAGCTGGTACACTTGCATCCACTATGGAGGTCAGCAATCTGAGTTGAGCTGCTCGATCGAACAGTCTGAAGTTGTGTGCTTCCTTTTGAGGCTTTCCTAGATACTACATACTACACTTTTACAAAGTTATTTAACTTTATTCATTTCAATGTTTCAAGCTAAATATGCTTCTTATACATATGTTAACTTTCACTCTCAGATTGAGTGTCAATGAGTGTCTTTCTCATGTGCATGTGAAGCTTATCAGACACTTTAGGTTATTATATAGCCGATTTCTTAAATATGTCTCCAACCTATTAGGTAATAAGACTTCAATGAAGTTCTTAAATTGTTTCATTTCATCATAATCATGTGAAAGTTAACAGTTTTACTAAAAATTGGTAGAGTCCACAGTGTTCACATTTTAATGTAATTTCTTGCCCGTTTCGGAGCAACATTTCATTGACATGAATATTAGGTAACTTGAGCTACCTTCAACTAAGAAGATTCTGTCGAAGTTTTCTATTTTTATACAAATCTTTGTCCATATGACACATTCTAAGTTCTACCTTCGACTTAATTCCACAGCAATAGGTAAGGCATATTTTTGGCATTAAAGAAAAAAAGAAATACTAAGAAAATGCGAAAGCTTTTAACTCTAACATCATCTAGAAGGTTTTAGTTATAAGCATCGATACTTAGCTAGAAATTAGCGCACATCTGTTTAATTTTTATTTTATTTTTTTTTTTTTTTCAATCTTTTTCGGAATTTAGACACACTGTGCATTTCGAATAAAATCTCGGCTTATACACAAAAGAAATTTCTTCAGAAATCTCTAAGCGCAGCCAACTTAATGCGCTAACAAAATCCGTAGGTGCTGCCAGATCGTTGAGATAAACCAGTCGGAAACCGACAGTATAATACCCTGTACAGGTTTCTATAATAAAATAATTTTGAAAATAAGTACTTTGCTTATAATAGAGGCAAGCACATAACAGGTGCTTAAAGAATACCCCTTTGAATCTCTCTTTGCATGCTTATAGCATTAAACTTTTGCATATGTGTACATACTCCATAAAAAGCTGAGTGTTACGTCACTTCATTTACGTCTGCACATGTGCGCAACGATTCAAATGGAAAAATTACTTGGGTTGTTTTGCTTTTATATCATTTGCTGGTTAAGTTAGAAGTGCTTGCGTTGAGAAATGTGGGCATAATTAGTTTTTTTCTATTTGCGTGGGAAGAGGGGAGGTATCAAAAATTTAAAATAAACTTTATCTGCGTATGGCATATAGGAACCTTGATGCTAAATTTGGTGTCTCTAGCTCTTATAGTTGCTGAGATCGACGGACAGACAGACAGACAGACAGACGGACATGGCTCAATCGACTCGGCTGTTGATACTGATCAAGAACATATATACTTAATAGGGTCTGCCACGCCTTCTGCCTGTTACATACTTTTTCCACAAAGCTAATATATCTCTCTACAGGGTATAAAAAGAAACAAGAACTGGCAATCTTCAATTACACTTCGAATAAATTCCAAATATAAATTGCGAATCTTTCCGCTGAACGTAGTAAATGTCTATAAAAGCACAGCATAATTGAAAGAATAAACAATTAAAAACAATTATTATTTTTTTTTATATATATATATATTTTTAAAAAATATACACACTATATATTACTTGTTTTAAATATTTTACATACATAATTTATTAAATGTATTTAAACGAGAATCAAAACAAAAATATTTGAAAAAAAAATGAGAAGACAAAAAAATTTTTGTGATTCTGCAGACGCGTATTTGAATATATTTTATATATATAATTATAATAATAATATATTATATGCATTATATATAATAATATATATAATATTTCTGATGACAATTATTCATAGTCAAGAATAAATGTGCAAGAGAAATTATGACTCAACTGGGCGCTATAAATAATAATAATAAAAAAAATATTTAAACAATACGATAAAATTATGTTTTTCTGTTTCGTTTTCTGTTTAATAATAGTAAGTAATTTAATAATTGAATATTTGAATGCAGAGTTCTTTAAAGCTCGTTGTAGGCATTTGTGAAAAAAGGTAAAAAAAAAACATTGTGTAAATTAAAGTACAATTAGTGAATACATTCATTACACTCATACACTCATTCAGAGACAGTCAGTCCTTACGTATATGTCTTATATATATATATATAAATGTATATGTATATGTATGTATATGTTGTAGACCGATATGCATGCTAGGCACATTCCTCGACATATGTGGCAGGAAAGATGCCAATTTGATTGCGTAAGGCGCCGAGCCACCAGCCATCGTCCTGTTTGGCATGAACTTCGATGACATCGCCGGGATTTAGTTGCAGTTCGTCGTAAAGTTTTGGCGTATAGCTATAGAGGGCCCTGCAGCGTCCAAGGATCTGACACTGTCCACCATCCTTGGAGCTGACACTGGTGAAATTGCTATTCCCTGTTCCCTGTGAGCTCATCGATGAACTCTGCACTTCATGGGCATTCTGATAGAAATGCTGTTGTGTTGCTTGCGGCTCAGCCTCATCCTCGTCCTGCGAACTGAACTCATCAAAGTCAGAGTCCTGCTGATTGGAGCCACCATCTGCCTGGCCACGATCCGCTGCCGTCTGGCCACCACCCGACAGCGTCTTCGACTTGGCCGACACTGTCATTGTCGTTGTCGTCGTTGTCGTTGTGGTCGCCAGCGATGCGTTTGTCGTCGAGATTATCTTTGGTTGGCTGGTAAAGGTTTCAATATTGCTCTTGCTTCGATTGAAATGCTTGAGCAGCCCCGATGTGGGAGCGGCCACAACGCTTATGTTGGCACAGGAGCTATTCGTTTGACTCTGCAGCTGCGAATAATCATCCTCATCGCCTGTGGCATCGCTGGCATCCTGCGAGAGTAACATTGTCGAGTGCGGCGTCTTGTCATTGTTCTTCAGCCAGTTGGGCACCTTGAGGATGCTCTGCTGCAGTCCAGTGCGATCGCGTGTGATCTAAGTAACCAATTATAAATGATTATACAATAATTTACTGAAGATCATCAGTTGACTCTTACTTGTATGTGCTGCGCCAGCGGATGCGTTGTGCGCGGCTTGTGATCCAACTCGAGCAATGCCGAGTGCAACTTGAGACGCGCACCCTCCAAATACGTCAGCATGGAGCGAATCTATAAGCAAACCATGTGAAGATTAGTCCATTGCTCACACGCAGAATGAAACAAGCAAGTAATCTTCAGTAGAGTGTGCTCGACAGTGGGATACCCAGGTCATGTATAGCAACAAGCGAATTAAGAGCAAATATATAAATTTAAAAAAATAACAATATTCCTAGGATTGCATTTGCAAGAAACAAGAAAGATGCAGTAGAGTGTGCTCGACAGTGGGATACCCAGTTCATGTATAGCAACAAGCAAATTAAGAGTAATTACATAAAATTAAAAAAATAACAATATTCCCAGGATTGCATTTGCAAGAAACAAGAAAGATGCAGTAGAGTGTGCTCGACAGTGGGATACCCAGCTCATGTATAGCAACAAGCGAATTAAGAGCAATTACATAAATTAAAAAAAATAACAATATTCCTAGGATTGCATTTGCAAGAAACAAGAAAGATGCAGTAGAGTGTGCTCGACAGTGGGATACCCAGTTCATGTATAGCAACAAGCAAATTAAGAGTAATTACATAAAATTAAAAAAATAACAATATTCCCAGGATTGCATTTGCAAGAAACAAGAAAGATGCAGTAGAGTGTGCTCGACAGTGGGATACCCAGCTCATGTATAGCAACAAGCAAATTAAGAGTAATTACATAAAATTAAAAAAATAACAATATTCCCAGGATTGCATTTGCAAGAAACAAGATGCAGTAGAGTGTGCTCGACAGTGGGATACCCAGCTCATGTATAGCAACAAGCGAATATTGACACTGAATTATACTACTCCCATAGATCTAGGGTAGCGCGTTCAACTTTAAACTCACGTGATAGAGCTTGTCGGTAATGTTCTGATGCTCCTGGTTATTAAGCGACTGGGATAGACCACGCAGTCCATCTCTGGAGCGACGCTCCCGTTCCAGATCCGTTTTGACCAGCTGAAGCAACTTGATCAGCGAATGCTTGCGTCGCTCACGATTCATGGCCAGCGTGGTGTGTTCGCAATAGAAGTCGGGCAAGAGCTGCTCACTGGGACCCTCCGAGTTGCGGCGTATGTTGCGGACAACCTGCAAATCCTTGGCTACATTGCAGGCATCCAGCTGGGGCTGTAGACAGCTGGTCAGGCTACCAAGTATGGGATTCATGTCGGAGATAAGGCGGGCATATTGTTGCACAAAGTTATGCATGTTGCCCAAACGTTGTTGCTCGCTGCTCTGCAACTGGGATGATCCACGGAGTACGGCCATCTCCCAGTCAACTCGGGCACGCTCGGCGCGCACACAGAGCGTGTAGTATTCGACATCTGCTCTCTTAACTGCCTCCTCGGCCTTCTTGCGTTTGTTGTCCAGCTTGACGCAGTCTTTTTCGGCAGATTTGAGCTCCTTTTCGGCAGCGAGCTTGTTGGGACCTTGATGCAATAGTGCGATCGATGGCGATTTCTGTATGCGCACGTCGAGCATTGCATCTTGTAGCTTCTCGTTCTCCCTGGCCGCTGTATGAGATGCCTTCTTGGCCTTCGCCTCGCTCACCCGCCATTCGCTCAGCACACGCGCTGCTTTGTCCACATTACTTTCAACCTGACAGAGTTGGGTTTATAGAGAGATCTTTCAGTTACTTTCTTGTTTGTATATCTGTATCCATTTAACTTACCGCTTTGCGTGTCTTGTGATGATTGTCGACCACCGTCTTGAGCGGCTTGACCAGCTCATCGGTCAGCGATGCTGCCAGTTGGCGATGAATGTCGCTGCGACTTTCCATCTCTGTAGCAACACCACGCCAGGCATCAGCCACACTGCCGGGTATCTCCCGTCCGGCTTTATTCAGTTTATTGGCCAACTTCGAGAGCGACTTTGAGTAGATCAGCTCCGAGTCAGCACTAGAGAGGGAGAAAGAAAGAAAGAAAGGTGAAGATATAGAGAATACGAGTTATGTCAACAAATCTTTTTACTAAAGTTAAACTCTAAACTAAATACAAACAGTAATTATTAAAGTAAGATATGTTTTGAAGATAGGTCTTGAGTTAAGAGAGCTCTGAAATGGAGTTTTTACTCCGAAATTACTTCGAATATACTCCGAATTTACTTCGAATATACTTCGAATATACTTCGAATATACTCCGAATATACTCCGAATTTACTCCGAAAATACTTTGAAGTTACTCCGAATATACTTTGAAGTTACTTCGAATTCACTCCGAATGTACTCCGAATTTACTTCGAATATACTCCGAATATACTCCGAATATACTCCGAATTTACTTCGAATATACTCCGAATATACTCCGAATATAATCCGAATTTACTTCGAATATACTCTAAATGTACCCTGAATTTACTCCGAATTTACTCTGAATGTACTATGAATTTGCACTGAATTTACTTCGAATATACTCCGAATTTACTCCGAAAATACTTTGAAGTTACTTCGAATTCACTCCGAATGTACTCTGAATTTACTCAGTTTACCTTGAATTTACTTTGAATTTACTCCTAATGTACTCCAAATATACTGCCGAATCTACTTCGAATTTACTCCGAATTTACTTCGAAGTTACTCCGAGTATACTTTGAAATTACTTCGAATTCACTCTGAATGTGCTCTGAATTTCCACTGAATTTACTCCGAATTTACTCTGAAATTACTCCGAATTAACTCCGAAATGTTGAAGGAATGTTATTCTAAAATCTAATTATGATGATTGGATTTCCTTTTCTTTCTAGACACATGCATAAAATAAGCCATTGTTAAACTATTTGCTAAACGTAATCAGACTGATTCTGTATGAATTAATCTAATTCTAGATAATTCTTCAATATTAGTAAAAATCTATGAAAGTATTGCAAGTATTTGGAGGTTGTATTCGTTTAGGAGTTGAACAAATTAATTAATACTCAATCTGTAGTAAAGACTTACCGCTCCTGCAGGACAAATATGAGCTCCTTGCTGAAGTCACCGCCTTGTTTGACATAGCGTCGCAGTTCCTCGAAGCCATTTTGTCCCTGTCGATAGAAACGATGAAAATAATTGATAAGAAAAAGATCAAGACAAGTTTGATAAATTGATAAATATATGAAGTGAAGTTAGACTGGGGCCAAACAATGCGCTAAGTTTGTACCTCATCCTTGAAGCGTTTGGCGTGCGGTGATAAATCCTCGTCGCTGGGATGCTGACATAGAGATGGTTCATATTCGGTGCGATCGGTGACATCTTCACAGCTGACAGTCATGTCACGATCATGATCACGATCACGACTTCGGTCAGGTGATATGGAGTGGCGACTGGAGGAGGATTGATTGAGATTCGTTTTGGATTGAGCGACACGTTTGAGGGGTGTTTGTTGTCGCACCACCTCCTTAAGTTTGCTGCTCTCTTCGCCCAGCCAATTCTTCATCCCATGCCATCCCTTGCGAAGTTTCTCCTTATTGTGATTGAAGTTGATCAGACGTTGATTCTTGTTCTTCAACAGGGTGATGCGACGCTCGCTGGGACGCAATTGATCCCGATGTGTGCAGTACTCCAAGTCGATTTCACGATTGAAATCTTCCGTCTCATTGATCTGTCGGGTGATCTCCTGCAGCTCATCAATGGATACAAATAGATTCTGGGCATTCAGACTCTGATAACTAACGGACTTGAGATCATAATCAAACTCATCCTCATTGACGCTCGTCTGGCTGTGACTGCGACTCTGATGACTACGACTTCGACTACGACTGCGACTGCGACTGCGACTTCGACTCCGGCTGCTGCGACAGCTGGCCAGGCTAAGTTTGGAGCTCTGCTTTGATGGCAACAATTGAAACGAGTCGATGCTCTTGAAGTGTTGCTCTTGCGCCAGAAATCCACAGATGATGGGGGTGCTTGGCTCAGAGATCGGTACACTTTGTCTGCCCCCCTGTGGTGGAGTTGTCTCATTCTTGATCATGTTCTCCTTGTTCTCACTGGCAGCCAAACTCAGCTCACTGGCGCCATAGAGCTCTGGCAATTCGGGCAGATTCAGGCCAAGCTGTGGCGGCGCCGTCATATTCAAGTCCAGCGTCATTGAGGGCGACTTGTGGAGATAGACTTTCAGCTCGGATCGATGGAGATTTTGCACGGATTGTGATTGTTGTTGCCGGGCAATGCGGGGTCGTCGCATGGGCGGCTCCACAGGAGGCAGCACTGGCGGCAACACCAACTGCAACTCCGGCTGATGTGTTGGCGTTGCAAACTGTTCCGTCTCCGTCTCCGCCTCGGCATCATTTTGGTGCTCAATCTGTGGCGTGCTACAGGCATCCACAAATTCCTCCTCATCGGAGCTCCGTGGCGTTAGAGTCCTTACTATCGAGGATGTCTTGGCAATGCCACCTCCAATCTGCTTAAGACGCGCCTCCGTCACCCCAAATCGATCTGTGTCCAATGTTGTGGTTGATATTAAAACTGGTGCTCCAATCTCCAATCGATGATCCTCCGAATTGCTGCCGGTCATGTTGTAGCTGCCTTGGGCCAGTTTACTCGGTGAACCGGAACGATCCTTGCCCGTGCCTCCAGCACCTGGCAGTGTCATGCTGCCCAAGTGGCGACGACTCAGTTTGTTGCCCAGCACCGAGTAACGTTTGATTCGCGTTAGAAATCCTTTGCCACTGTTGTTGTTGTGATTGTTGCTGTTGTTGTTGTTGTTATTATTATTACTGTTGCCATTGTTGTTGTTGTTAATACTATTGTTGTTGTCGGCGGCGGCATTGCCCGCGGCATTTGTGGATATGTCGGCAACAGCCGCATTATCTTTGCCGCCAAATTTAAACTTGTGCACTCGCAAATGATTCATCATTCTAATTTAAATAATTCGAAAATGATTACAATTAGTTGCACTTTTCCGATTCGATAGCGATTTGAATTGATTGATTCAATTTGATTTGTAGCTTTGCGCGCTTGAATTTCGCATACGTTCACATTGCGTGCACACTGCAAATTGTCCGAAAATCGAATGCAGAAGACAGAACTAGAACAGACGGCAAGTGCATAAGGAGGAACAAGAACACAGTGGTGGAAGAAGACTGGCAAAGGGGCAGAGGGGCAGAGAGGAAGAGTTGAAGAGGAGAAGAGAAGGAGAGAAGGAGAGGCGAAGCACCGGAGCAGAAGGAAGCCAAAGCAGAAGAATAAACACACTGATGAAGAAGGTTGTTTCTGTTGTAAATATGACAGGGTATAAACGACTGGCAAATGCACTTTACAACGATAAGTCATAATAAAATAACTATAATTTTTTAATAATATGATTATAATTGCAATAAATTAATTAACTTTATGTAATCATTTATATTCTTAATTTTTAAAAATTTTATTCTTACACTTTTTTTTCAATTCAAAGAATACGTTTTAGTGCTCTGACATTGTTTTAAATAAATAAATAAATTAACTGAATAACAAAACCAATATTTGTTATAAATATCATATTGTATAATATATAAAAGTCTCAAAGTATAATTTCATTAGAAAAACTTCTCTCCTCCTTTAAGTTCGTTATCAATTAAGTAAGAATACAATACAAGTTCTATAGACATTTTCGAATCTAAAACATAATATAATATGGCATTAATTATGCAAGTTGCATTGCGAAAACCTATCGATAAGTACTTTCAGCTACGAAAGACAATAAGAAACATTTGGACTTCAAAATAAAACAAAGAACTTCTGCATAAGTAAATTATCTTTTGTATTTTAAATTCTTTAAAAAATTGAATGAAAAGAAAAGTAATTCTGTTAACATTTTTATGGGCAAAGAGCAATATTTAAAAGTTAGAACAAAGTAAAAAGTTATATTAACAGTTATTAAAAGATATTCCTATCCAATTAAATTTCTTATAAATTAAGAAGCAATTCAAATTTAACACATAATATAATATTGAATAAATTATTAATTTTCCAAAGAACGACTTTACTTTAGTTTTCTTCTCCGTTAATTTAAAAAAAAATAATAATATTCAATGTTTAAAGTTTGAAAACTAATATGCTCTGTGATACCCTACAACTAGAACTATGAAACATAAAATAAAAAGAAAAAAAAAAAAAAAAACATAAAACGTTAGGCCGACGTTCACCTACATACGCAAACTGATAATGTAAATACACACACATGCACACACACACAAACACACAAACACATGCATACACTCTCACTCAAATTGGAAAAAGGGGAAAAAGGGCAAAATGAACAAAAGAATCACCTGCAGTCAAAGAGGGAGCGACAGAGAGAGACAGAGGGATGAGACGATACAAGAGTGACCTGCTGGCACTGCTCTTCACTCATCTTCACTCCTCTTCTCTCCTCATCTCTCTCTCGTTTCGCCGCTCTCTTGCTTTAGCTAAACAAGTGTCGCATTGTTTGACCCCTGCTTATGACTGTGCGACTTATGTATACATATGTATGTATGTATTTATGTATGTAGTATATACATACCTTCATGTAAACGAAGACCCCCCGATCAGAGCGACCTCCCCTCCCCCCACACTTATACCCCTTCCCGGCAATCAATGTACTTTTGCTCCACATTCGGTGCAGGTAAAGATTACAAAACGGTTTGTTTATTGAACCGCAGTGATGAAGGCAGCGACAAGGGACAGCTAAAGAGCACATTAAGAACAAGTAAGAAACGTTATAAGTGAGAGAGTGATCGACTACAGGATGCCCTATAGTCAAGGCTAAACAAAACTGACAGATCGTATATTAAACAAACATAGATTCTGATCTATATATTATATATGTTGTATACCCTTTGTGATCAAAACAGGGTATAATCACATTCATGAATCACTCATAAAGCGACTGATGATGAGGATTTAGATTTTCGGTTCACACACTGCTCTATAAAACATTACTTGCGCACTGTTAGTGTCTACAGGGTATTTAAAGTGTGCACACAGTGAAAAGAGGGAGAAAGATGTGACGATATGGATAGGGAGTGAGAGAAAAGGGGGCTAAGGAAGACCAAACAGTTAAACAGTGCTGTGCGTTTGTTGTGCTAAGAATCGCCGCGTTGGCATCAAATTGACAGCGACTGTCTGTCCTCAGCGTCGCTCCGTCGCTTCGTCTGCTTGTCACTGTTTTATGTCTTACACATACATACATATGCATATATGCATATAAGAAATGCTTGTATATCATATACAAACTCACATTATTAAGTACAGTAGCTATGCGCAAATCACAAACTCAACAAATTTTTTAATTCTAATAATCAATGTATTTTTGAAATGAAATTAATAAGTTGAATTTTTAAAGTATTAATTATTAATTTTTTGAAAAATGTAGTATAACTTTATTTTATATTTAGATATTTTTGTCTGAAATCATTTTGAAATTGTTTCGAGATTAGATATTTTTTAAATTTGAATGTCTAATTTCTTGTGTCCCTTTGTTTTTTGGGTATTACGTAACTTTTGATCATAAATCGAGAACTTTTTCGCCGCTTTTAAAAAGCACAATATATTCTGAAAGCTTATAAATTTATCATTTTTTTTAAATATTCTTTCAATTAACAAAATGATCATTTTCTATGCAGTACTTCAAGGTAATAACTTTAAAATTGCGCACAAATATTTAAAAACTGCATTCAAATTGTTTAAGAATATATTTTTAGAACTTTATTTATAACTCGTCGCACACTACGAATGACTACTGTTTAAGCATTGTTGTATGGTTTTTATTATTTTTTAATGCTTCTGAAATTGTTTTTCTGCTATTGTTTATAGTTGTTTTTGTTAATTTTAGAAATTATATTGTATTTATGAACTCTCTACACATGTTATAAAACAATATTGTTTGATTTGCTCAACATGTGTAAAGGCATCGCTTGCTGTACATACAGTAAAGCTTGGCCGGTTTATTGAACTTTGAATAAAGTTAAATACAATAAAATAGCGGCTAATTAAGGTCTCGATCTCGATAATTATTTAGCAAAACACGATTAAATTTCATAGTTACAATGTTGCACAATAAATAATAACAAACAAAGAAAAAGCTGCAATTATGTATATGTATTTGTGTGTGGAGATATACATACGTATGTATGTGTGTAGTGCATGTGTGTAGTGCTATCTACAGCTTATGCATATCAATTATACGAGTCGATTCACATAGACATTAGATATAGCTTCCGTGACGAGCGTTACGGGCAAACACGCCTTCAAACAGTTCGCTAGCTTCTCAATTGATTTATATATGCATACACTGAGAGAAAAAAAGTGTTGAAACTATTCATTGAATTTTAAATATTTGTACATTTGAATTTATTTTGTTTAATATGCGAATTGAAGCGCACCAAGCAAACATAAGTTTCTGAGTTTAAAACAAAATCGAAAATCTAAAGACTTTCGAGCATTATCAATAAATATGTATGTATAAAGTTTACTGGATCTCAAATCTTTAGTTTGAAAGCAAATTAAATGTTTATAAAATACCATACTTTTTAGGTCGAATGTTATAAATTGAATTTTAAATATAAATTTATATTAATGCAGTAATAAATAGTTTACAAAGAAAGCCAAAGTTTTTAAATAGTTTTTGGCATTATCTCTTTCAGTTATTTTTTATTTTTAATATTTTTAATTGATTTAATAATAATAATAATAATAATAATAATAATTTAATAATAAATATATTTTTTTGATGATAATACTAATTGCTATATTTGTTTTTATTATAGTTTAAAAGAAAATCCAAAGCATCTCACAGCTGATTATTTGCATTAAAATAATTAATTAAATTTAAAATATTTCTAAATTTGAATTTATTTATAATATGTGTAAACTTTTATTTTATTGAATTCTGCAATTTAGAAACAAATGCAGGCACTAATTTCTTACTGTGTATGCAAATACACCAAACTCCCAATTGAAAGTGGCAGAGGTGGGGGGAAAGCGATGAGGTAAAAGCAAAAATTAAAAGCTGCTGAAACGGGTGTTGTGTGATCAAGCTTTGCTTGGTTTGCTCTGGTTGCTGTAGTTGTTGTTGTGGTTGTTGTTGTTATACAAATTGTTGTTGTTGTTGTGTGATGCAAGTTGACTCTGGTGTTAGGTTCGTTTGTTGTTATTGTTATTAACTGTGCTTGTGCTCGTAACAGTTTTACGCTTTTGCATTTTCTATTCTATTCTAATGCATAATAACAAGGCGAAACCGTAGTAAGTACAAACAATTTAATTACATTTGCAAGTTGGCAAGAGAATGGCAACAAGCAGACGAGTGCTTTGGCTAAAAGAGTATAACCCCGAAAGCCTTGTTATGTCACGTACCCAGCTAAATGGAGTACAACTTGAACTCGAGTGTGACAGCACAGAATAAAAAGCAATTCAAGCCTTAGTCTCGATCTTGGCCAAAAGGCGGCGCTCACTTGAGATAAGTCTGTTGATGAACCTGGCCAGGTAACCAAGTATGTACTACACCAGACTCCACTTGAAGGCTAATTGCAAACGGACGCACTGGCAGTGGGAAACCTGCAATTATGGTGTTCGAGGGGGGCCGGTGGAGGGTTGAAGGGTGGTGTGGTGTGGTTAGGGGGTGAGGGGGCTGGTTTAAAAGTCAAATAACATAAATTATTGCCAGACGGATAAAAACAACAAGCCGAGAGGGAGGAGCGAAAAATCGTATGAAAACAATCAGTGAAGCTGCAAGGAGTCGCCTCTGGCTGCCCCCAGCTATAAATAGCCGAGAATTGCAATTGCATTGCCAACAACAACAGCAACAACAACAACAACAAGAACAGCATCGATTCAGCCAACAATTGAAAATCCTTTTGAATTGTGCGTGCAGCGGCATCCTTTTTCTTTTCCCATTATGGCAATTTATGATTAATAAATAAGCGAAGAAGGCCAACAGCCATAATTTTTCGCATCAAAGGCAATAACAATAATGGCAATGCCAATGCCAAGGTCAACACATCCATTGGCATTGCGATCAAGTTAACAGCTGGAGCTGTTACTAAATAGAGCGCACTTACAGCATGTAAATGAGTTTCAACTACAGTTCACTTTCCGCGCTGTTAGCTAACAGTCTCGTGCCTTTAATTAACAGCTTTCACTTAAGCAACTTAACAGCTTCGTCTAGAACATGCAAAACCTCTGTTAGCTGAGCCCTGTGAAACTTGAGTGCAATTTTCAAATAAATTTACCATCGAATTGTGTTGGAAACTTTCAATTTCGGCGTTGTAAAATCATAAATAACAATTAATTTAAAATATGTGCATTTTGTGTGACACTTTGGAGTAAGACTTTTGTGTATTTATGGACGTCGACTAAAGTCCCCAGAAAAACTGACACTACAATTGTCGATTTTCTACATAAAAAAAGCCTACATGATGTTGTAAAGAGCAAAACATCTCTAACAAGGGGAAATCGCTGTTGGATAAGCCAAATAATATTAAATAATATAATAAGCGATGTTTTTAATTGAGATAAATCAAATTTAAACCATTTATAAGTTTACATTTCAAATATCTTGTTGTAGACTATAATAAACATAAGTATAAACATAAACTAATATAATAATTAATACAATTATATTATATTCTTAATAATGTTTATGCTAAGTAAGCTAATTTCGGAATAAATGCGAGTAAAATTCGGACTATAGACGATGCACATTTTGGATCAAGTTAAAGATATCAAAAAGTTTGTATGTTTTGTTATTTTCTAAGTTTTTTACTGATTTGAATTACTATTCCGAAAATACAGGCTATTTTTCAGCTTGTTTGTATTCGAATTTAGCTAGATTAAAATAGAAATGCTACATTTTTTTCGGAGTGTAATATAATTAAATCGTCAACAGCCAACAGATTTATTTCTTATGCTTTGTATTGTAAGTTTTTGTTCAGAAAGTAGTGAACCATTTTGTCGGACGGATTGTAAACCAACCATTACATGTCATTTGTCTGCTTGACTGCCTTGGGGAGCTGTTCACTAATAGTGAGTTCACTGTACATCAATTTGGCAGACATTTGTCTACCTATTCGATTAGACAACTGCAAAGTTCTAAGCGATCTAAATGTGGGCATTATGCAATCTAAAGTGCTAAATGAATGGCATTAGGAGCACAGTTCCCTCTCAGTTTATTTCGGGAATTAGTTCAGATTGAGTTCATTATGAAACAAAACAGAAGAGAAAGAAGCAGCAGTTGTTGTTAAGTATGCAATAATCAGCTATTATTTAAGTTGTCAGTCTCTCATTCTCAGTTTTAGCTATTCCAGAATTATCTTAATGCTGTTGCCACAAATTGCCATAAATAAATAAATAAACTAGGTAAACACCTGACTAATGCATTGATATGGCTATATATATATAGTATATACGTGAAACGTGTCATGTTCGTATGAAAATCTTTGAAATTCTATACTTTATGTTAAATGGAAATTATGGAAATTATGAAAACTATATCTAGACAAGACAAAGAATACATCTACTACTGATATTATGCATGTACATACTATGTACATTAGCACGTCATAATTATATAATAACAAACGACGAATTATGTTATTGATCTGGTTTATCTCTAAACTTGGTCGCAACTTATTTGTATTTGATTTTCTTCTTTTGCTGTAACTCATTTAATGTCGAGAAGTCGAAACAAACAAAGTAGTAGTCACCCATTGAGCAACTAATATCCAAGTATATAAGTATAAAGTAATACATTTGAATTGAGCCAAATTCGCGGGCCTTAACGTCTAAATAGCTATACAAAATATTACAAATCAGATGAGATGAGAACGATTATTCAGCTGTCTACTACTACTACTACTACTACTATATAGTTACTACTAGTACTACTAGTACTACTACTAGTTACTACTGTTCTATAAACTTATGTTCATCTCAACGTTTTCTCTTCAAACTTGCGTCGCTTTCTGTTTCAGTTAAACAAATATTTTCGCAACTTATCACGAAATGTTGCGCCAAATGGAAAAGGTCGGATGAGGGGGCCCCCCGTCAGTGCGAAAAGTTCCCTTAATGAGGCATTTAACAGTTAGATTGTTATTCTTAATTTGTTTCTATACCCTGCCACAGCGAGTATTATGAACTTTTGATACCACTGCAAAGGCACGACTATATTATAATTATTATAATATTTGAAATTTGTAGAATTTATTTGTTTTTCTTTTCTAAAATTCATTAATCTTTTAGTTTTCGGCTAGAAAGTAAATATGCATTCTTGATCGTATCATTAGTACAGCTGACTAATGACTAAACTAAATATAGTCACGCTTCTGAACGCATCGAACGTGTAACGAGCGATGATATATCTGTTTATACATACACGTAAGTAATTACTTATTTGAGAGAGATACGAATACGAAATCATATATAAATATATATATATATATATATATATATATATATATATATATATATATATATATATATATGTATATGTATATATATGCAAAGCTAAAAACTGGTTTGTATTGCACTTAAGTACTGTGATCGTCAGAGTCTGAGAATGACATGTATGTATGTACATATATGTACATATATTTATATAGTGCCTGGACCAGATAATACAGTTGGTTTATGCATACTTATATAATCAAATGATTATGGCGAACGATAAGAGATTGCAGAAGCGCGAACGTTGCCACTTTTGTCTTTATCTGAATGTTTTGCACCTGTGCGACACACACACACACACACACACGCACACACATCTGTAAATACTTGAGTATTTCCAGAGAGTTTCAGTTAGATATTTGCTTAATATCACATGTTCAAGTGGAAAAGGTTTTCCGTTTTCCATTGATTGAGTTCTACTTCTATTTAGAGCTTGCAGCTGCTCCCCAGGGAGCTAGGAGAGAGGGAGTAGATATTCTTGTAGAGATTGACAAACTACATATGTGCATAAAACATTCTCCATTTAACATAATTAACCTCAAGCGAGTTGCAAATGAATGGGGCGTCAATGGGGCTAACTGCAGGGGTCTTTGGGGTTCAATAAATTGTACAAGTTTATATACTGCCCCCCCGGCCAAGTGTCAATGACATCTGCTGCTGTTGCTGCTGCTGCTGCGCTGTCAGGCTAAAGCTGTACAAGTGCGCATAGCAGGCAGCAAATGCCAGCGACGCATGCCACACTTAAGTTAGCTGCTGTCAATAAAGGTCACCCTCTTGCTCCATCTCCCTCTCTCTCTCTCTCTCTCTATCTGTCAGGTAAAGCACTACATCGCATCGCATTGGAAATGGGAAACATTCATTGCAGTTTATTTATATTCGAATTCGAAATCGAATACGATTAAGAGTACCTATTGAACATAGACAACATTCGACATTCGACATTCGACATTCGGCTTATGCTTTGTTGATCCATTGGAATGTCTATCTGTTGTTTCTGTTTCTGTTTCTGTTTCTGTTCTGTTTTTTTTTTGTTTTTGTTTTTCTTTTTTTTCCGCTTTTCAGTTCTATGCGTTGCTGATTGAGAACTTGACGGGATTTATGTTGTTGTCACAGTTCTTGTTCTTCCACTTTTCGTGGACAAAAAGCGTTGACTAATTAACAATGGTTCGTCTTCTCAAAGAATTTACTAACGGTTCAAAATACTAAACAAATTGATGAATATATAAAAAATAGTCAATAAATGCCCGAAACCCTCAAGGGCTCGGCATCCACAAGTGTATTTTAATGGGGTCGACAGGGAGCCCCAAAAAAGGTTGAATATAACAATAAAATGATCACATAATATCTGTCTATCTAACTAAAGTTATGTATATACAAATGATAAAATACATAAATAAATAAATGTTTGCGTTTTATTGTGTTCTATTTTAGCCGCAAACTGAACAAAATAATTGGCACAATTTCAACAAACGCAGAGGCCGAAATGTTTAGATATTCATTTGGAAAACTTGGGTCATAAAATGCATTCATTTAGCTGCCAAAAAAAAAAAGAGGATAGTTGAAACAACTAGAAATACACAGAATGCATGTTCACTTTAAGATACATATATTGTATATTTGTATCTGTATCTTATAGTGTGTATCTTGTGTATATGTATATCTTGTAATTTGTCACTCGGACGACCATCAAATGCGATCGGTTGATGGCATGTCAAGCTCAAGTTTTTTTGTTTTAGATTTTGACATACTATGTGATGGAAATGTAGACAAATGGAAAAGTGTTTGAAGGTCGACCGAAGAGTCAATAAGGGGCGGCATTTCTGGTTGAAATGCTTGCATTTCATTTGTAGATACAATTACACTTGTAACCTGTAACTGCAATGTGCACTCTAGATACAAATAAAAGAAACAACAAAATTCCACAAATTATACGCAATTCGCAACACGTTTCCATTAACAAAATTCAAGCAGTTCTATTTCTCGCTTAACGCTTCAATTCGAATCGAATCAATCAAAAATTTAGATCACACTGTATTATTTGCGATGTTTTTTCTTTTTCATATTTTTCACACATTTGACACAAACGATACAAAAAAAAAAAAACAAAAAACAAATAATGTCTCTGTACAAAAAAACAATAAATAAATACAAAAAAAAATATAGTTTATATATATATATGTGTATATATGTAGTAGTTTTGCACGCCTCACGCGGCCACTTTTAACATTAATTTGCGTGTGTGCGTTATGTAAACGCAAATTACCGAAAAGAAATTATATTTTAATTAAATGAACACAATATTTATATGTCGACAACGGCGACAATGTTGAAGGCGACAGCGACATTTACTACGCCTCTCGCGGCGACTCCGACTCCCGACTAAATTTAGAACAGACTAAAAAAAAGCAGCTAATACGTCGAGGCGACGTCAACGACGCACAGCGGCAGACTAAGCGCAGCCAGCGCCGTCAACTGAGCAGCAGCAGCAGCAGCCTCAGTCGCCGTCGCAGTCGCAGTCGCCGCGCTAACAGAAACATTGAGAACGGCATTCAAGCAAGCGACTCGACTGTCAACATACCCGTACTCAGCTCAGGCAGAATATCATAAAAGTATTTACGAGTATGCTTATGAGATAGTTGACATTATCATATCTTTTTATCTCGATTTATGCTCACTAAAAAAAAAGTCAATTAAGAATGATTGTTTCTATCCAAACGTTATCTCTATTGTCTACCGTTACTATTCTTTTAAGATTGTGTATTTATTTAGAATTATTTAAATATTGTTAATTATAAATTTCAATTATTTTGCGATAATAATCAAATATTAGTGCTGACTTTAGTAAGTATAATATTTATATTAAATTTTAATTTGAAATATTATTATTATTTGCTGAATGAATGTTGTTTTAACTTGTCACATAATGCACATATATATAATTGCATTTATTTATGTAAAGATACACATACATAGCATACCCCATGCAGCTCATGAGCCCGGGTATAAGAAGCGCAAACACCAAATTAAATTGAGTGCCCAGACGAGACCTGGAGAGCCGTAGAACTGTACAGCTCGTTTGGCTGTATAGAACGCCGAGCGGAGAGTGGAGAGTGGAGAGCGCAAGCGCATCATGCCGGCATGATGCTGCACATCGATGCTCGCTGTTGGTCGTCGCTGCGTCGACGCGACGCGTCGCAAGAGAGCAAGCGTTACCGCTACACCTGCTGCGATGATGCTGCGATGGCTGCTGTTGCAGTTGTTATTATTGTTATTGTTATTGTTGACAACGCGTAGGCCAAATATTTGGACGAGACGGCAGTCTTACGGTATAGCTGCTGTCCTCGCAGCATGCAAAGCGGTACTTGCTGATTGGGCTGCACATATACCGTTTGACACAGCGCACAGTGGGCTCAAAACATACACTTTAATGCACCTCTGATCCTTGCAAGTAATATAAGTTATATCCTATTTCCACTTCAAAAATTATGTAACAATTTTCATTATTAGGATATGCACTTAGAAATTGAGAAAAATGTGCATTAACTTTGGAATGAGAAGAGTGTGTAAAGGTGAAGGTAAATAAGTTTTTTATCATTTTATTCAGCAGATGTATAAATATTTATTTATTTATAATATTTATTTAAATGTAATTTTATTAATTAAGATTGCGGTAATTAAGATTTCAAGAAAAAATGATTTTAGAGAATGCATTCAATGAGTCAAAGATTTCGTACTTTTATATAAAAACAATAGATGATTTTGTATTTCAAGTTGTATTTATTATATTTATATTTGCGGTATAGCTTGTCATGATATTTTAAAGAGGTTAAAATTAACTTATTTGAATCGATATGTTTTAAAATATAATTTATATGTTCTTCTCTCTTTTACATATTTTGCGTTTTTAAACATTTATTTATATTATTAAGAAATGTACATTTGTAGCCTGTACATATTAAGTGTTGCAAAAAAGTAGAAAAAGTACTTAAACATTGTAATGGAAAGAGAGTGTAAGATAACTGTTTCGATCGGTCTTCAGCAATTTATATAAATTAGTTATAAATAATATTAGTAAAATAATAATAATTTATTTTCAATTTGTTGACAAATGAAATTGATTGAGTTTGATACATAATAAAGTTGAAAGTAGAGAGCGACTGAAATGTGATCGCGTAATGTGATCTTTGTACCACTGTGCGTTGTATGCTACAATAATTTACACAGCTAAATGCACGTGCTGCTGCCGCAGTCGCTGCCGCCGCCGCTGCCATTTAGAAGTACCGGTATTATGGGCAATGTCAGTTGCAGTTGCATAACTGCTGCAAATTTATGCAGCTTAACAGTCGCAGTTGCAATCATACTCATGCGAATGTGTATTTGCATTAGCATTGAGAGCGTGATTATCACCGGCGTCGACGCGAGCGCAAAACGCTGACGGCAACTGCGACGGCGACGGCGACAGCGGCTGCTGCACTTGTTGCTTGACCGAGATTCGCAGGGTTCTTGCACAAGTCAACAGCGGCTTCATCTCCATAAAAAACTCCAAGCGATGTGACAATAATGGCTAAAAAGCCGTTAATCGAGTCTTTGTGGGCTTTTTAGATTCTTTTTTCTTTTTTTTTTTTGAGTACCAAAATTTCGATTTGACATTTATGTGGTAAATTGCTGTTCATCAGGATTTGGATTGGAATAAGATTATGTAACTTACGTGAACGCATTGTTTGGTCTTTCTCAGAGTCTAATTGAATTAGCATTTGCTTTGGCTTACCTGCAAACATAGAGAGATTATGGATTAGATATGGTTAGCATAATGAATGTAGTACTATTTGGACGATGAGTTAATGGAGAACCGATTACAAAACCAACACCAATTCCGAGCACCTTGAACGAAGTTGAGTCTTAAAGCCATGAGTTAATTTAAATGGGCTTGTGATTAATGGAAAATGAAAATAAGTTGAACTACTAAGATATATCAAAGTACTAATTTATATATAGAATTCGCTATTCTACTTTTTTAGAGTTATTAAATATTAATTATACAAATATTTATGTATATTGCTTAGCCAACAAGCTCAAATATTCTTAACTGAATACGAATTTCATTTATATTTATATATTATATTTTAAATATTATTCAATTCTTAAATTATTTTAATATTTAATCGCCGAAATATATACTTTAAATACTGTACTTTTAATGTAATGTAAGAATATGGAATGGTAATGGGACCATGCATGTGGTAACTCTATCAATAACAAGGTTCTTACAAGAACAATATATTAGAAGAAAGTCGATTACCTTATTAATGCTTAAATTTATTAATCTAAATCGATTAACATTAAATGGTTAACTTTATACAAATTATTCATGAATATTATATTATATTTAATAAATTATTATTAATTGCTCTTAGCGCTGCAATAGTTGCAATAGTCAACACTGTTCGATAAGTCAAAGCCAATTCAAACGTTAAGCGCGTAATTCGAAAAAAATTCGACACTGGCGACATCTGTTGAAAATGTAACGACAACGTTTGCGACAAAAACTTCTACAGCATACAAATGTGCGCAATAGGTGGAGCTTTTAAGCTTGCGCAAATTAAGCACCTGCGCACACAGCTCAATTAGCTGGTTAAGTTTTTCAAAGAGAACCGAAGACCTTGCGAAATATTTATTTGCCCAGGAAGAAGAAGCAACAGCAGAAGGTAAAAACCAGATACAAATCGTAAGCAAGTAAAGTAATAAAAATCTGTATTGAGTAACAGATATGTACATACATACATATATCTGTTGTTATCTGAGGCAGTGAGTTTGAGTTAAATTGTTTATAAATAAGTTGCACTTAGTTGCTAAATGGCGAGTGGCAAACGAGTTTAACAATAACATAAAATCACACAAAAGCAATAAGAACGATATGGTATATGTAGTGGGGGGATGTGATGAGGTTTTCACATAATAAAATTAATATCCATTAATTGAAGCGAAAGAGCGAATGTTCGAATAGACGATGATATTGTTGTTGTTGGTGTTTTAGTTGATTGGTTGGTTGGTTGGTTGGTTGGTTGGTTGGTTGATGGTAATGTTGTTGTTGTTGCTCTGTTGTTGGTTGGACATTTGGTTGATTGGATTGCGACGTAATGGAGATGGAACACGTATGGAGGCGACTAGGAGATGTTCGTCGACATCGCTTACCTGCGCATTACCCATTAGAGCATCCTCTTCAATTTCTGTTTCTTGGATAAGTTCTTCAACATTTGCATAGACAGCTTCCACCTGCTGCTGCTGCTGTTGTTGTTGCTGTAGTAGCTCTTGTTGTTGTTGTTGTTGCTCAATTTGTTGCAGCTTTTGTTTCTTCTGTTCTTGCTTCGAAAGCGCATTCAGATTGATGGCAGACTTGGACTTGCTTTTGGCATACCGAGCTGAGCAGCGTAAGCTTTTAAGCACGCCATACGAGCGGGCATTGGTGAGCTTTTCCACAGCGAGAGAGCGAGAGAGAGAGAGAGAGAAAGACAGACAGATAGAGAGATAGAGAGATAGAGAGAGTACGAATGGGTGGGCAGGTGTGAGAGCACACACCACAATATGGTTAAAGTGGTAAAGGGGAATAGAGATTTATAATTGCTAAATATGAATAGAAAATAAATTTAAATACACAATATACGAGTACGCGTACATAGTACAAGATGAAAAGCAGTTAAATAACTACTTAAAGCTGTGTTGTAAATATTATTAATTGCATGATTTAAGCTATGTACAAGTGCATTATTTGTTTCACAGTGCTGAGGAGAGGGGGGGGTTTGGGTGTGGTGTGGTCTCCACTTTCTATTGACTACGTGCCGGCATGTGGATGCACATGCCAATAGACAATGTCCATGTCCATGTACATGTAGCTGTCGCTGTCGCTGCCACTGTCACTGTCACTGTCCGTGTCTCTGAACCCCACAAAGTGTCCAAAACTATGGCTCTGTCAACTTCCGGCACAAGTCAATATAACGCAACAACTGCAAACAACAACAACAACAACTGGCTACCGTGTTAGGTGTGAGTTTTAGGCAGCGGTTGGGTCTCGTCTTGCCACTGTCCCATCCCATGATGATTCAATGTGTTCCGTTGCAAGCGATTCAACGTTCGCTTTCTATATATAGACAAATGACCGATGTTGACAACGATTGCAAAAAAAAAAATAAATAAAAAGTTAACGCGCAGATAAAACCAATGAACTTAACAACAACAAATAACTAGTCATGCCCGAGCTAAGTTGAAACAACTAATGACTGTGTTTAAGGCTCGCACAAGTGTTCGCTTAGTTCAAAGTACACATACATATAGAACAACTGTGTGTACTTATAGCACTTATTGCGCATACGCAGCGTGTGCTTTTAAGTGGCACAACATTGCCGAAAGAAAGTTAATGCTCAACGCGACTGTTGTTTTACTGTATGTAGAACAAGTCTTACCAGTATCAGAACCAGCCAGACAACAGTGTTTCAATTGCAGCCAGCAATTAATGTGCTAACAACTCAAGCCAATGCCATCTAAGCCAACTGACTCGACTGATTCGAGTCGAGTGTCTAGCACTGCACGTACATACTAGCTACGAGTTGCGCAAATTGACGCCCTGTGAGAAAAGGCATGAACAAAATGAAAACACACAATATAATACATCAGATCCATTGACACAACTGACGCGGCAAACATGTAAAGAATGACTGTCATTAGACATACATAAAAAAAAAAAATAAAAAAAACGCGCCTGCGAGGGCTGCTTCCAAAGTTATATACGCAAATTGAACTAGTTATTCAGTTTATAACATTTAATGACAATTAACAAATATTTATCACATGTTTCAGCAGTAACATTAAGAGTTATACTACAAATGCTATAGGAAGCTTGAGGAAAAAGTCGATTTGAAAGTCTATATTAATAACTTTAGATGGAAATGCTTAAATGGCTGGTCAGGATTTCTTTTTTAGACTCTGTACTTTAAAAAAGTACATAGTCTTCTAAGTTTGACGAAAGCGATTTGTGCGTAACAGGCAGAAGGAGTCATCTCCGACCCTATAAAGTATATATATTCTTGATCAGCATCAACAGCCGAGACGATATAGCCATGTCCGTCTGTCAGTCTGTCCGTCTGTCCGTCTGTCCGTCCGTATGAACACCTAGATCTCAGAGACTATAAGAGCTAGAGTTACCAAATTTGGTGACAACATTCTTATAGTGTGCAGGCAGATCAAGTTTGTTTTAGATTTTTGCCACGCCCACTTCCGCCCCCGCAAATCGAAAAAAACGTATTATAAGAGCTACAGACTTGCCACACTTGGCAGATTTGGTACACATGGAGTGTACATGTGTGCGGATGCTTTCCGAAAATTTCATCGGGATCGAACCATAAACATAGGATTGAATGACTTACAAATTCATGAGGACAGAGCAGCATTTGAGCAACAACAACAGCAAGACTCGCTACGAGTGCGCGGGTTGAAATCTCGCTGCTGACAATTTAAATTTGAGTTTTATTTTTCAATTATTATTTAATTGTTATTTGATTTAAATATATATTATAAATTCTGCATAATTTTTCAGAAAGTAGCAAAATCTTTAAAAAATGTAAATAATAAAATTTAGTTAGAAATTCGAATTTATGTACATATTTGTCAAATGCTAAAATTCGTGCTGCATAAGTATTGAGATTGATGGCTGTGAAGCTCATAAGTCAGTAGCTCAACTTAGAAGACGTGGGATTTGCAAGCGAGAGGTCTGGGGGTTCCAAACTACAACGTCAGCTTATAATTTTCTTTTTTTAATTTTTCCCATGCCTCCTTCTATTTTGGGTCCTCACGAAAAGTACAGAGTCTCCCACTGTCGACTGCGGTCGACTGTAGTCTTACCCTCCTTCAGTTGTAAATACTGATGCAAGGTACTATACTGTCGCATGCGCCTCGACTGATCCGCTTGTTGCCTACTTAAGTAGACTTGAGTACCACAGTTGGTTCTCTTTTCTGCATCAACCGCAAGGTTACTTATCTTTGTCTCTTTCACTCAACCAACGCTGAGCCACTCTGACAACTGTTGTCGTGCCACTCTTTTAGTGCTACGCAATACCAAAAGAATCTCGTCTTTTACAACACTTAACAACTCGCATCAAAAGTCGGACGCGCCATTCAAATAATTAAGCTTTCTTCTTCAGATATATTTTATTCTATAGCTCAGCTTAATATATAGTATACACACACGAAGTATTCAAGCTACCCTCGCTGCAGCACATGGCCGACATTGTTTAAATTGTATTGTGCTTAACACATCAGTGCGTATTCAATGTGGCTTTTAAATGCGGCTCAATGAAACTGGCCAACTGAGCAACTGAGCAACTCGGCAACTGAGCAACTGGCTATGACTATGGCTTTGGCTCTAAACAATGGGCCAATACCAAGGCACAACATAAGTGCTACAACAGAGAATGCTTGAACTTCGATTTTTGACACGGTCTTCACTCGACGCTTGTCCGGTGCATGTGAGTCGAGTTATCAAACTGCAAATTGTATTGGCCTATTAACGTTATCGTTAGCATTGCTTACAGTTCGCCGAACTGTCTCTGGCCCAAGGAGAACGTCAACTGTGCCGAGGCCTAAGAACAACAATCTACAATCAAGTCGCACTTAATTGAATCAATTATAACCTTTAAAAAGCACATCGAATTGGCCAACAACAGGAAACCATTTTGGCCATTAAGCCAACCCAATGAGGTTTTTAGAATATCACAAACAAGAAAGAGGAAAGTGTACAGAGCATGAAACCTCTCAGAAGTTGAACTTCGAACTGGGCTTAAACATGTGAGTTCGATGGCAGCATACCCTGTAATTTTGCTACGTAATGATCTTACGATACTCTGTAAGCAATAGCAAAGTATACTTAATTAAGAATTAATTTAAAGATTCTTATGAAATTTTCTACACAAAATTTGCAATGAATACTCGAAGCGAGCATGCTCGATTGAATAATACCCTGTAAACAGCTCTGAATTACGCTAGCTTCTTTAAATATTTGTTAGCTTAATAACAATATATTCTAGTTGAGTGAACCTTATTAAATGATACCCTGTAATCAACACTCAGCTACACTAAGCCTGCAATTTATTATAAAATCTTTATATGCAGTGCATAACTATACTATGTAATATCTCACCATTTAAGAGTAAAGCAAACCCCTTTGAGCATTCCAATAATAGAGAGTACACTTTGAATTCAATTTTCACCATTCAGGCGCTACACAAATTATGATAAACTACCCTGTAAATTTCGCTCAAGAGCTTGTAAAAATATAAAACCAATTACAAATCGTAATTGCAGGTTCATAAAAATGGATTTGAGGAGCATCATAAATATTGTATTTTTACAGCTTAATATTATAGCAGACGGAATAGTTTTTTTTTTCGTTTTTTTGTTTGTCGCTCAACCGAACACATTGACAATCCTGACAGACAGTGTTGCCCTTTTTCAATTCAAGCAACAAATTGTTGTTAAACGTTGTAGGTCAGTGACGGGTAATGGTAATGGCCCTGTGACTAATGGCCAACCACGCCCACAACTACACAAGTATGTATGACAAATGCGGCACATACAATTGCAGCTAGAATATATTGTTGTTTATATGTTTATCTAATTTGCAATTGTTTATCAGCCGAACAGCGAGAAATGAGCAACAATTAAAGTCATTCAGCGAAAAGTACAACAAGAAAATAGAAAATAAAATGGTTAAATGAATGACGCAAAGTAAATACGAATAACATGAAATGAATGTGGCTCAGAACAAAGCGAATCATTTTTGTTGGCCAGCAATTTCGTACGGCGAGTGTTGCCATGAATACACTCACTCTCATTCGTGGGTGTTTAATGGCGAATGTGAACAATTGAAGAGCCGAATTGAGCTGAACTGAACAACTAAAGTTGCCTGTTCAAGTGCGAACAGCAAATGTTGAACTGAAACCTCAATGTAAGAACACACTAGTCGAGAGAGCACGACTGCGCGATACCCTGCCCTATGATGTATTTGCACACACAGGTTCAAGTGGCCAGAGTAGAAGTTTAACTGAAAACCTAACAAAAAGTGAATGAACACTTCAGTCGAGTGGGCACGACTGCGAGATACCCTGCCCCAACATGTATTTGCACATACATTTGCAGTTGCAGGTTAAAGTAACAAGAGAAGAAGTTTAACTGAAAACCTAACAAAAAGTGAATGAACACTTCAGTCGAGTGGGCACGACTGTGAGATACCCTGCCCCAACATGTATTTGCACATACATATGCTGTTTCAGGTTAAAGTAACAAAAGAAGAAGTTTAACTAAAAACTTAACAAAAAGTGAATGAACACTTCAGTCGAGTGGGCACGACTGTGAGATACCCTGCCCTATGATGTATTTGCACACACAGGTTCAAGTGGCAAGAGAACAAGTTTAACTGAAAACCTAACAAAAAGTGAATGAACACTTCAGTCGAGTGAGCACGACTGCCAGATACCCTGTCATTACACGACCTTTTGTACAAATATGCATATGTACAACTAAAAGCAGAACCGAACAAACGCCTTATATGTATCATTTGTATCTTCTTCTTCCTTTGAGCGAATGCTATGTGAAGTTGTTGCTTGAATAACTTTCGTACTTATTATTCGATCATATTGAAAGCGCCAGGACAGCTTAGAATTACGTTATTTGACATGTGTGCTAAAACTCATGGGTACAAATTTTGAAATTGCTTTTTAAATTAGTTCTTTATTTGGATTTGAGGCGAGTTATAATAGATACAGATTAAGAATATATATCGTATATATTTTATAGAGAGCTATAAGGTCTGTCATGCCATCTTCTCGCTGTTACATACACGTGCACAGAGCTATAATATTGTTTTTAGTTAACTTTTAATGGACACAGCGCATGACAAAAAGAAGCTAACTCATGCGGGCGGAATGATAAATTTCTGTCCAGAAATTTCTACTTTTAATATTTTTCAAAGTTTTTTATTGTTGTTGCTGCTGTTGCTGTTGTTGTTGCTGCTGCTGCCACAGTTAATGAGGTCGCGCGCCTAGGCCATAGTCAAAGTCTGGGCACGTTTTTTGTTACCATTTCCATTTTGTTGGTGTCTTGAAAATCAATTAACATTCAAGTTTCCACGCTTTGACCGAGAGTCGCCTCGCAGGTGCTGCAGCAGCGCAGCCTCTGTTGTTGTTGCTGCTGCTGCTGTTGCTGCTGTTGCTGTTGTTGCTGTTGTTGCTGCTGTTGAACGCGTATATAGGCCATTGAGCTGATCGTAGCATTGAACGTGACTTGGCTGTAACCGTTGTCTGTCCTCTGTCTTCTGTCCACAGTCTTCAGTCTTTGCTCTGTTTTATTTGTCTTCTTCTCATTGTTGTTGCTGCCTGTTGCTGCCTGTTGTGCCCGTTGTGCTTGCCCCCGTTTCAAGGTCGCTGTGGCACTCTTGAGTGCATTTGTTGCCCACCCATGACTGCATATATGTCACAACAACATTTGCCCATTGACTTTTCACTTAACACAACTTAACTTGTCTTAACTGTTGGCTATAACGTAACTCGTAACTTTGTTACCATCCTAACTGTTGTCGTTTCGCTTGTCGCGTTGAAAGATAGCAAATTTCTCTCTCTCTCTCTCTCTCTCTCTCTCTCTGTCCCTCATCCCCCTTTTTTTTCGCTCCCTCCTTGCGCCCATTGTGTCCCCCTTTGGCAGTTGCAGTCATAAAAGCTTAAAAACAGAAATGATGTATCATAATAATCGTAAATATAAAAAAATATATATATTTAACACACATTTCTGTTGTTGTTGTTGTTGTTGTTGTTGTTGTTGTTGTTGCAGTTGTTATTGTTGTTGTGTGCGCAGTTTATCATTTAATTTTCGTTGCTCTTCTGTTGCTTCGTTTCGCTTTATTGTTGCCTTAGCTATTGTTAGTGTTGTTGTTACATATGTATGTATTTTATTTTATTTTATTTTTTTCTTTTTCAGCCAAGTTAAGTTTTTTGCTCTAACATGACACATAAACATAAAAAGTAATAATACTACAACGATCCATTTTGGTACTTTCACTGCATAATTGTCGCAAAATTTCTTTGCACCGCCAGCTTCCAACTGCCAATTGGCCAAAGTCGACAATAAGATACTAGATCAACAACTAAACAACAGCTCGTTAATATATGTACTATCTAACTACTCGATGTATACACATAAGATAAATATGATTGCGTTCGCTTGATTGGCTAGTTGTGCTTATGTAAATATATATGCTGCAAAGTAAATTTACTGGCTTGTAAAACTATCGATTGTGTGTTATCGATAGTACGACGAACTGTTTTGACTCTCAGCTAGCATTGATATTTCCTATGGAAAATAAATTGTCATCAGTCATAGCTTCTATGCTTAAATGAGAACGTTATTCTCTTTAATTTTCAAGGAAAATCCTACAATAAGATTTAAATCTATTTAAAAAATATCGATAGTATTACAATAGTATCTTTAATATAAAATAGTATTCAATTTATTAGTTTGTATTTATTTATATTAAATTTATTTATAACTAATTATTGTTATTAGAATCGTTCTCATTTCCATAGTCTTATTCTATTTTATTTAAAATTGTTTTTTATTTATTTTGTTTTATATTTTTGAAAACGTAAATAATTCGAAATTTAAGTTATAAAACATGGCTATAACAAAGCATTATATAGCCAATTAACAACGACTTATAGACAATCTTTTATTTCTTAAACTTTTAATTCATTTGTTACTATCGATAGTAGAACTATAGTGTTTACTATCGGAAACCGCTGTCATTAGCAATACTGTACCCAAATTGTATTTATGTTTATTGAACAATTTTCATTAGGCAATGATCAGATTTTGTAGTTCTTTTTTTTATATATATATGTATTTAATGCTAATTCTCAGTTGTTTATTTAACGTTTAAAATTTTAAGCTTAATTTTCTTCGTTCTTTCTTTTTTTTTTTTTTTTTTTTTTAATCAGAATCCGAATTAGATATTAAATATTATCGATTGTATGAGGATGGCAACTACATTTTTATACCCTGTACTGGGCTATATTATTCTCTATTTATAATATAGAATCGATCCATCTATACTAGATCTATCCCGACTTCTTTAACTACTAATGCTACTACTAAGTCCAAAAGAAACCTTTACTTGAATTACCCACTGAAGCTACAACATAAGCCCCTGTACCCTTTGAGTACCGGGTCTAAAAACTCTCTACAATTACGACTTATAACGTTCTTGATCAACTGGGAACCTTCCTTAGAACAAATATGCTCAATGAGAATACAAACAAGTTCCTTACAACTAGAATGCAAAACTACTCAAGCATTACATTTTTTTATATTTTTATTAATGTTTATTATCTCAAGTACAGTTCCCAGCATTTAACATTTCCCTGCGTTACATAACTGCAATGATGTTTTGAGAGTAGTTTGCCAATTTCCATAATCTATGGCAATGAGTTGTGCAAACAAATTGATTCGCAAGAAAGTTGATTTGTCTGAAATGGAAACCGCATTTGCAGTCGAAATATGTTTCAAATTCGTTTGTTCATATCAATTGAGTTGAGTCAATGACAGGTAACGCTGCCAATTGGAGTGCTCATAAAATGTGGCTTGTCTGTTAGTGAGTTGGGCTACCACATGGAAATCAGGTAACAATTTAAATCTAATCTCAATCAAGCTGCCAAAATGCAATGGGCGAGAAAAGTTTCACTCGGCACTCGGTAAAATTGCACATCCATCAATGGATGGGTAAAGTGTACACTGGGTACTCCTCTTCCTTTCTTTCGTTTCCATATGCGCAAATCACAGGTAGTTGCCAGTTGCCAGTTGCCAGCTGCCAGCTGCCAGCCGCCATATGCGGCATATGGCATATGGCATATGGAGGTTCGACTTGACTACATCCGGTGTAGCCAAAGTTTTTCCGCACTCTCTTTGTTTCTTACTTTTTCCTACATGCTCTTTAATTTCTGTTTTTTTTTTTTCCTTTTCTTTTTCTTCTTTCTTTGCTTTTTTTATGTGTAATTTAAATATTTTCTTTACGAAACGAGTCTGGTAATTAAAAGTTCATTGTCGTCGTTGTTTATAATGTTTGCTGCTGCTGCTGTTGTTGTTTCTGCACAGTGGCGCATTATGTGGAAACAATTTTGCAATATGCCAAAAAAAAAAAACAACAAAAAAGCTGAAAAGACAACAAACAGAAAATGGAAACCCGCCCAGAAAACCAGTTGATGAGGCTTCGACCTCAACACAAAACGTTTTCAGATACACAAAATAGATTTTCCCACATGAAAATTATGACAAAATGTGCAGGAGGCATCAACGAGTCATCGTCATCGACATCGTCATCATCCACATCATCATTATCGTCATCGTCATTATCTACTTTGGCAGGCAACTGCAAGTGGCAGGAAAATCATGTGCCAAGATCACGTACCATGTTCCATGTTCATAGTGAAAGTTGAAGCGGCTGCCCGGCCTAGCCTGGCCTGGCCCCTCTTGCCCTGGCCTGGCCATGGCTCGGCTAGGCCCCCTCGGCGGCCAATGCCTTGGCTGATGACGCTGCTAAGTTGATGACAATTTGGCGTAATTGAACTTGAAGTTGGAGTCAAGGAAGCGCTTGCGACATAGAGGCAGAAAACCGCGGCAGCAACAGAAACTGCGGCAGCGGCACCTGCGTAATTCAAAGATGCGCATCTGACAACTCAGTCACGACATTTGCGCAATCAATGCGACTGGGATGGGATCTGGGATTGGATGCGGAACTATTATGGCCACAACAAATGTACGTTTGCATGTGTGGGTGTCGTTGCTGTTGCTATCAGCAATGCGAAAGCGTTTTAATCACCAAGCCATAATGTGATTAGACAGGCGGCCATAGATAACAATCTGTTCTCTATTATAGTTTTTGGGGTTTTTTCTGTCATTTTTGCGCAGAAAGAACATTTCACACTATAACGAAAGTGGGCTTATTGTTGCTCTTGCTCTAAACACGCCTAGAAAGTGGCCCACAGCGGCACACACTGGACACACCAACAAGCAGAAAGCAAAGAAACAAAATATAAATAAATAAAAAAAAAAAAAAAAATGAAAAAAAGAAAGAAAAAAAGAGCAGAAAAATAAAAAAAAAAAACATACGTGATCAAAGAACGCGTGCACGATAATGACAAACGAGAAAGAATGCTGCATACGAGAGTACATAAACTAGATCTTATCGAGCTGATGGCTTAGAGCACAATCAATATGACAGTTGCCACATGCAACATTATGTTGCTACCTAAGCTAAACTAAGTGCTATGCCAGATTTCTCCTAACAACATTGTATACCATCGCTTCTCTGATTTTCTAGAAATATCTCTCGGAAATTCCAGGTTTTTTAATATTCCGAGTAATTTAGCAGTCTATTTTAGCGGTAAAACCGCTAAATTCAAAATATTTTCACATTATACAGTATTTTAAGACGATAAATATGAATGATCTTATATATATACCACATAATAGGCTAATTTTATTAGCTATTTAATACTTTTTATGCCAGTTTTGGTGGTAAACCCGCTAGGCTAACATTGATTTTAACATTTGTCCTGCTTAATATGCTACCAATACAAAAAATTTAATGTCAATATCTATTATTATTGCTAATTTTTCAGCATGCATTTACTTAACTTATTTAGCAGCTGAAAAATGTTAGCGGTAAACCCGCCAAACAATGTTTTATATTATATTATTCTCGAATAAATACAAGAAATAATTACTACATTTTAAATGCAATTAGTGACAGTAAGTATAATGTTACAAACAATTGATTTCATGAACAAGTTGACAACGCTTATTGGCCATAAAACCGCTAAAATATGAATGTGTTGACACATATTGTATAATACTTTTCGTCCAATCTGCAATGTATCCCTCGATACTCCATGAAATGTTGATTTATTCAAAAACAAATGACCAATTTACGTCATTTAAATGTATTTTTTTTTTTTCTTTAATATGTATTTTTTGTTTCTTTCTACATTTATTAATTTAAGCAGTGACCTCTAGATTAATTTATTAATAAGTATGAATAAATTTGCATTTGCATTAAATGCTTACTAATTATACGCAAAGAAATGCGAATCAAATAAAGAAATAAACTCAGCAACAAATTGGTGTCATGGGTCTAATTTGAAATGTGTCAACAAATAAAACTCGAACCACTGTGCAGGCTTGATAGCGTTAGAATCTTTTCAATTTGTTATGCGAATGATGCGCACAAACTGGGCCAATCGAAAGAGACAAAAACCATTGATAATAAATCATATTATTTGGGCTAGTTGTCAAAAGCATCTACAAGTATGTATGTAACTATGTAACTATGTAACTATGTATCTATCTATCTATCGCACTTTTCGATCAGCTAGACGAACCCGCTAAGCGGGTCAGATGCAGATGCGTGGGGGCCAATTGGCCAATAGGGCCACAGATGGCAAGACAGGTTAATTAACGATTTGTACTAATTAAGTTGCGACGCACTGACAAGGGACAGTAGCAGACGAGAGGGACAAAAGGAGGGGGAGGGGGAGCGGGAGGGGTGATAGCTAACGATGTGCCTGAATTGTTGCAAATTGTGCAAAAGCGAGCGAAGAGTTCAGAAAGAGGCCAAGAGTTGAGTTTGGGTTAATCATTGTTGGCATATATTATGTATTGCAAGTATTTGGAGTAAGTGTCGTTAGTTAGTCGGTCAGTTAGTTAGTTTCATTCGTTAGTTAGTTAGCTAGTTTGTTTAGTTATTTGATTATTTGGTTATTCGCTTAGCATTTGTGGAGCTCGACTCACCCATGAATTATCTCGGAATTGTGACATATTTAGCGTGGACATGGGCTGTCACTGCCTCCTTGGTTAACGGTTCGTTTGATACAATAAATGATGTATAATATATATATATATATATATATATATATTTATAATTGATATACATATATATGTGTATGTAGTGTTGACGTGACGCGTTTTACTTTCAATTTCAATTTCGATTTGCAATTTCTCGTTTTTCTTTTCTCTTTATATTTAGCAGTTTTCGATTTTCCTTTGCGCTGTTTTGTGTCGGCTTTTGGCTTTTATCTAACCATTTTGTAAGCAAAGCTGTAAGCACTCACACACACACACACACACACCACAGTCACCAATACACACTCTCTAAATTGCAGCTAAGCGTAACGCATGAAAATGAGCGCCAAAATAACAGAAAACAGCGCTCGAGATACTTATGTATCTTTTTTTTGTTTTGTTTTTTGTTTTAATTTTATTTTGCAAGCAGTCAGCCGAAACAGTTGTGCACAACAATGATTATGTTTGATGTTAGGGCATGTGCCCTGTAGGCAGCACAATGCGGACAAGTACGAGTACAATTACAATTACAAAATACAAAATACAAAATACAAAATACAAAAAACAACAACGCACAGACACGGAGGACACAAAAGACACAAGAGACACACACGACACTTGGGCCAGCAGTTGCAATGGCAATGGCAATTGCAATTGCAACTACAACTTGTTCAGATTGAGATACAATTTTTTTTTTATTTTGGGCCCGCACTTGAGATACAGTTACAGATACGAGTACAGATGCGGAGCCACAACCTTGCTGCTTTAAGCAATTCATTTACATTTGGCAGTTGCAGTTGCACTTGTTGTTGCCGCGTTGCCGCGTTGCCGCGTTGCTGTTACCCGTTTCCAGTTGCAACTTCAAAATAATCAAAAAAAAAAAAAAAACATACGAATAACAACACACCGAACCGTTGGCAAATATTAATAACAACAGCAGCAGCAAAAACAAAAAACAAAAAACCAAAAAAAAAAACGAAAAAATAACCGCGATAAGCAATTAGCCGAACGCAGGTTTTGCCCTCGAACGTTGCGAACCGAACTTGTTGACTATGCGCCGCTTACTAAACATCGACTGCCCCAGTCCGATACCCAGTCAGTCCGTACCCCCCTCTCCCTCTTTTCCCCGCCGCTCAGCACAGCTACAACAGCTACGAACTTTCTAAACGCTTTTGCGACGCTCATCGCTCATTGCACATCGGGCAGCTCGCTCGCCGCTCTTCAGACTTGGTTTTCAGTCCAGCAGCAAGTGCTCGTTGGTTGGATCAGCCAACAGGTGGGTTTCAAATCAAAGCGTACCCCGTCGCCAGTTGGTGCGAGACTCCGCTTAACCAGTACACGAACCGTTGCGGCGAAAGAAGCTTTCAAGTCAGCGTGCGCAGCGCAAAAGCTGTTGCGCATGCGAAAGCAAACAGTTGCAAGCAGTTGAAAGCTCTTACACTTTGGATATATCATTTTGTTTAATTACTTGAAGTCGTAAACAGTAAGTTTTTGTGTAAATAATGCTGATTAATTCTTTACATTTTGTTTATTTAAATTGTGTATATTCATATATTCATACCTAACTTCTACAATTTACTGCAAACGATATTAAATTGAAAACTTTAAGCTTTCTGCAAATTTGGGTTTTTAGAGTAATTAAAGTCTTTAATTATATAAAGTCTTTATATATGATATGTAAAGCTCGGAGATACCAAAACTAAACGGCTATACTCTATTTATATTCAATTATCTGTAAACAAGTCTAACTTTAATAATTACTAGATGAATTACCATATTTTATATATGCATAGGCTGCCTTTACAATTCCCAGCAAATGTATATTTTTCAAAATGAAAGAAAATCTGAGAGGCGTTTACTCGGCACAAGTTAAATTTATACTTCACAATTATTCATATAAAATCATATTGTAATTTAGAATTAATTCTAGGCTACAATCATAAAAAATCATATATAAATACCAAACAAATTAATGTACAAAAATAATTATGAAATTTAAAAGCAACCGCTTAAAGTTGTCATAAATTAAATATGAACAACTCCGTAAAAAAAGAGGCCGATACTGCCACGCCCACCTGAGAAATAAATACACTTGTCTAAAATTGAACAACAAATCATACAAAGTCCTTTATTAGCGCGTTTCGTGTGCGTGTGATTGTTAAACAAAATTCATTAACATTTGATACATTTTGTTACATTGGCATAGAACTGGAAGCGACAAATTTCAATAAAATTAATTAATTACTTAAGCAGCCCCATAACAGTGGGCCCGGATACACATTTTGTGGCATTTTGTTTTTGTTTCGTTATGTTTTCGTATAGTTATTTCTAATAAATGTTCTTTAATTTAATTCAGCTGCCGCACAATGTTTTCAGTACATACACATACATAAATATCGTAAAGAGAGACAGTGACATACAGCTAGATAGAGAGAGTGGGAAAAGTGTTACATAATTGAGAGAGAGACAGAAAGTACTATGGAGTGCATGTGTTGTGCAGTTCTTGTGTTAAAATGTAAATGCATATTGCGGAATTGCTTGAGTTGAAGCTTAAAAGAATAAGAATAAAGATTTGAAAAGTGTGATAATGTGCACAAATTGTTGTTAGGCAATGCTAGTGAAGATCACCACAATATTTATGTGTATATATCATATATATATTTATACATACATATATGCAATATATAGCTATATATATATATATATATATATATATATATATCTTACTTAGGATTGAAACCAACATTATTATTTGCTTTTCTTAATCAGCAATTGTCGATATCGCTGTTGCTAACATTATTGCTCATAGAGTGCCGTGCAAAAGAACAGAACGCAAACACTTTTTGTTACTTTGTGCAAGAAACTGTGGTGGAAAAGTGAATAGATATTCATAAAAATGTATCATTTAAGTATGTATGTATGTATGTATGCATATGTTATACTCGTATTTGTTAAGCATATGCTTAACATTTCCCATTGTAAAGTCGACTAACTAAATTGCAAGGCAGCCTCAATTCGAGGTCAGCTGCATTCGTTGGCTCTAGGTACATTTAATTTAGTATGTTTGTATATATAAGTAGTATATGTAAGTATATGCTTTGTTAGTTTGTTTGTTAATTTGCTAAAGCTTTTTGTTGTTGCTGCACAATTGTTGCTACGTTGCTTTTGTTCTGTTAACATTTCGGTTTCGAATTATACATAAATTTAATACATTATACATAGTACATAATAACACGTTCATTACATTTGTAAGTATAAGTATATATCTTGTTATACACACACACACACATATACATATATATATATATATATATATATATATATAGTATATATAGAACAAGTATAAAAAGTTTAAAGCTTCTTGTATGAAATGCCGCACAGCGCATTCTGTTAATTTTTTTTTTTTTTTTATCGACTTTGTTAACGTTTTCGCATTGGATTTTACTTAATTTAACATACGCAGCGCAATGTACAACATAGAAATATATGTAAGGGTAAGGGAAGATGGGAGAGTGGGTGTACATTTAAAATTAAATACAGTACAGTTCACATATACGTACTTACATGCTACATAGATTTTAGATTTATATTAATATATATATTGCAATATATAATTAATTTTAAAAAAAAATGACAAAAAAAAAAACTTTAAAAGTTTATAGAACATTCAGTGATGCATTCATAATTGTTCTGTTGTTGGCACAAGCGTTTCGAGCAACGCAAAATTAAATGCACATACAAAATAGAATAATAATAATCATAATAATAATAATAGTTTTCTTGTATATTTTAACTAAGTGCAACAAATATCGCTTCCTCGTTATCAGCATCGTTTTGTCGCGACTGCTGCTGTTTTTGTTGTTGTTGTTGTTGTTGTTCTAACTGACACTGTTGTTATTATTATTATTATTGTTGTTGTGGTGGTAGTTGTGGATTAACTCCTCATTTGTTGCTTGTACAGCTACAGGTATTTCAGAAATGGCCGCAGTAGGCGTGATCGCCTTCGGTGCAAAGTAAACCTCATAGTTGTAATATCAAAGCTCATCGCTGGTCACAGGATGCTCCTGCACGTATTCCTTGGGAAAATAGCCAACCTGTCGAATTAAATATCTTTGTAAATTATCTAAATATCAAAATTAATTAAAATGGTTTGCACTTACCGTATCACCAATTTTGCCTCGCCACCAGCCTTTACTGTCGCCATCCTTGCCAATCACAAGTACTTGACAATCGGTGCGCAGTTGGAGCTGATTGCTTCCGGCTTTGGGATCGTAATCATACAGCGCGGTGGCAATTACTTCACGGAAGGGCCACTGCAACGATTGATTCAGCCTGCAGGCCAAGTTCGGATAAATTTCAAACCAATTTGTGGATCCAATTATAATGAAGAACTTACCCAGCAAAGTTTTCGCCCAGATCGTTGCGTTCGTAGTAGGAAACCAGCTCCACAATGGTCTTGAAATGACGCCGTGAGGATAAACAGTAGAGCATGGACTCACCATCGTTTTCCTGATTGATTTTCATGTGCTTGATGACATGATCATCGGTTCTGCATTTGCAATAGAATAAGAATTTAGTGCTGTACGACTCGGATTATGGATGTTGCTTTGCACTCACTTTAAGCTGAGCGCATACATGGTCTCGTGTGGCGAGGAGGCACCTTGTGGACGCACACGCAACAGGTAAGTGCCAATGCGTCGATTCTCCAAACGATTGGCGGCCGTTTCTCGATCCATGTTGCCCACAAACCAATTGAATTCGGACAATTGGCGATCGCATACAGGCGGCGGTATGCTGACCGGATTCTGTTTGCAACGGCCCGTGGATGAGATGCATCCCCTGTGCACACTTATTTGGCATACCTTGCAGCGATATCCTTGATGTATGCGGCCCTTCAAGAATTTCGAACAATGCCGGCATGTGGTGGGTGCATCGAAGGTATAAATCTCCATTTTGTGATCCGTATTGCGACAACCCGGCGGATCCAAGTTTTCCCTGTAAAACAGTTATGCGTTATTGTTAAAGGCCTCTTAGAGTTGTCCTTCTGTTCACTCACATGGCTTCGGTAAGCGCTTTGCGCCATTTATCCCGTTCGGGCTCCGACTTTAGATAGAGAGTGAACGCCGTTTTGGCCGATTTGCGTGCCAATAATAACTGATATTTAAAGCGTGTGTCCCGGCCAAGAGTGCGTCGTGAATGACTTTGCTCGACGCGATAATCGGCCAGATTGTGAGAGTCACGATATGTGTACTGCATGTCGCCAGTTTTGATGTGCAACGATTTGACCAGTATGAGAATTTTATCAAAGACAAATGCGTAACGCATTTTGGTCTTTTGATCCTCGTGCGCCTTAATATGCAGATCCCCGTCCAGCAACAGGCGTCCATATTGCAATAGATCATTTCCGTTTTGCGGCAAATTCAAATCAAATATACTGTCCTTGACCTTTTGTATAATGACCAGATGATCTGAATCGCGCTTAACCTCGTTAATATACTGTGACACATCGATCATGGCATCCTTGGCACGCTCCAGCGAGCGGTAATCCTCATGCAATGGTGACGTCTCCTTTACCAGCTTGTCCAACAGTAGATGATACTTGAGTATGCGCTGCATTGGCACCGACAGTATATCCCGCAGCTGCAGTTTACCCACATTGTATTCACGTTCACATTTCTGCACCAGCTGATCGATTATCTGATTCTTCTTGCACACATCCGCCAGATAATCTATGGCATTCAATAGGCAGGAGCAGTATTCTCCATAGATGAGAAACGGTTCTCGAAACTCAAGGAATACCTGACCCATCTTTTGTTTTGACATCGGCGGCAGCGATTCGCGTAGCTTCTCCAGAAATTTGGTGTGTATGTCAGCCAATTCCTAACAATTAAATATATACAGTAAAGTATAGATATGTTTATATATCCAGTTCCAGGGCTTACCCGTATTCGTGGAAAAATGAGCCGCAGTTCGTCCTGATTGAGATGCCGTTCCAGAGGTAGCATGAACTTCGCTTTAAGTGCATTGAGTACATCTAGATAGTTGGATTCGGTATCGATGAGTTCGCGAATGACATAGTCTCGCTGCTCAAAGCTGGTCGCCGATGTTGTCTACAGGAACGGGAAGAGATGTGCAGCAGTTAGTCGATCTGAGCTGAGCATAGGCAGCAGCCTCGTTACAGATTCATGCAACTAAGCATAGCTAAACATTGTTTGGCAGGCTTAAGATGAGGTACATAGTTCAACCAATTTACTACCTGGCCTCTACTCGTTCTGTGCAGGGCGCACAAATCTTGATAGACCTCCTCTTCTTTTGTGTTGGTGTGATCATAAACGGTTCCATTGCATGCAATATTGTCGGTGGTACTAAATGAAAATACAAAAGAAAACAATATAAATCATAACAAAAATGAATAATAAATCAACGAAAAACTGTAAAAAAAAAAAAAAGTAAATATAAATTGAATCAAAAGAGCGCGCGCTAATTTGCCAGACACTGCGATAAAGCGTGACGAATTATAATTTGAAAAATATCGATTTAATATCGAATATATCGATAGGTCCATACAAATCAATTGTGCTTCATCATTAGCGCTTAACAGAAGTTTAACACTGTTTATAACATAGAAATGTTAACATAACAGACCTCGAACAGAACCAGGGCAGGCAACAGCATCAGCCAAGCATCCAATTTCCACTTTTTTTGTTCGTTAATATTACTGTGCACGTGCGTTGAAAACATTATCAGCTGCAAACTGCGCAATGGAGCATCACACCTATGCCAAAAGTGGCTCCAAAAAGTGTAAGTAATACAAATGTCCGGCTTGAGTCGCACATGTAGTATGCTAAGGGTGCCGTTTGAAATTTCAGGGTCAGCGGAAGAGAAGCGTCTTCTTGTCACAAAACGCATTGAAGCTGAAGATTTGTTCTCAAAATATTCGTCAAAGCAAGCGGAGCCATGGAAGTAAGTGCATATTTGTAATAATTTAAAGTCACAGCTGTTGCTACACTCATTGTTTTTGTATTGCTGCATTTTAGAAAGTTCAAGGACATGGCCAAAATAGGCGACTACAGCGAACGCGCGCTGCGCAAGCAATGGCTCAACATGGTGCAACGTTATCGCATTCAAAAGTCAACGCTGCAGGTTACCCCGCTGAATAAGCAGTGCATCGATCTGCTCAATGAGGAATGGGAGTACTTCGGTGAGATACACGCTTATATGACCCAAAGGACCACCGACCTGCACTCGTATGCGCTCAAGGAGCCCAACATAGATCAGTCAAACAATAATAATGTGACCATGCGAGGCGTTGTCAATGATCACAACTTTTGTGAACGTTCGACAGGCATCAAAGCCACAATGAATGCACCGCCAATCCGAGCCCATGCCCAAAAGAATGTTTTCTCTGGACAGAAGCAGCAACAAGCAAGCATTGATTATTTCAGCGATAAGTTAGTTGACTCACTGGCCAAGCTAGATGAGGAGACGGCTTCCTCCAGATGCAAGGAGATAAAGGACGAGCCCGTTATTATTGTCAAGCAAGAGCCATTGCCTGGTATGGATTACAATGAATTCAATGCGGTGGCCAGCGAGTGCTCACCCGCCGGTACATTCACCGACTCGGACTCACGGGAAAGCTCTGAGCCGTCGGATCCTGTGGCTGTCGAGGTATCTGATTTATCTTTGGATTCAATCTTTGGCTCAGTTTTGCCGGACAAATGTGCCTCAGAGATATCGGAGGCGAAGACAGTTGTCCAGTTACCTGCATGCTCTGAGACAGCCTCCGAGATACCGACGCCGCCAAAGCGCAAACGCAAGGCGATGAGCGAAAGGGAAAAGTATTATAGACATCGTCGTCGCTACGATCATCGCATGGAGGTGCGTCTGGGAGGACTCTGTATAGTTGCTGGACAATTGCTGGAGCATTTGGTGCCCAACTTGAATGTCGCCCCCTTGCTGATGAATATCTACAACAACGTGGACTTCAACTGCAACAGCAGCTGCGACGAGGACGATACCGATGATGATGATGGACAGTGATGAGCGGAGCAGCGGGAGTTCCGATGGAAGCTTCAGATGCTAAACATCATGTTCCTGTTACTACAAAAAATTCAAATTGTTCTATTTATAAACATAAGACAAAAAAACACACACACACAATACTTGATAGTTGCAACACTTTCCTGGCTGTTATTTTCCTAAGGCAACACGAGAGGTCACGTTCTTGACTTGAGAGGACTTGAGAAGCATGAAACGCTAAGCTCTAAATGTTTCAGAGAACGATCTTCTCGAGAATCGCCACGAAGTATTCTAGATGTTTGCAAAGAGGAAAGGAGAAAACAGCTGAGAATTTGTGACCATAATCCCTATGATTATTATAGATTCGATACTAAAGATATATTGGAAAATAAAGGACTGTTACTATATATATATATATATATATATATATATATAAATATATATTTTCACAGATAATATTCATATGAGAATAAGCCTTCAAAATGTTAAGAAATTGCATCAAACATGATGTTCAAATTGGACAGGGAATCTGTTACAATAAAGAATCAGGCCGGAAGTGCTAAGTAACCAAAAGTCTTAAGTTCCATTTGATAATGAATCATAAGCAGTCTGACGACAACACTGTTGTGTGGAATAATTGGGTAAACCAGTTTTAAGGTGGTTCTAGATTAGTCAACGAAATTATAACGATAAGAAGAAGTGAAGACGGCAAATTCGTAAAGAAAGTGACAATGAGAACAGATTTGAATCATTCAGAAATGAATATTTCAACATATCCTAAATAAGTTACGGATTATCAACAGTATTATAAAGTTACTGTATCCAAATTATTATTATTTGTATTTGTATTTGTAATTGTACTGTTTACATACGAGACGAATGCCCGATGCAGAGATACCCATTTGGTTGCCTCTTATCTCAAGGGTTCGGCAAACAAAATATATAAAAAAAAAAAAAAAACATAAGACCCACAAATTTGGATCGATATCAACATTGTGTGTGCTTCCCTATCTGCTCGCATCGCCTGTCATGACTCAGTATTTCATGTCTGCCATACTATATCAACTCTATAGTATTAAGCCCGATACGGTGTCGATTCGATTAGAAAACAACAAAAACAAACAATAAATATAACGAAAGAAGAACGAAAAATCGTTGCCATTTCCGCTTGTTCCGCTTGCCATTTGCAGATTTATGATGTTATATGGTTAACACCATATATATATATATATATACTATATATGTATGTATGCATCTATATACCTATGCATGTAGCTGAGGTCTGTTCACAACGTGGAGGTCTTACAACGGATATAGTGAAAGAACGAGATAACGAAACAGAAAACAAAAGCAAATACAAAAGAATGCACGCATAATCCGACATAGGGCAAGCAAGTCTATAGTGCAGGTGGATCTACTATGTAGTTAGTGTGTGGCAGTGTAGGGGGTGTATAATGGAGAGTATAGGGTGAAGAGTGTAGAGTTAAGCACAAATGTGGAGTGTAGAGTTTGAGAGTATAGGTTATATAATGTAGAGTATAAGATGTAGACTGTAGAGAGTGTAGAGTTGGATGAAGAGTGTAGAGTTGAGGAGTAGAGGTTATACAATGTAGTATATGTTATATAATGTAGAGTGTAGAGTATAAGATGTAGAGTGTAGAGTATAAGATGTAGAGTGTAGAGTTGGATGAAGAGTGTAGAGTTAAGAAGTATAGGTTGTACAATGTAGAGTTTGAGAGTACATGTTATATAATGTAGAGTATAAGATGTAGAGTGTAGAGTTGGATAAAGAGTGTAGAGTTTGAGAGTATAGGTTATACAATGTAGTATATGTTATATAATGTAGAGTGTAGAGTATAAGATGTAGAGTGTAGAGTATAAGATGTAGAGTTGGATAAAGAGTGTAGAGTTAAGGAGTATATGTTATACAATGTAGAGTATAAGATGCAAAATGTAAAGTACATTGGGTGAAATACGTAGAGCTTGACATTACAGGTTATATAATGGGGTGTAGAGTTTAAAGTACAGGTTATTTAATGTAGAGTCGAGAGTGTACGATGTTACATAGAGTAGGAGCTTCTGTGTAGAGTTTAGAGTTCATATTGTAGATTATAGAGTATTGAATGTTGAATGTAGACTGCATGCTAATGTAGTTCAGGGTCTTCTATGTAGATTTGACAGAGTAGAGTATAGGTTTTATAGTGTAGAGTAATGGATGTTGGGTGTAAAATATGGAGTATAGATTATAGGATCTTGAATGTAGACTACATGTTGTATATATATTTTGTGTAGAGTTTAGAGTGTTGAAAGTGGAAAATAGATAAATAGTAAGGTGTTAAGTGTAGAGGAGACTGTGTAGAGTCAGTGGAAAAAGGATCAAAGAATGCATGAGGAATGGTGTTATGAAGTGTAGTGTTAATAGTGTGAAGCGTGGGGTAGTGTATGGTTGTCAAGCGTAGGGTGTATGGTATATAGTGCATGGCTATGAAGTGTAGGGTATTCAGTGAATGAGTGTAGGAATATTGATTATTACTACTATTGATAGTTGTATACGGCTGTGAAGCAGATAGACAGTTTACATACATACATACGAGTCAAGGAAGTTATAAGTTACATACAAGCGGTTGTTTTTGGTTTGGGTGGTTGATGGTTGTGGTGGTGTTATACACATGGTTATACGAGTACGTGTACGAGTAGAGTATTTAGAATGAATATTTGGAGAGTATGAAGGCAGCACACCTCTGGTTTAGCCTTTGACTGGAACGTAACGTAGCACAAGTCCTCATAGACTTTTTCATCATCCTCGCTGTAGATATCATTGATATACGCGTATTCGTGCTCCGTGGACATCTGGATTGAGGATCGATAGTTGTAGACGGCAGCAGCAGCTCGCTGCAATTTCTGACTTTCGCTCACAAAGAGCGACGATGACGAGGAGCTGGTGGATGTATGATGTTGTCGCTTTTCAGAACCAGAGCCAGAGCAAGAGCCAGACCCAGAAAAGGACGCAAATGATGGCATCACAGCAGTTGCTGCTGCTTCAGCAGCCGCAGCTGCCGATGTGCTCGCCCTGGGCGCCTCAATTTGTGGTGTTGGAGTAACACAATCAAGGCTGCTGCTGTTGGCCACATCGAGGGTCATGTCAAAGGATAGAGCACGCAACTGTCCTTGGACGGATTGGTTGACGTCAACGATAACAGCGTCATTGTCGATCGTCGTATCACACATGTTTGACAGTGAATCCTCGATATAATCGTCAATGTCCTCGGTGCCATTCTCAATCGTAATATCGCTGTTCTCATCCTCCACTGAGAGTGAACCGCTGTGCGAGGTGCGCTCGTAATATTCAGAGGATGATGAGCCAGGGGCATCGATGCTGCTAGTCTTCTTCATGTCATTGCTGGTGGTTGGAGGGTTGGTGCAGGCGTTGCAGGGTGTAGGGGGGGCATTGTGATACACATACAGACACACACACACACACACGCACAGACACACACACACAGACACACACAACACACAGTGAGCGAGGCCGATAGCCAAAGGGAATTAGACGACAATATAGTGAGAATTTGGGACAGCAAAAAGGCAGTGTATTAAACAGAGAGAAAGAAATAGAATGAGAGGGAGGGAGAGAGAGAGAATGGAGCAGACAGACGAAAGAGAAATATAGGGGGGAGAAAGAAAGAAAGAGAGAGAGAGAGAGAGAGAGAGAGAGAGCGTTAGATAAAGCTTGGGCATGGATATTTGTTGGTTGTTGTTACTGTTGTTGTTATTGTTGTTGTTGTTGTTGATAAGCAGTCAGACAAGGGCTTAAGCGGGTCTCGGGTCTTGGGTCTGTGGTCTCGCATCGGGACATTGTCAGCTACGTGAATGCATAATGAGACTGTTTTCTTGAACAGGAAATGCAAAAACGAACATTTCAACATTTCAATTGATGCAGCTGCAATCGACGGTTTAAACGGGTGGCGCTGGCAGTGGAGAGATGGTGGGGCTGGGGGGTTTGGGTTAGAAGAATGGGGAGTGCGGTCGTGAGGAGGATAAGGGCGGTGTGTGTTCGCAGAGCACGCACTAAAGATAACATATGGCGTTCATTGCTCGTCATGGCAATTAGATGCTAGAACTTACGTGGAATGCAAATCCTTGTAAATGGCCTCATCCGAATGGGAACGTTCGCTTGGCGACAGCTGCAGATTGAAGCCCCTGAAATAACAAATTGTTTAGCAAATGCTTGTTACTTCTCGTAATGCAGGTTGCAATTGTCGATGGGCGCGTGACAACAAGAGTATCACGATTTTGGTGCAATTTGTGAGCTCATCATATCATTGCCTCACCCCCGCGACCAATTTAGTCTCCTTCTTATCACACGCCCATTTGGCACACGGTATGCATGCATTCGGACTTACAGCAGCTCTGGATGCATTTGCTGTACCTTGCGGCACTGCGACAGCTTGGAGAGGGTGATGAGCACACGATGAAAGTTGGTTAAATCGTAAAGCATCGTTGGCTCAAAGAGATCCGCATCTCGTATGTTGAAATGATTGTGACACACGTCCAGAAACAATTTGATATTCTTGCAGCACAAAAACTATAAGCAAATCGCATTAGTTACATCAAATGGCTTATCAAATCAGGGTATGCTTACCTGTGCCATTTGTGGCTTACGATTGAACTCACGGGCATCCATGCTGCTTGGATCTAAATGTATAACCAGATTGCACAGGAGTACGCCGTCACGCAATGTCATGGCCAGTATACGTATCTCTGCATCGGTCTGTGCGGCCTTGTGGTCTGAGGGTATAACCTTGCAACGGACTAGCCAGGCAACGCATTCGCGCCACAAATCGGCATTGACTGCTGCCGCAGCTGCAGCTGCTGCAGAGACTGTGGACGAGGTCATCGCTGCAGCTCCACCAGTGCTGCCAAAACTATTGGAGGCCATTTGTTACTTTGTTTGTGTTCTCGCACTTGATTTCAAGCTGGATCTTGGGCGTGTGTGCGTGCGGGCAGCTGCTGCTGCTGCTACTGCTACTGTTTCTGCTACTGCTACGGCTGTTTGTGTTCTCTAGTGTTTGTGGTGACGATTGGTGCGGGTCGCTTTGGGGCGTGGGGGGTGCGGCGCGCGCATAAATTTTTGTTGCGTTTAATGAAAACAATTGAAATTCATCAGTTGGCCGTTGCGCGTTGCCGTCAACAGATACACATACAAACAACAACAAATAGCAATAGCAACAACGGCACAGACAGCGCAACGGGAACTCGCGCTATTAAACAACAACTATTTGGGGCAAACGCAAGCGCTCGGACGCTTGTTTGATTTCTTCTCTATATTCAATTGATATTTGATATTCAACACTTAATAGATTGCACGGCGCTTACACACACACACACACACACGCACGCACACACCCACACATACACGCACACACAGCTGAAGAGGATGCGCTTTCCGCATTTAACATCGATTCTTTATCACCACTATCGACTTATCGATATATTTTAAAGCCTTCTGTTAAGTTAACAATTAGCCGAAATAATCTATCTCATAGAAATGTATACTCTCAGCCAACAATCAAATCTATGCAATGTACACAGTTGTTGACATATATTCATTTAACAACTTACTTATGGCCACTGTTATCTAACACATCCGCTGTTTTACTCAAAATGGTAATGTTAGACAAACAATGCAATCTGTAATACTTATCAAGTAATCGATATAATTATCGAAAAGGGTGGTACAATTGTGGATGCATGGTTGCATTTGTGTATTGTTCGCGCTTTAAATTAATATCGTATATTGAATTTGAATCATTGTCGATTGATTAATACGTGGAAATAAATCTCAATTTAAATTACATTGGTTGTCAATTGTTGAAAGCTATAATGTTGCTAAATAAAATTCATTTTGCAAAGTATATATGTAGAATAAAGATCTATGCAATTACTAGCTCGGTTGGTGCACCTGTAATTTTGTAAATTCTATTGAAAATATAGGTTATTTGTAATATATGTATTACATACATTTTTTTACTAGTAGTTAACCTCCAAATCAATATTGTGTTTACATTGTATATTCAGAATAATCGGACTCAAGTTGAAATTCATAATTGAGAAATGTACATAAATTCCATGGCATGCACATTGTGACCTCGTTGAAGCTGGTGTAAGTTCGCGGATCCTGTGTTCCGCAGAAACAGAAGCTGTCTTGGCAACAATATCTGGCAGCTCTTGCTGTGGTGTGGCCGGCACAGCTGTGTTTTATAGTTGTCTGCAGTGCTCGTAAACAAAACATGAGCGGCAACAACCCAAAAAAAAAAGCGCATAAGAATAAGAAAAATCCTTAAGCTTCGATAAACAAAAGCTAATCCGAAACGAGGTGGCGGCTATTGCTCGCGTGCACCCAACAGAAGCAACAATAACGGCAATGCTGCGTGTGTTCTTTTAGGTTCTCGTCCCATTTCAATTTACAAATGCCAGCAGACAAGAACAGAGAGAGGAAGACAGAGAGAGAGAGAGAGAGAGACAATAAATTATGAGCTTGAGATAAAACAAAAAGCGCAAATTGAACTGGGCGTAAATTAAAAAAAATGCAAGAACAAAAAAAATAAATAAAATAAAGCAAGTAACGACCGCAGAAGCGGCAGCACCTGACGCGGATATGGACAACTCGCAATGACGCGTCTTTGTACAAATTTGACCAGGAGGCACAAACAAGTTGACGGCCTGTCGGGATGTTAGCCCGAAGCTGGCCGCCTGGGCTGCGTGCCGAAATCAAAGATAACGACTCATCAACGGCGTCATAAAAACGTGACATCAATTTTATTGCTGCGGGACGTCAGCTACAAGGCGATGGCCGGGAGAGCGGCGGCAATGGTAACAAAAAAACGGTTATGGCTACGTCATCGTTCGCGCGTCGCGACTCAAAAGGTCACGCAGAAGGCAATGGCAAAGGCAAAGGCAAAGGCGAAGCTAAAGCTAAAACTAAAGGCAATGACAGAGCAAAGCAATGGCGTCGACGTCAACGTCAACGTCGACAGAGTGGCAGACAGATAGAAAAGTATTGTGGCATAAACTGCGGGGCAAAAACTAACAGAACAGCCAGCAGAGCTTACCAGCACCAGAAGCAGCCGCAGTAACAGCAGCAGCAGGAGCCAGGGCAGTGCCGCACTCCTCTTCATTTGAATAGAGACAGCAGCAAATTTGCATTATCAAATCATAAATCATGAAGCGCACGGTTGCTACTATATTAATTCTAATTATTCAAAAATTCCGCATTCCACATTCCGCAAGTGTGAAATGAAAATTAATGATTGTTATATAAATCCAACAGAAACCAATATTAAAATGCGTAAAATGGCGAATTAAAATGATGTGGCAAATATTGTTTAACATTATCAGAAATATATTATTTGTAATATACACACATATACATAAATATTTTTTGTATACATATAAGCTGTTTCTAATTGCCTAGCCAGCACTGTATACAGTTTGTAGTTTCAGGTTTTAGTTTAGAGCTCAAAGCGAAATTGCTTCAACTTTTTGATCTCTTCCAAACATGCACATGGAAGATTTAAGCTACTCGATTTATGGTTTCAACATATCCTTACAGCGGATATAGTTTATATACTAAATATAATCTTGTAACGAAATATGTCATACTGTAAAAGAGATATTTCCATATTTATGTACCATACCATACTTGTTCTTCTGCATCAGATGATATGCCGTTGTATCTTTTTCATCCTTTTACATATTCCAAAAGTTGTTTAACTATGCTTATGCATGCATGGTCATCCTAATGTTTGCATTTCTTGTTTACCATATGGAAACTTGATGCCTATCTATGATTGCTGATATTTCGTGTATATTTGATGGATAACATTTGATATTATACGGTCACTCTAATGCAAATAGGCATCTGCTTTTAAACATACGATGATATTTAATGCACTTATATATGGCCTATGCAATTATATATGGTCACTCTAATGCAAGTTTCCGTTGTGCTGGCTTGCATTAGGAAATAGTAACTCTTGTTTAATATTACGTCAATAGTTTCTATATTTCTATACATAAATATATATATATATATATGGTCAGTCTAATGGAGCTAAGCAGTACTTGTGGAAATGAGGACACGCTATTGGTTGCATACATATAGTATGGTCACTCTAATGCAAGCTTACCACTGTGCAATTTGGTATGGCTAACTAGTCACTCTATATTTGTATAACTGGTCACTCTAATTTAAGTTATTCTTTCTACTTATTCAACTGACGCCAAACATATGTATTTGTCCGGCTGGTCACTCTAATTCAAGTTTGCTTCTGTATTTATCCATGTGCTGAGCAAAGTATTTTTACAATAAAATTCTTATTGATGTTTATTTTGTTGTTGTTATTGTTGTTGCTGTTGTTACAATTGCTGCTGCTGCGGAGGCTGCTGAGGCTGCTGCTCATGCCACAATTTGCTGCGCAGCCAAAGCGGCGCCAACGTTACGCACAAAGAAAAAGGCGAATAGAAATGGCAAATAATAGAAGAGCGCAGGCGACAAAAGCGTTGCAAATGTGAATATTACAAAGCAGCTGCCTAGCTTGATCTAGACTTAAATTTAAATTAGACTTAATTAGTTGAGATACGAAAATTGTATGATTACTTAAAAGTGAACGAGCTGCTAAATAAAAATACAAATAAATTAAATAAAAATATGGCATTTTTCAATTGCATTTAATTTAAATTGAAATAAATTGAATTTAATTATATAATTTAGCTAGTCTACTCATCAATATAGAGCTCTAACTGAACTAACTGTTTGGTGCATGTTGAGTGCATTAGAATTAATTTAATTTCGAAACAATTTGAACAAAACTCTATGTTATTTAGTTTGCACATTTATCGATTTACAAATTGAACTCATAAAACTGTATTATTATTGCTGTCAATTAAATAAGACAACAAACAATTTCAACGGCAATTCATGACAAAGAGAACAGAACAGGGCAAACACTAAAGTAAAAGTCTCGTTCTTTCGTGAATTGAACGATACAGAAATAATGAAAAAAAAAAAAAAAAAAAAAAACTAAAGTCAGTTGAATAAGAAACAATCATTCAATCGACAATTTGTCCATTTGTCTGATTAATTATTGAATCATTCCCCCTGGCGCACATTAAAATTCATTTGATGCGTTTCTTGTCGCCTGTGCGAAAGTTTGTTGCTCTGTCACTTTCATATATATATATATATATATACATATATATGTATGTGTGTGTATGTATATACAATTTTTATTATTATTTTTTGTTTTTGTTACGTTGTTGTTTGTCGAGTTGTGAGTCAGTTGATGAAATGCTTGGGAATCACTCAAATGGTCGAAAGACTCCTTCGCACATCGAAATGCGAGTGTTTCAAGTATTTAGACAAGTTTTTCGGTAGTTGCAACATAAATAAATAAATGAAATCAATTCGCCGAGCTCTGGATTGGCGATAGGGGTCACAATGGATAGGTAGGTGTGCGTTTGTGTGTGTGTGTGTGTGTGTGTGTGTAGATAGGGAGTTATATTGCTGCTGATTGTCGCCCAACGCTCAGACTTCTCGAGCAGCCCGTTACGCCTCCCACGCACGCACCAAGTTGATTAATCGTCAGCGTCGTTGTTGTCGCAGTTGTTGCTGGTGCCGCTGTTGCTGCCACAGCGCAAATACAACAATAGTAATAGCAACAGCAACAGCAACAGCAACAGCAACAAATGCCTCAAATCACGTACAGCAACGAAATGTCGCAGGTGAAATGCTGTACAGAGGTCGCCGCGAATGGCGCATGAAAGTTGGTAATAGAATGGGAGGAAGTCTCAGGTAGCTACTTAGATTTAGCTCAGAGTTGTGGTGGTTGTTGCTGTTGTTTTTGTTGTTGTTGTTGATATGGTTGTTATTGTTGTTATTGTTGTTGCACGCATTAACATAAATAAATCACTTGCGCCATCAATCAGTCTGTTTGCATTTGGCGCACAGCCACAGAAAATCTCTCTCACTCACACACACACACACACACACACACACACACACACACACTGTACCCAGTGCCCATTGCCACACTCAATACCACCTCCAATGCCATCTACACAATTTCCTTTTCGCATACTTTGTGCGCTTTGTTGTCGTTGCTTTGCTTTATGCTTACGCGCATATTTCTTTGATTTATCGATGTCTCGACTATTAAGCAATTAACTTTTGGCGCTGCCTTTGCGTGTCCTAGACAAGGACCCCCCATCTTTCGGGCTCTCAAGAGCGCAAAAACCTCAACAGCAGCAGCAACAACAATAACAACAATAGCAACAGCAATAGCAGCAGCAACAGCAGCAGCAACAAAAAGTAAATAATGTGGCGAAATGCAAAAAAAACGTTGTTGCCACCCTGCGGTACAAAGTGCAAACAAGCAATGGACGTTGCGTTGCGGTCATTTTTATTCATTACCCCCATTCGCCAGAGGCTACAGAGAAGATAAAGAAGGCAATAGTAGCACAAGCAGCAAGGACATGCACTTCCAAAATAAGTAAATAGCGTACAAACTGAAACTCTCAGGGCAACTTTCATGCGAAATATGTTATGTTGAACATTTATGTCGCATTCTAGATTAAGTTATCTTACTTTGTCTAGATATTGATATATACTGATGAATATTTAAAGTAGCTAAAGTTTAATTATATGATGCCTCATTCAACTCTAAATAAAAGAAGTTTCGTTGAAGTCGTTAAAAATAAAATAAAAACAAAGCCTACTTTCAGGTGCTGAAATTAATTTGTATACATTGCTCATTTGCTGTTTCATGTAATTAAAAGGCAGCCCTAAAAGTATGCTTTGAAAAATGTACGTTAATTAATTTTAATGTTCATATTTAGCTGTTCTCAATACATTTCAATTATAAAAAATAATTAGCTGATAATTATGCCAATTGCTGCAATTCATTTGAAAAACATTGTGTATTGTATAAAAAAAAAAGGACAGAAATTCAAATTTACCAATTGTAATATATATATATATATTCGGAAATGTATTACGTAGATAAATATGAAAAAAAAATATCAAAAAAGATTTCACTTTGTATTTAATTGTATAGCGTAAGGTCTCTCGCCTTGCTGCAGAGTATGTAGCGAGCTGCGAACAATTGTACTCAGGGTCTCGCTCATGTAAATAAATACTTAATTATGGTATAAAAATGATGCTCCCGGGATTGTGGAAACAAAGTCAACTCATCTTGGACGCAGAGTTTTCTTCTATGCATACATTTAATTTGCTCGTTTAAGCGAATTGCGGATTGTGTGTGGATTTATTGGCATGTGCATGTGCCATCCAGCGGACACCAGCTGAGGCAGCTCAAGTTACAGAGGCATAGCATACTTTTCTGCTCATTACACATACGCCACGTGAAACGCTCTCACACACAGATGCTTATGTGCAGAGATGCATAATTAAATACCACAGAAATGAGCTTAATAATTACTTAGTTCAACCAAACCAAAAAAAAAAAAAAAAAGAAAAAAAGGTAAAGAAAAGCACAAAAAACCTAATAAATAATAATAAGCAAAGCAAACAGAAACCAAAATGAGAGAGAGAAAAAAAAAAAATGGAAAGCAAGGCGCAAATTAATTGAGGCAACACACGTGTGTCTGTATGCGTATGCGTCTGCGTGTGTGTGTGTGTGTGCTGTAATTTTTGCCTGAACAAGTTTTGGCAAAGTTTTTTATTTATTTATTTTGTTTTTTGGTGCTTTTTAGTTTTGCTAAATTTTTAATACATTTGAAAGGCAGCTTCGTGTTGGGCAACGAATATAAACGACAACATACATTTTCAAAAAGAAACACAATTCACATGCCACACGCTCACATATATTCACACACACACACTCGGGCACACTCACACGAGTATCTGCAGCTAAAGCGTTCATGTGTCAGCAGTTCAAGTAATACGCTTTTAGAATAAAATTCATTTCTCTAGCCAAGCATTTGTCTATCAAACCGTCAAAAGGAAAATAGAAGATATTAACAGTCAATGCCAAAATTATGACATGTTCAAATAATTATACACAAAATCCATAAAAATAAGGCATTAAATAAAAAACTGGGTAAATTGGACTTATTTGCTTAATATTACTAATAAAAAAAAAGTAGAGAATGTTCTGTGTCCTTTTTATACCCTGTACAGGGATATATTAACTTTGTGAAAAAAATTTTTGTAACAGGCAGAAGGAGACATCTCCGACCCTATAAAGTATATATATTCTTGATCAGCATCAACAGCCGAATCGATTGAGCCATGTCCGTCTGTCTGTCTGTCCGTCTGTCCGTCTGTCTGTCCGTCCGTCTGTCCGTCTGTATGAACGCGTCGATCTCAGCAACTATAAGAGCTAGAGACACCAAATTTGGCATGAAGGTTCCTGTATACCATACGCAGATCAAGTTTATTTTAAATTTTGGATACCTCCCCCCTTTCCCTGCAAAAAAAAACGAATAATAGCCACATTTTTCAATGTAGACACTTCTAACTTAACAGGTGCGTTAAGAATGATATGTAGGAGGAACGCTGAAAGTTTCATCAAGATCGGTTTGTAAATAAGACAGATAATCAGCAATAAAAGTTATTTTTCCACGGAATCGTAGAGCAGCAGGCAGCACATGTGTGCGAGCGAGACAGCGAATGACTGTGACACATGCGTCAGCTTACCATGTGTGCATATGTGTGCGAGCGAGATAGGGAACTACTGCGACACAGGCATAAGTAAATTAAGTGTCGTATCACTCAGCTTTTGATTGAATATGTATAAATATGTGAAAGTTAGCTGCTATAAGAATGCAAAGAATTCATATGCAAAATGACAGTTTCAAAGGGGTTTTCTTTAAACACCTGTTATGTTCTTACTTTTATTTTAATCAAAGTATCTATTATCAAAATACTCTTAATATAGAAGCCTGTACAGGGTATTATACTGTCGAATGCGGTCGACTGCAGCCTTTTCAACTGGTTTAATATGCATTATTTAAGTACATGTATTTCTAAAATTTTATAGTTTTTTATAGTTTTTACTATACAAAATTAGCAAAATAATCTTACATAATTATTTATAATTAAAAAATATGTAAAGAAAGTTTTTGTTTATTTTAGTATGCACGAAATAGTCATTCAAACCAATAGGCAAACTATTTGAAGATAAACAAATAACTCTAGTTAAGTATAAATGTACATATAAATATAAGGATACATTCTGAAATAAAACAAATATATTAGTTTTGCAATTATAGTGAACTACATATTTACAATTTAACCAATTTAGAAATTAATCTTAAACATAATATAAAATAATATCGATTCAATATAATATAAATTTAAATTAAAAGGAAGAAAATTGTAATTTTCAAAAAACATATTTTACATTCTTTTGATTACTTTGCAGCATTCATAATGCGCTGGTAAGTTTCAGCTGGCCGCATACTTTTGCAACAAACTGTAGCCGTAGGCTAACATTTGTGTTGGCTTGGTTTGTCTGCGAAAACATAAACAACCGAAAATTCAGCTAGACTTTTGCAAGAGTTTCCAAAATAGACAATGGCCACTTTTTCAAAGCAAACGCGCCCTCAACAACTTATGCGAAAACAGCAGTAGCAACAACAACAAAAACAACAACAACAATAACAACAACATTAGTAAAGAAATAACAAAGAAGAGTGCAACATTTTCATGGCAGGCAACTAAACGGAAACAAAGCCGAAAAATTGCCTCAAAGTCGACAAACATACAAAGAGAAGTCACTCGGCCAAAACGTGCAAAAACTATTTTCAAACTCTAGCAACTTGGTAAAGCAAGAACAACAATAACAACAACAGCAACAACAACAACAATAACACTGTAAAGAAAAGAGTGTGGCAGTTGTTGGCGACGAGGCTGCCAAAAGTATTTGCAAAGTGCGCGCCAGGCAAAAGTCAAGGGCAGCCAAAAGGGACCAAAACCAGAACCAGAACCAGAACCAGCACCAAAACCAGCACCAAAACCAGCACCAGAACCTGAGGCAGAGCCAACACCGTGCAACCCCCTGCACCTTCTCAACACTCTGACCAGTCAGTGCATGAAAAAACCAATCAATAAATGCGAAAAATTGCCCCAAAAAAATCAACACACATAACAAATTTAAAAAGCCCTAAAAGAAATGGCACAGTAAAACTGCTAAAAACAGCAATAACAACAACAAAGACAAGGAAAAACCACAAGAAAAGAAAAACAAAAACAAAAAATAAAAAAAGAAAATGAAAAGCTGCGTAAAGCAACTGAAAACTCTGCTTCTCTTTTCAGCACATATTCAGCACATACGAGAATCACTGCACATAGTCCGAGTATCTTTCTATCAAATCTTTCTCTTTATTTTTTTTGCACACTTTTGTTGTTGTTATTGTTAATTATTGTTTTTAATTGAGCAAAGAAACCGAAGCAAGAACAGGGGCTTGGCTGCTAAATGAAAGTAAAATAGACAGAATAAAAAAAACAAAATATAAAAAATAGTAGAAATAAATATTATCATCCTCTTATCAAGGCTTAACTGCTGGCCAAGTTATAGTAAAGTTTCGAGGCCTAATTGCACCTTAATTGGATTTCAAGTTGAACAACTTGAATGTGACTGCAAGTTGTGTGTGTATGCGCCACACCGTTACCCTGTAATTGCTCTGAGAACTCTATTGATTCAGATACGGTTAAGTAATGTTTGCGCTACTTTAAGCCAAAAGTTTCGGGTTCGTACTCGTATTTGTCTTAATTTGTCAACATTGTTGTAGCTTGAAATTGCTTTTGTAATCAAATGGTAATACAATGCAAAATGCTAGTGCCACAAGAGTCCTCTCTCTCTATCTCTATCTCTTTCTCTGTCTCTGTCTCTGTCCTCTCTATCTGCCTCTTTTAATCTTTCCTTGTCTTTGGGTTTGACTTTTGCTCGTGTTGCACACAATTTGCAAAACACAAAAGTGAGTAAATAACTCAAGGATATAACGTGATTAAACTTGATATGCATGACTAATAAGCGTAACACACTCAGACACAGACTCACACACACTCCACACACACACACACACACATACGCATGACAGCACAGATTCATATATATCGTTGCTTTTTTTTCTTTTGTGATACTGTTGTGCCATATCACATTGTGATGGTACAGCACATGCAACAGGCCAGCCAAGGAGAACCTTATTCATGTTACTCGCAATGTTAGCAGTCCATGTCCTTGTCCATGTCCTGCTGCCGAGTTCTGTGCCCAGTGTCCACTGTGTCCACTGACCAGTGCCCACTTACAAATTGAGCAACACCAAACCTAAGTGATGGATGTGGTTGTGCTTCCAATGCTGAAATATGAAGCCAAACAGAGAGTGAGAGAGAGATAGAGACAAAGTCACAGAGAGACAGTGTGAAAGGGAGATAGCATGCATGGAATCGAGAAACTGAGCTCAGCTTTTGGCTCTTCATCAGGTACAATGCCGACAGCAGCCACAAAACTTTTGGCCCAGTCAATTGCGGCAAAATGTCACTCAATTTAAAGTTGCCACTAACTGAGTACCTGACTACCAGTCAGGCCACCTTGCCACCATACCATTCAGTTAGCTATTGAAACTACTGCCACTATGAAGACTACTTGCAACTTTTATTTGCTGCAAGTTTCCGTTGCCCATTGAAATGTTTGAATCGATGCAATGTCGTTGTTGGCGTTGATGGCAGCTCACGAAATCGAAATTGAAACCAAAATCAAGCGTAAAATTCATTTAAAATGTTCGCACCACCCACACCAACCACCCCAAACAAACCACAGCACTGTGAGTGCTAAAAATAAAAAGTAAAAATATCAAAATTTTAGCATTCCTTGTGGCTTGCCCAGGGACGGAATTCCAATTATTATTCTCACAAACAAAAACATAAAAAAAAGAGTCGGACAGTTACAGTCGAGCTGCTCGACAGTATAAGACCCGGTATTCATATTTAAGCCTTAATATACAACATATTATTACAATATGTATTAATACAAAGAATTTTAATGGCAAGCGCGAAATTTATAGTTGATGGCAATGCTTTTCCACTCGAAATGACTAGTCGTTTCAAAATTCTACAACAAACTTGATCTGCCTGCACACTATAGGAGTGTTGTCACCAAGTTTGTTAACTCTAGCTCTTATAGTCTCTGAGATCTAAGTGTTCTTACGGACAGACAGACGGACATGGCTATATCGTCTCGGCTGTGGTTGCTGATCAAGTATATATATTCTTTATAGCGTCGGAGATGTTTCATAGCATAAATATATAAGTCCCTGTACCCTTTGGATATCGGGTCTAAAAACAATAACAATATCAAATCAACATTGTGAAAGTTCTTCTTCAAGTTATGCAAAGCATTTGCCACTGCTTTAAATATTATTTAGTATATATGTAGTATATATATATATATATGTGTAGACTATAGTATGACAGCTAATTATTAAGATCTTAAATCGTTTCTCATTTTCATTTTAATCGAATCGTTTTGGCTTTGCCAATCAATGCAGCCCTGCATTTCGAAATTTAACCTTCATTTGCTACAGTTAAATGCGTGGGCGTTGCTTTTTTATGTGTGCGTGTGGGTGTGTGTGTTTGTTGTGTGGGGGCTGCGGGTGGGCGTGGCAGGTGTATGGGTAATTGTTGGCGCGCTTGATTTGATTGAAAGTCGTGGCAAGTGCCAGGCAATGAAGAAGCTAGAGCATCAGACGACACTCCAAGTGTAAGTGTCTGTGTCGCTGCATGTGTGTGTGTGTGTGCGTGTGTGTGTGTGTGTGAGTGTGTGTGTGTGAGTGTACGTGTGTTTAGAGGTGTGGCGCTGTGCTTGGCATATGATTGTGTAATTGATTTTATCAATAGAAAATCAAAGCAAAGACAAAGAATGAGGTGTGTGTCTGTCTGTGTGTGTGTGTGTGTGTGTATGTGGTGTGCTTCCCCCACTTTCCTCTCCATTCACCCTGTGCAACTGCTTGGATTTTGCTTAAGTTGCTAAAGCCAAACGAAAACCAATTACCAGCCACGATTTGAAAAGGAATGAAGAGACACGCACGTACGCATTGTAATTTTTTTCTTCTCATTTTTTTTTTTTTTTTTTACTTTTTTTTGGTTGTTGTTGTTTTTCTACTTTCTTTTACATTTCGTTTCTATTTTTAGCGATTTGCGAGGGCGCTATTAAAAACCATGGCGCAAGTTGACCATTGGCATTGCCATTACCAGGGCAGCGACTTTTGTTGGTAGCCCTTTATTTTGTTGTTTTTTTTTTCTTTTCATTCAATACTTTTTCTATTCTTTGCTTTCGCCTTTGCTTTTCATTTGATTTTCGACAACTCCTTTGCTTTTGCCACTGTTTCCACTTCCCGCGTAATTTGTTCTAATACGATTTGGCCATACCCAACAACAACAACAACAACAACAACAACAGCAAATATAACAAAAAGGCAGCAACGAAAAAAAGAATTGCGGCCAAGTGCAAAGTAAAGCATGGAAGGCAAAGCTTGGCAATCTTTTGGCCCACATCATGGCACCATTGACTTGGGCATCGGCAACGGCATCCACATCGATTTTCGCCTTTGAAAGTGGATTGCCGGATAGGACAAAAAAAAAAAAATATAAAAAAAAAAAAAAAAATCCGCATTGAAAATGTGCCGCGCATCTATTTCCATATAAATTGGCTGTCGTGGAGCATCTCCAACGCTTTCGGGCGTAGAGCGTTGGAGCAACTTTGCCAATAATAAAGCGCCATTAGTGCTGCTACATAAAATGGTAGCCCGGAATGAAAATGGGTATCTTTTCAACTGTACAGCGGGGGTAGGGGTATTGCTGGTGCTTAGACCTGAAACTGAGGCGATGCCTCCCATGTAGTTTGTCTGCAATTTTAGCTGCTGAACGCGAGTTGCCCCGGGTGCCTGCCAAGGGAATGCCAGATAAGCTCCACCAGAGGTGCGTCAACATCTCACGCAAATCTCTCGTCCCCACTCTTAAAATATATATATATATACACACATATATAAAAGCAAACAACTAGCATAAACAAGCTGCGAATGATATTGATGAAAGCCGCAAAGTTAATGCTCTCAAATTATGTTTTTTAAATTACCGAAAAATTTCAGAATTGCAAAATAAAATTAAATTACTCGTATAATTATATTGCATAGATGTGTAGTGTGGATATCCGTATGCCCAACTGGGTAGATACCCTGTTGAACTCTATTGGCAGTTTAGCAAATCTTTGAATAACTGTCTAAGCTATCTAAAACTGTATCCCGGTGTTATAGAGATTACTATATAGACATTATATGTAAATGATATAGTTATGAATGTGGACTACAAGTTTATGTTTAAGTTATTTTAACTTCTCTTGTTTATTTATATTGTATTTTAAGCAAAGAAACAATTTGAAGAAACTTAAAAAAAAAAATAATTCAAATACAAATAAATTAGAAAAAATAATAAAATTTGAATTAAAATTGCATTTTATTTTAAATTAAGTTAATCGTAATATCTTTATAATATTTATTTATGAATTTACATGACTATTATTTTATTTTAAAATGTAATTAAAAGAAACTAAATTTTAATGAAAAATTTTTTTTTATTGCCATTTTTTATAAAATTAAAATATATTTCTAGCTTAGAAGAAAATATTAAATTAAATATTTATTTACAGTATTCAAATACTATTTAAAGTATTTATTTTACATTTAATGTCATCATTAGAAACTAAAATATAAATAAATTAGAAAAAATAATACATTTTATTTAAAATTGCATTTGATTATGAATTAAATGAACAGTAATGTATTTATTCTATTTAATTCTAAATATACATTTTTATTATTTTATTTTAAGTTAAAATAAATTAAAATATATTTTTAGCTTAGAAGAAAAAATATTCAATTAAATATTTCTTTACATTTTATTATAGTCATTTTTTATTTTATTTAAGTTACTCTCAATTTTCTATAAATACAAATGCTATTTAAAGTATTTATTTTACATTTAATATCATCATTACATTTAAAAATGTATTATGGATTTTCTCTCAATTCTCTATAAGGTAAAATAACATTTGAATATCTATGCCAAATGTATTGCAATCATTTTCAAGACAGAAAACGAGCTAAAAGTTACTTCAAAATCCACAGATAATTTGACGTAAACATTCAAGGGATTAAATAATGTTTTTAAGTGTAATACGAACATAATAACAGGCTTATGGCGCAATCTCTGCTTACGTTAATCTATGCCTCGCTACACCTGCCTTCTCACACGCCCACTCTCTAGAAAAAACAATAGGCAGATGAAAATGGGGGGAAATGAACGGGACGCGGGTACCGCAACAATTCATGCAGAACATTGTTTATGTATTCAGTTTGCTATCGCATATCACATAACCACAGACACACAGACACACACACACACACACACACGCACACGCACCCGCACACACACATATAAGCACGCACCGCGTGAGTTGAGTTTTGTAGCATACTTTTGTGCGCGTCAGTCGCAGAGGCTGCCGATAAGCAAAATCGCCGTCGTCATGCGGCGTCTGGAGTTCGGTTTAAGTTGGAGTTGGAGTTGGAGTTGGAGTTGGAGTTACTTGAACTTTGTTATGGTTAAAGTTTCAGTAGTGCTATGGGAGTTGTGGTGGGTGTATGAGTGGGAGAGTGGTGCGGGGGGAGGTTCGTCGGCGACTGTCGAATATTTTATTGCTGTCCACTTCCGTCCAGCGTCTCTGCTTAGGGGCAAACCTTAGACCCTTTTGCCACTCGCCCATTAGAAATGCTCGTTAAACTCACCCAACATTCCTCAACGGCAATCAAGAAAAGTGTTGCGATTTTATGGTTGGGTCATATGAAATCATTGTGCACGCAAAACGACTCAACTGAGTGCCCCATATATGTATACACATAGTATATGGGTCATATATGACCACGAAAATATTTTATAGTGCTCGTCCACGCAATATTTTGGATTCTATTTATTCTTTCCTACACTTTCAATCCAACACGTACATCCACAAATATGCAAAATATGTACATTACCTGTTCACCCCCATTGATCATGCTGCTATACCCTGTAAACACGGCAAATGAGTCAAGTAGTGGGCACTGTAGCAGAGGGAAGAAGACTATGTTGTATTATAGTTTGATTTATATTCTATTTTCATGACTTATGCGCTGGATCATGTTACAACTTCTTAATTGATTCAGTAATTAATTTATATTACATTTTTATTATATTATTTATTATTATATTAAACGCAAAATTTTCAATTAAAATCTAAACTTTGATTTTATTCCCAGGACTAATTATAATCCACAGAGATTTGTAATAAGATATTGCACTTCAGTTTCAACTTGCTTAGTTAATTTTGACAAACTTGATTAGACTTTAATGCGAGAAGCCTTATTGATTACTCTAGATGAGCTGCGTCTGACAGGACATGGGTATTTCAGTTCTATTCTGTACTCTATAGCTAAAGCCACAGAGGCTAGCTGCTTGTATGGGGACTCAGGAAGAGACAATATCGAGCCCAGAGTTCACTTCGAGAATCGACACCGACTACTAAAAGATATAGAACATAATAATGAGAATGACCAGCAGCGAGGATAATTGAAGAAATGTAGCGAGCTTTATGGGCGATATCCTTCGATTAATGAAGAAGGACTTGGACGAGAGAACATAGTTTGGGACTGTTTGAACGCAGGCAGTAGATGAGAGCGCTTAACTGAAAGTAGCGCCCACATAGGCCTGATGAGGAGTTGCATTTAGTGGGTGCTACATAAATATTATCATTATTATATACATTCAGAATGAGTATTTCTTTATATATAAACTAATTTATTTATATATCTTATTAATATTCTATTTATGTAGACATGTTAATCATGATAATAGCTCAGCACAATTTGTTCATGAACTGCAAACAAAACTCATTATTCTAAGCAGCTTACGAATTTTCATAATTTTCTTCTTCCCTTTTTTTATTATACCCTGTGTCCATTAAAAATTAACAAAATGGGTATAATAACTTTGTGCAAGTGTATGTAACAAGCAGAAGGAGGCTTGGCGGTCCCTATAAACTATATATATTCTTGATGGCCAAGACGATTGAGCTATGTCCGTCTGTCTGTCTGTTCGTCTGCCTGACTCTATCTTAGCAACTATAAGAGCTAGTGAAACCAAATTTGTAATCAAGGTTGCTGTGTACCAAATGCAAATTTTGAATACTTCTTACTTAATAGGTGCTTGAAGAATATCATATAGAAGATATGCTGAAAATTTCATCCAGATCGGTTTATAAATAAGAAAGATAATCAGAAGTAGTTAAAAGTTATTTTGAATCGCTACGTTTTGAGGGCAGCACATGTGTGCGAGCGAGACAGCGATCGACTGTGATACGTGCAGGCGTAAATGAAGTGACGTAACACTCAGCTTTTGATGGACTAAGTAAAAGTACATAAGTAAAAGCTTGCTGCTAAAAGCTTGTAAAGAAGCCTTAGACACCAGTAATATACTTATTTCTAATATAATCCAATATACTCAATTTAAGAAACCGCACAGGGTATTATACTGTCGCGCGCGCTCGATTGATCCGCTTGTTTCGTTTTCTTTCCATTGAGAAAAGTTTTTGGCAATTTCTTTGCATGAATTTATGAATGCACGAGTACGAGTATTGCCTTCGAAAGTTAACGGGATGCAAAGTGCTTTAAAATCATCTTAAATATATTAAGTCATGACACAAATTAATGTATATGTATGCTGTGCGCTTATTTGGCTAACAGAAATTTGCATTATCATAAGCCAAACTTTGATTTTCGCAGCGTTTCGAGGTGACTTTTTTGGAGGGGTGATTGTGTAAAGTAATCATTGAGCAGTGCCTACGGGCAATGATGCGGCACATTCGACTGCGATACGCACACACACACACACACACAAACACACACACACACACACACACACACACACACACACACACACACACATACACACACGTACTTTGTGTATATATGTATATACTTGGCCTGAAACGCTTTGCACATAATACAAACTCAATTAATAAAGTTTACGACCACAGCTAGCGGAAAAGTGCGTTGATGAGGCGTAAAAGAGCTTAACCCTTAACACAATACCCTCGGTGTGGTACACCTTGATGTAAATGGCGTTTGTGGAGCGTGTAATCGACGCCAGGGGGGCGCCACAAATGGTCAACCTTTAAAAACGGCTTGATATTTGATTACATTGCCCCATTGATGAGGCACTCAACTCAAACTGAAACGCAGTGAGAGAACGAGGGAGCGGCAGAGAGAGAGAGAGAGTGATAGATAGAGAGATTGGGAGAGAGTGAGCAAGACACAGAGAGAATGAATATAAATAAGAAGAGTTTAAGCTGAAGTTGCTGCTGGAATCCACAGCGTAGGATCTGCTAACGAGCGAACAACGTCAAAAGCCGTCGCTATCGCTATCGCTGTCGTCGCCGTTGCGGCTGCCACAAAACAATGGCAACAATGCAAATCCTCGAAAAAACAACAACAACAATTCACTGATGATAATCTAAGGCAGGTAACGAGGCAGCCCAAGCTTCCGTCACGCACCACCCAGACGGCTACTCCTACTAATTTCCAACTCCAGTTGTTTCCCCCTCCTGCGCCATTTACTGCCTTTCCCTTCCCTTCTGCCCTGCCCACCCGTTGTGTTTTATGTTAATGAATTTATTTATTATTATTTCATTTTTTCTTCGTCCTCGTCGTTCTCTTACGTTTTTATGGTGCTTCTGCCACATCCACAGTCACTTTCAGTGTTCCGCCTTCTTCCACCCCCCCCCCGCACCTCATCAGTTACCCCATCCACTCATCCTTAGAATGCTTAAAATTAATTTTGTGTGTAGCACCAGAGAAAAATGCCAAAAAAAAAAAGGAAAAAATAATGTAAGCCGTAAAAGCCAACATGCCGCAAACAATGCGCATACGCCATGTGAGCCGCCTTATCGGCCATGAAATACATGAAATATACATATATAAGAGTGTGTGTGTGTGTGTGTGTGTGCTTATATTTGTACTTAAGTCAGCGGCGCTGCATCACTTTCATCTAGCATTTAACGATGTTTCAATAAACCACAATCGAAATTTGATTGTCACATCCTCACGGCAAGTTCTTCAACAAAGTTTTAATTCAAAGGCGTCAAGATTTTTGAATAGCTCGCAAGCGCAACAACAGCAATAAGAGCAACAACATCGGTTGCAGCATTAACAAATGTCTCCCTTTGGACGCTGCCAAGCTAATTACCGCCAGCCACGCCTCCGTGCCGGCCATTAGCTAATTATTTAAAATGCTCACAGACATTAAAAAGCACTTTCGCCTGGAACTGGAATGATAATCGCAAAACGTTGCCTGCGTTCCTAAACACCGCATACCCCAAAATCTTTCTCTCTCTCTCTCACTCTCTCACTCTCTCTTCCTCGCTTTTACACTCAAATTCTTGCTCTTCCGCGCTTTTCACAGCTGTTGTTATTGTTTTTGCGCTTGTTTAGCTGTTGTTGGTGCTTTTGTGGCTTTTTTGATAATGACGCTGATTAGTCAGCGCTTACGACGACTCGACAACGTTTTCTTATTTTCATTTCATTTCGCTTTTGGTTCCTTTTTTTTTTTGCGACCCTCAACGCAAATGTTAACGCTTCTCCTACAACTGAGGAATGATGGGGAATGGACACGAGCGGGCTGCGGGCAGCGGGTTGCGGCGGTAGCGGCAAAAGAGGAATGTTTCTTATCTATGATGGCTCGGCTCTGTCGTCTCGGGCAAAAGAAAACTTTAAAACTAACTCTATCCAAATGACGCAATCTTGTGCTCTGTTTCGAGTATGAGTACGAGTACGAGTATTGAATGTAAGAGTACTTAACTATGTTTGTGCTGTCTTCTCGACAATTTCCTATATTCACACTCACACTCACACTTAAACATTTACTTTTACTCATACTCATACTTATGCTTATACATATATGTACATATATGTGTACATGGCAAAAAAAAAAAAAAAAAAAATGGGTTATACACTTGGGCACGTTTTTCCCATGTTTCTGTCAGCGTTGTTGTCAGTTGACAATAAGTTAAATTGCCTGCTTTGGTTTCTCTTATCCTATTCACAGAATGTTAATGTTTTCTTATGCCCAAGTTGGCATCATTGCTCCGACAAGTGTGAGCTGTGTGGCCAGTGTGGGCTGTGAATTTGTAAAGTTCATCTTTAGCATTGCATTTCTGTCTGTTGTTTTTATATATATTTTTTTAATATTTTCTAGGCTTATCATGAGAACAACGAAGGCATCACGAGACTCTTCAGTAGTTGCCGTCAAAGTAACAACATCGTTGGTATCGCTTTCTAAAGACATCTATAAATAATTGAAAAGCAAGATTGAGATGTACATAAATACATTTTTGTTTGAAATAAATAAAATCAAACAAACAGCAAATATTAAAATCTATTTATTATGTACATATTTTTAAAGAATTATTAACATTTTTGCATTGCACTTTTCAACTTTATATTGCTATTATTTGGTTTTAATTAGTAAAGTGTTTAAATACATTTATTTGTTTGCTGTGAAAATCTCACAAAATTTATACGCAGAGTAATTTGTATATTCAACGTAATCAAAATCAAATAATTTCTAGTATTTTGAAATTTCCAAATTTTATTAAAGCCTTGCTAAGCTAATTATTGGTTATACCCAGTAGGCAATAAAATGCATTAACGTGTATGCATATAGAGGTAAGATTTGACATTGACTTTTAGCCGGGAATGTTAGTGAATTGTGCCTCTTAAATTATGTGTAAATTTACAATGTTTAAAAGTTAGTCAATAGACTGATGTTTGATTACTAAATAATGGATAATTTATTAGTCGATCATTCGAAATGCTGAAATGCCTTTAATCGTTGATGTTCCCACCTAATCATCGCAGTTCGTTGTTAAATTTTCCAGCCATTTGGATTGACAGCAATGGAATGCCCAACTCTTGTTTATTTTGATAACATGATATACGATAAGCAGTAAAAAAGTGCTCGCCTCGCTCTATAAATTATCTGAACTCTGGACTATTTATATGCCGGAGCATAAACATCTCAATCATTTGGTGAATGTTCTTTTCGTAGGTTGATCTTTAGCCAGTCCAAAAGACTTGTCCGAATAACAACAATGATGCACACATACAATTCTGTGAGCCAATTTCAATTAACAAATTGCTACGAAACTGACTTAAATTACATTTTTTTTTTTTATAAATCATAATCAGTTTCTTGGGTAAACATAAATGCAAAATAAACAGCAGCAAATCAAGCAAGAGTTCTACTTGTTTTTTTATTTCTTTGCAACAAATTAATGTGTATAATGTCATAATTTATAATTATTATTATTTTAATTTTCAAGGGAAAATTTCGCTTGATTGAGATATTAAAGCTTTTCTTCTTTTCGAAAATAATCTTAACCAAAGTATTCAATTGCTGACTATACAATATATATATGCTCACTTTATTTAAATATTTAAATGATTGATTTAGCAATTTTATTATTAATCTGTTTTTTTTTAATGCATTTTCTGCCTTCTTAACTTAAGAATTCAATTAAATTCAACTTGAAGTTACTTTATTGCTTTTAGCAAAGCAAAGTTTGGTTAGATAATTTGGTTTCTTTACATTGTCAACTCAGAACTGTAATTGCTTCAATAACAAATACAGCTACAGTGGACTCTCGATAAATAAACTGCATTTCATAGTTCATTATTTTCTTAAACTATATTAATTTTTATCAATTTTTTTATATTAATATATTTATAAATTATATTATCATATTATTTTTTTCTAAATATTATTTTTACTTTATCTTTAAGTAATTTAATTTCTTTTTTTTTTTGTATCTCTTGCGAATTGGAATTTAGAAATGAACTTCAGATTTTAAATTGAAACTTTTAATTTTTATAAATTCGCACAAGTTTAAGCTATTAATTTGCAGGCACTGTAGATAAGTACGATAGTAGTTGGCACCACTGTAAATAGATATTGAACATTGGATTCGTTTATTTGTTTTGCTAGTTCCATAAAGTTTTCTTGTTTTACGTCAAGTCAATTTATCTCTTTGGCTTCTTTTATGTCTCTCAAGGTTTGTTTTAAGCACTTTTGATTTTTCCCAACTGGCCGTAGATCATTATTGTTAACTTATCCGAGTATCACTAGTTCTCTGTCTCTCTGACTATCCGACTGTCTCTCTGTTCGTCTGTCACTTTGTGTGACTTACAGGCAGTCTCCTTCAAATTAACACCTCATGGCTGCTTGGGCCCCGGAGCCATAAAAACTGACGCCGCGGCCACTGGGCAATTAACAAGCGTAGCAAAAACAACGACAACTTCAACAACAACGACAACAACAATGGCAACAACAATGGCAAGAACAACGACAGCTACATCAGAAATGTAAATGTAAATTCTTAACTGGGTGAACTCTCGAATGATGATGGGCCCTTGAGCTCGACGGTGCGATGGTGCGACGGTGCGATGGTGCGATGGTGCGACGGTGCCCAATGGGCCACCTACGTGGGCATTCAGTTCAACGGTTCTATGGTCCGTTTAGGGCTCTGTGTGTTGGTGGTGCCAGTGGTTACGTCATTTAAAGACACGCAACTCGGCAAAAGGCGAATGTTTTCATTATTATGTTATACGTGTGTGTGTGCTGTGTGTGCGTATGTGTTGTTTGTTTGTTTGTTTGCTTGTCTGTTTGATTGTTTGACTGGCAGCAATGCGTAGACGTCAGCCAAGTGTTTCATACTTGACGCACGCGAAATTCATTCAAAGAATTTCAGATACAATTGACAACAACTATTCTTCATTGTTTTAGCTTAATTCCATTTATAGTTGTTGTTGTTGTTGTTCTTGTTGTTGTTATTGTTCTTGTTGATGTTGTTGTTGTTCGTTATTATGCGAAGCAAGACATTTAATGCTTCGATAATTTTGAACGCCTGAAAGTAGGCAATGTTAATTTTATTTTTGGCAGACTTTCTTCTTGATGTTGCTGTTGTTGTTGCTGTTGTTGTTGCTGTTGTTGTTGCTGGTGGTTTTCTGTTGTAAGTTCTTGTCGCTTTGCAGCTTTTAACACGCATACAAATGCGTCTAACACGCACACCAATGCCAATGGCCTCAACTCGTCTGTGTGTGTGTGTGTGGTGAAAAGCTCTTGGCTCGCAACGTCTTCGTCTGCTGTAGTGTGGTGTATTGCCGATGGTGAGTGGTGAGTTTCTCGCATTTACTGCGCTAGTGTGCGTTATATAAGTCCCGTTATGAACCGCAACCCGCCGCTCCACATGTGAACCACGCAACGACAACGAGGCACAGTCACAGTCACAATTACTCACCATAGGACGAGTTGGCCGTATCGTGCAGTCATTCATACATACGCCTGCTTATAGTCATCATCATAGGCACACACACACACACACACACACACACAGCACACACACACACACAGCACACACACACAGACAGAGAGACACGGCTCTCATCTGGTGGCACACCATTAAATGTTTGTCGGTTGGTTCGTTCGTGGAACGTGGCAAGGCTTTCAGTCGTTGATTTGACCGCCAAACAAACGCAACGCAACACGCGCGTGCCACGAGTTCATACAACAAGAGCAGCAATCGCAGCAAATCGCAGCACATCGCAGCAAGCGCAGCGAACAACAACAACAACAACAACAACAACAACAAACCAAAGCCAAACAACAAAAATAATATAATAATACAAATATATAAAAAATTTTTTTTACATTTTTTTTTTTTTGTCTTTTGGAAATTCCAATTTTTGCACAACAAATGCCTTAAATAAACAAAGCAAGGAAAAATAATAAATACAAATTATAAACTAAAATAAAAACCGCAATCTGAAATCTGAAATCTGATTGTAAGCTGAGCAGAGCCGCAGAAAGTGTAAAGTATTTGAAATAAACAAAAATAAAGCATATAAACAAAAAAAATATTACCAAATATACAAATTAAATTGAAAGCAAAAACAAAAATTGTAAATGGTAGCATAAAAAGTATAAAGGAACGCATTTTGCCAATTAGTATAATAACAATAACAGTAACAACACAAATAACAATAACAATAGAGTTGAACAACAGTTGAACAGTTGAACAGTTGAACCGTTGAACCGTTGAACAGTTGAAGCTAAGCAGGCAATGATAAAGCTAAGTTAAGATAAAACAATGGACAGCAGACAAAGGACATAGAACAACTGAACATCAAGTGTTTATACATATCTAATACATACAATATTTGTATAATCGTTGTTATTGTGTGTGTGTGTGTGTGTGTGTGTGTGTGTTGCATACTTTTGTGCTGTCGCAACAGAGATTAATTTATATAGAATAGAATAATACAAAAAATATACATATATAAATATATATATAAAATAGAAGAAGTCGACCCCGAACAGTTGAACTAGTCTATATGTGCATATGCACATAGCTGAAGGGTATAATGAAGAGGGTAGGTAGAAAGGGCGTTGGCGGGGTTTGGGGAGACGACTGTCGTAGCGCTTACAAAACTTGACCCAAATTTACGCTTTGCGGTCCAGCAGTTGCCGCTTTTGAAAGCAGCTCGTACGGGCTGCAGGTGGAAGCTGCGATTTGACTTGCATGGCCAACACATAGACAAGCACACACACAGATGCACACACATACACGCAGACACACGCACAGACATAGTGAGAAAGACACACACACACACATTGGCATAGACAAGGAGACAACGTGCAAGGATTATGTAAACAAAAAATAAGTTGATTCGCTCCCACGCAAGCATCGCAGTCACAGCTGCTGTTGCCTGTCAGTCTGTCAGTCTGTCACTCTGTAAGTCAGTCACACTGATGAGATGCCTTTTCTTGGACTGCTGCTTCCCGTTCTACACTTTGCTACCTCAATGGGTGCAATCACCCACACAAATGCCATGTAATCATAATAAATACAACACGATTGCAGAAAACCAACAAGAACAACAATTGGCAAATGGGGGGGGAGAGGTAAGAGGTAGGGGCAGCTATGACTGGTTGACAGGTTGCGTGACAAAGGGGAGAGAGAGAGGAGTGAGAGAGAGAGTGAGAGAAAGAGGAGGTGGAGTGGAGCGGGGGCTCTGTTGGTGTCCTAATGCAACTCAATCTGTAGTTGAATTCCATTTTAGCTTTGCGTGTCGAATGCCAATCTTCGCACAATCGAGCTCTGTTGAATCTAATTCCCATTCTGGCTTAAAGTGACAATAGCAACAACATCAATGCCATAAAGTGCTTTTTAATTTACACCAATTATTTGATAATTGGCAAATGTAACTAAAACTGTATGCATTACTGTACAAAATGCGACCAATTTTTTCTTGTTGCTTTTTTTTTTTTCCGAGAATTTTCTTTTAGCCAGCAACAAATTGGAATTCCTGGCAAACCCTTCCCTACCATACACTCACACTCACCATTCTGACCGACACCAACTAAATTTAATTAGAAAGCTTATGTGATTAAATGTAAATTCCGAAATTCGTTAGAACTTTATGGCTCAAAGTTTCGGCTCGGGCACAGACGAATACGCTTAATCTACCGAAAAGGCAAAGAGTGTTTCCTTGAATTATTATTGTGATACCTTGCTCAACTGTCAGCTTGGTGGATGCACAGGTAGAAATCACAGATTAAACTCATCCAGGCATTAATAAAAACGTTAAGCATGCTCTAGTTGAGCGGATGCGACACTCAGATACCCTTTAAGTGGGTCAAAACATTTCATTTGTGCAGTAAATTTACTAATAAATAAATGCACAAATTTATATTCTCACTTTTATTCAAATACAAATATTATTTTAATTTATGTGTAGCCTTTTATTTTTTAGTTTTATCATATCGATACTCTAGACATGAAATGAATTTAACTATTGAAGCTGATCAAATCAATTTTTAATTGATGTGTGTTAAGCCGTTTTCATGTTCTTGCAAATGTACAGGGTATACTACATAGTATTTTCATTTGCGAATCATATTTGCATTTATTTTTGTGTGAATTTCTATATAAATTCTGAGAATTACACAAAATCTATTTTTGTAGCTGTTAAGAATTTACTAAAAATAAATTGTAATGTTTTGAAATGAATTACAGAAAATATTGCACATTAACAACATTTATAGCCACAGTGTTTTCTACATAATTTATGAAAAAAAAAAACAATAACTTAAATTATTATTTTTCTTTATTTTTTATTTCAATTTTATATATTTTTAATTTTTTTCTGTAGTTAAAAATATAGTTAACTTAACGTGTATTTTCAGTTTTTCAAGGCATTTTTAATAATTTCCAATTATTTAAAAAAATATATTTGTGAAACATTCCAGAGTTGTCAAGCAGCAATAGTGGCATCAATTTTGCCAACGCAACTCTGTAAATTGATTGCATTTACAATGCTGCTTGAATATCCACCCGTTAAGTGTAAATACATCACATAGTTAAATAAAAAATCAAAATGAAATATTTAATGTGAAATATGAAATATTTAATGCACTTGAATACACGCACACTCACATTCGCATTCAGATTCATACACATACTTGTGTTTGTTATGACTGGTCTGCTATTTGAGTGCTGCAGAAATATAATTTACAATCCATTTAATTCGAATAACTCGCTGGATTATGGGCCTGGAGATGACAACGTCATTGCGACAAAGTTGCCAGTGCTACAGATTTGTTGGCAAGTGTACTAGATAACTCGGTATGCATGTGTGTGTGTGTGTGTGTGTGTGTGTGTGTGTGTGTACAGACAAGAAATGAAAATATGAAGAAGGCAAGAATATGTGGCATACGCGCAGGCTGCGCCTTTTAAGAGGCAGTTGCCGCCGTGAGCCGAAAGCAAAGTAAAAGATGAACACAAAAATGCAGCAATAAAACTGCAACAGAATGAGAAATAAACGCTTCAAAGCAACAACAAAAGTAATGCACATACACACACACACAGACACACACACAGGCATACACACAGGCATACACACAGGCATACACACACACACTCACACAGATACGAAGTTAGAGAGACATTCATTCAGATAAAAAGAGTCGAGTAACACCTACAAGTCAGCATGTTGTGGAGAGCGGACAGAGGAGAGCGAAGAGCAGAGAGACCTGTGTTGATAGAGAAACGAAAAAGTGCAGAGGGGTGTGCGGAGAGGGGGGGGGGGGTGAGACGTGGCATATATTGCTATCTCTGTCCGACACTGCATTAGCAGCCAGCTGTGAACGAAATAAACGTAAAAATATTTTTAGTGTGAACAATTTTGCAAAAGCGAGAAGCGAAAACAGAAACACTGAGAAAACTTTTCGCATGGCATTACACACGAACGCACACACACACACACACACACTCACACATACATACATACATAAACGAGCACCTGACAAGATAACAGGCAGTCACGCACACACACAGACACACACACACAGACACACACACAGTCATATACTTACACATACATATATACAGATGAGTCGTGTTTAGTTGGGAAATGCCAATAGTTTATGTGTGCTATTGTATGTAGATGTATGTATACGTGAGTGTGATCTGTGTGTGTGTGTGTGTGTGTGTGTGTGTTAGTAGTTAGTATTCCTTTCTGTCAGTTTTGTAAACAAACAAAGACGAAGAGACTATAAAAATAATAGCCACGGAATGCAATTTCAACTGATCGAATTTTTAATGCCTTTGTTTCCATAATACAGTTAATATTTCTCGAGTCTGAGTTGCATGAGAAGAATGTAGTCCCCCCCCACCTTCTTTACAATCTTACTTTGTCAAATTCTTTAAGAAAATGCCATTGAAAATATTTTCTATTTCAATTTAAAGTCTACGTCGAAATCAATATCACAAATGCATTTGGTCAAAGCATTTCATTGTGCGCCCAAAAATATGCAAAATTTGTATAGAAATTCATAATATTTAAACTGGAGTTTATAAGTTAAATTTTGCAATAACTATAAAAAGTATAAATACCATAAATCGCTATGGTGTTAGTCGATTTCTGTTGTGAATCCTTGAATTGCATTTATTTAAATATTATACACATTTATCTATAAAAATAAAACGAAAACGTTTTCGGAACTTTAATTTTTGCATACTTTTCCCATTTAATTGCAAATGCAATTTCTATATTTTTACCTGAACTGCATATAAATACGTGATTAATTTATCACGTCGAATCAAATATTTGTTTTCCATTGTCATGCCACAAAATTTATAATTCAATAAAAATGAAAATTGAGAAAAGCATATCAAATAAAAATATTTGCTTTAATTTTGGATTTGTAAATATGCAAAACTGTCGTTATTTATGTATGACAATTAAAGTATATATATTAAATGTTTTTATTTACCGCGATAAACAAATGTCTATAATCAAAAATAATTGCATTTCAATTACATTTTCTACACGCAAATTAATTTGAACAAAAAAAAAAAAAAAATGAATAGTTAAGCATGCTTTTGTTATTAATTAAGATTGTAGAGAAAATTTATGAACTCTGGAAGTTCATAAATTTTAGTTAATAATATTTAAAGCTGAGCTTAAAATTGTTAATTAATTGAGTTAATATTTACAATGCGTGAGATAACTTAGTCTCTGCTACTAAGCAATATCAATGAAGAAACAGAATTCCATATTTCATTTTTAATTAAATTTAGCGTGGCAAAATGTTATTATAACACAAACATTTAACAGATTGTAGTTGAAATTTTAGATTGAATTTTAATATACATAAATCTATAATAAAAACGATTAATGGTTCACATATATATATAAATAAACATATATATATATATATATATGTCGCTTTGTATCTTAAATAAAACGTTGCATACTTTTGCGGGCTGTCGAGAGCTGAGTGTGTGTGGTTGTGATTTTGCTTGTTGGCCCGCACTTGACACTTTTGTTTCACTTTTACGGCCATTTTGCATGCCACAACTCAATGGCAGTGGCAGCCTTGTAAAATAATAGTTGTTGCTGCTGCTGATGTTGGTGCTGTTGGTGCTGTTGTTGTCTGCGTCTGAAATTAACAGCATTTATTTCATTGCATTTTTATGCGCCTCATTGCGGGCGACATTGTGAACGTCGTCGTCGTCATCGCCACTCGTGTCTGTGCCTGGGTAAACAAAGGCAACTTATTTTTATGCTATGCGCGTCAGTCGCAGATACAACAGAGGCAGCAGCAGCACCAGCAGCAGCAGCAGCACCAGCAGCAACAGCACCAGCAGCAGCAGCAGCAGCAGCAGCAACAGCGGCAACAATCTCCCTGCCCCATCCCTTTATTGTGCCCTGCTCACATGAGCAGAGTTAAGTTTTTTTATGCGCTTTTGTTAGCAGCTTCCCGCTCTGGCCATTTTTAGCTGTTGCCGTTGTCGTTGCCGTTGCCGTTGTCGCTGTCGTTGTCGTTGTCATTGCCGTTGGCAACTGTCATGAAAAGTTCGAGTCTAGAGTTGACCTGAAAAGTGAAAAGTGTGAGCTACACTAAACTGAGCTCTATTCATGTGTGTGGGTGCGTGTGGGTGTGTGTGTGTGTGTGTGAGCTCTCTTGTATTCATTATGGTTCGTTGTTTTTCGTTGTCAGCTACGACAGCTACGGGTTCTCAAATTGAACATCAAGCATGCCACGCCCACCAGTTATGTACTTATCTAGCGTTGCCAGAGTCATCAAATTGTCTCATGTTCGCATTCCATTTTGATATCATGCAAATTTCACAAGCTCTCAGCATTCCACTAATCCCTCACACATACACATATAATGTACAATCGGATATGAGCAACAACTGAGAGACATTCTAAGTAATTGATTATTTAGTGTTGCATGTTTAAGCTCCAACTTGAAACTCATCAAATAAGCGCATCTTCAGTATACAATGTATACATCTTTTAAATATCATTTAATTATTTATGTTCACATTTATTGCTAAATGTGAATAACACAAACTTATCTTTGGCATTAAGTATTAAAATGCAAACCTGTTTATCATGTTCAATTTGACACTCGTGCTTTTAAAGCTGTCAAAATCAAAATAAATTATGTGTTATTATTATTATTTTGATTGTGCAAAATGTCCTATATCCATTCCATTAACATTTCTTTAACTTAAATTTTCTAAAAAGAAACTACAATAAAATCTGTATAGCTCTTCTGTCTGGTGCCAAGCGATTTTCCAATCAATCAGTCAATCCGTAAGTCAATCAATTATTTATTCAGTTGGATAACTTACAAAATGCTGAAAAGTGCTCATCGTTAGAGTAGGCGTAGCTGCAGTTCTCAGTTCTCAAGCTCAATAATTGACAAGTTGATCAAACTGTTCAATCTGAACATAACAAATAAATTTAATAAAATCAATTGTGTTTGTGAGCTGATGTATCAATATTTTGTTCACTCTTCATGTAATTGTTTTTGTTGTTCCATTTTTTTTTTTGCCCTCCTGAAAGTATTATAAAGCATATTAAAATACTTATGGAAAAGTTTTGAAAAAAAAAAAATATAAATAAAAATAAAGAGAAAAATTAACTTGCGCAACAAAAAAGTTTGGCACTAAAAAGCAATAGCAGTCAAGTGTAGCCAAAAGGTGGAGCTCCAGTAACAACTACAACAACAACAAGAACAACAACAAGAGTTATAACAACAACAACAACAAGAGCAAGCAGCAGCAGTAAGCAGCAAGGGCAATATGGGAAAAAAGAGCTCGAAATTGAAACAGGATACCATCGATCGTTTAACAACTGACACATATTGTAAGTATCAATCCATCCATCATCAATAATAATATGATATTGAAATATTTGTGGGCCATTTTCGGATCTAGATTATAATTATTTGATTGGCCTATTTATTTGCGTGCAATTTATAGCTCGCATCAATCAACATAAACCATTTGAATAATACTTATTGAAAGACTTCAAACAGGAAATTGATTTGACTTGAATGAATGTTTCGATTTCGTTCATTGTTAACTAAATAATAATGCTAAAGTTATTGCCTGGCACATGACACGTGTCAATTAAATGCAACTCGATAGTCAATTAGTTGCGGTGTGTGTGTGTGCTTACAATTCCCAATTGGTTTAAGCAGTTGCCAAATGCTGAAGTTCTTCCATCCATTCTGTCCGTAATCCTAATTCAACTGTTCAGCTGTTGATGCTAATGCCAGAGTGTAAGCAGAAGCATTACATTTACTTATCCCACAGTTTTTCTCTTGTTTTTTTTTTTTTTTTGTTTGTTTCTCTTTTTCAATTGTATTTTATTTTGTGGCCTGCTTAAAAATGCAAGTCGCCAACTTTGCGCCTAAAAACTTTCTTGACTAATTGCTTTTTAAAGTATTTTCGCCCTTTTCACTCAGTTTGTGCCTTTTGCGGTCCAAACGAGACGAGGCGAGGCGACAGACGGGAATATAAATAATTACATCGCTGTGGGGAGGGGGGTGGGGCTTTGGCATTCTGAGCACCTGCTTCACAGTTGCTTCTGGGGGGAGAGGGGGATGGATTTGGTGTGAAGGGTGTGAGGTTGCTGCAAAGTGTTGACAGATTGCTGCCAAGTTGCCAGTTCTTAATGTCCTGGTCCGAGCAATTTGTCTTTCGTTCCTTGGGTCGGGCTCTCCAACTTTAGCTCGAATAAGGGAAATGGGTGGGGGGGGCGGGGGTTTGGAAATGGGAAAAACACATTTTGCTGAAATTCATTTTACACTTTGCTATGCAACTCAATAATCCACCTGATGTGCGCGCCTGCTCGCCATTTAAATGAATACAAATGTGGTATGCATATATACAACTTCTGTGGAAGGATTAGACAAATGCGAGTATATACTAATTACGTTGCTACGTTGTTTCTTGTTCGCGTCCACTGGGTGCTTATGTCTTCTGAGGCGACGCGAACCGACGAGTCACGAACCGAACCAAAGGGAACCCAAAGGGAACCAAAGCGAACCAAAGCGAAGCGAAGCAACGCAAATGCAATTTTCTGCAGCTTTTGCAAATTTGGGCCAAAAATTTCTTGAATCACAACTTTACATAAGCTGGCCGCGTGCTTGGCTTAAAGTTTATAACGTCAAACTTTTGGCCGAAAAAGCCGAAATTTGAAAATTGAAATTTGAAATTACTGCCTGCACCTGATAGCGGCAGTAGCCCAAATAACAACGACAACAGCCATGGCCAGAACCACAACAACAATGAATTCAACTTTATTTATTTCGACGAGCAAATGAAGTGAAATTCAATTTACGAGCATTTCTAGAGCGGCGGGGACAACGGTTCGTATGCGCAATATGGAAAAGTTATAAGCCGGAACAACTCCCTCATTTCAACACTCTCTCTCACTCTCTCTCTCTCTCTCTCTCTCTCTCTCTCTCTCTGTTGCTCTGTTCAGTGGACAATCAATTGGGAATTACTTCCCCCCTTCATTTATAAATATCTTCACATCTTTGTTGCAGTCCCAATGTGCAATTGGTTAAAGCAGACGCCGTCGTCTTCATCTTCGTCATCCACTTCGTCGTCGCCCAAAGTGAATGAATGAATGAATGATTAGTTTGATTAGTTTCGGATGGGTTCGAAATTCGAATGACCCCAGCAATAAAATGCAAATCCCAAAGTGTGTATAAAATAGATACAAATTACGGTCTATGTATGTAAGGCCAAAAGGCGGGCAGGGGTGGGGCGGTTATCGGTGGGTCATCCGTAGGTCATCGGTAGCCACAATCTTCAATAAATAAACAAGGCTTTTAAGTGTGTGTGTGTGTGTTGGTTGTGTGCTGTGCGTGTCTCGGTCCACAGGTGTTTGCTTTTGGCCATGTTGTGCAACCCGTTGAATTAGCAAGTTTAATTGATTTTAAAATTGTTTAACACATTGTGCGACAGGAGCAATCACAAATATAAACAGACGCACACACACACACACACACATAAACACACACACACACACTCCCGTAAATGGCCAGACATGATGTGTTCAATTTGTCAAGCCATAAAACAACATGGTCATTAGCTGAATAAAGTGAAAGATAATCTATGTTGGGCATTACGCAAAATGATTGCCATTGCTTACTTGCGATTGAAGTTGAATGCAGATGAAACGTGCGTTAGTCATGTTATCCTAAAGGATTACAAGCTCCACTCGACATTCCATGCTGACACAACATTTAGCATTTATTGCCATTGAGTCAATAGAGCATTTAATTTATATTTATTTTTTTTATATATTTTTAATTGTTTTTCTATACAAAAATGTATGAATTTAATACTATATATCAAAAGAATATTTTGAAATAACTATTATCGTGTTCCTATATACAAATATTATGTATTTCTAGCATGTTCCAACTCAAGACTTGAATCGATTCAGAGACTTGTCTGTTGTTCAGAGTAAAGCATTACTTTCGCATATATTTTATATATACAAAGCTGGAATTGTTTTAGGAATATGATCAACAAATTAATAATAATTTATATAATTAAACTTTTCTTAGTTTTGTTAGCTTGAGAGACCTAATTTATTTGGACTCAAAGACAAAAATAAATTTGAATTAAGTTTTATATATCAACTGAATTAATTTTTGTGAGGATCTCAGCCAATTGAGATACTTAAATTAATTATTTAATTTTTTTATATATTATACTTATATTGTTTATATTATTTATTTTAATATTATTTATAATCCAACTTCAACCGATTGCGATCCTTAATTTAATGTGATTTATACATGTTTTTAGTAGAATACTATTCTATCAATTTAAGAATCAACGTTTAATCAAGCACTAAATCATTACCAGTCATCTAAATTGCATTCTCTTGAGATACATTCGATTTTAAAGCTAAATAGATTCTTGAATATATAATTATATTGAGTGTTCAATGAATAACTGATTAAATTGCATTAAATACTGAGATGATAACCCTTATTAAACTGCTGCCAAAATTTGCATTACGTGCGTTTCAATCGCCTGAACAAAATGTATTTTAAATTCTGTCAATAGTCCACAGAGACTACAGGCCATCAAGGTGAATGGCATTTTCAATCCATTTGCGAGTTCATTTTAGGTGCTAACCATCCATTGAAATATTCGTAACTTAATTAATTCGCTCTAATACAGTTCAGTTAGTTTGGAAATGCAACTAGAAAAAACTATTGAGCGCTTTGGCTCTGCTGAAAAAAAAAAAATAAAAATAAAAATAAAACATCAATGTGAATGCATTTTTTTAAACCACATGGGGGTTTGTTTTAGACTCGCTTTTTTATGTTTTTGGTATTTTTTTTTTATTGGATTTAAAGTAAAACTTATTGGAATTTTGCGAACAATATTGTGGTGTACTTTGAGTAAGAGCTGCGGGGGGAGCACATTGTATACACAGGCGAGAGTAGAAGAACATTACAAGTTGCACGTCACAGACCGAGTAAAATGTTTACCTGCCATATTTTCCGATATGCCTCAAAAAACAAATGTTGCTCATCTGCAAATGGAAATGGGGAAAATTGGGGAAGCAGAAGCCGAAGCAGAAGCAGAAGCAGATACAAAACCGAAACCGAAACCGATACCGATACCGAATCGGAAACGTTTCGAGTCTTCTTCGCACAGTTTCAGAGCAGACAAAATGCAATTAAAAGCGCGTTGTAAACACACATATTGATGGCAGCGATTACACAAATATTTCATGTTGCCCATGGCCAGAACCGGAGAGAGTTCCTACATGATACATGCCGCAACTGCCGTGTCGTTTATGTGTCTGTGTGTGTGTGTGTGTGTGTGTGTGTGTCGGTGTGTGCTTGTGTGTGTATATATTACATAGCATGGAAATCAGAAATGCTGCGTGGTTCACAGTTTCGCATGGAAAGCGGTTCCATTCGAATGCCAGCAACAATTGCCACGAATTCTCAATGCTCCATCGAGTATACAGAATGCAGCAGCTAGGATGGATGGGTCAGAACGAGTGGGTGGCAATAGTGGAGAAAGGAGTGCGAGGGGGTGGAGGTGAAATAACAAGGGAAAGAGGAGAACGTACGCAGCGTACTAAAACGTGAGCTTTACAAATCGGACATTATGCATGACAATCAATTGAAGAAGATTTTCAACGACACGACGCATGGTCACGCTTACTTCTGCGACATTTTCATATGCATTGATCATATCGAATTTGCAATTCTATCAGCTCTATCAATATCCTATTAAGTTCTATTGATAATACTAAGAGTTTAGTCAACGGATAACGATTTGTATTTATAATATATATATAGATATATATAATAATTTGATAAATGTCGTTAATTCACAATTAATCGATATCGATAGTTAAACTAGAGAAACGAGTTAAAAGAGTAAGAGCAAAATATTACTAATAGAGTACTTCTTGATATTGATTAACTTAATAAATACACGTGATTATGATTCAATTGCTTGAATCTAAGATTCATCGATACTATTACTATCGATAGTTTTTGCTCTTTAGATTATCCACTCGCTTGCATTCTTGGAAACAGATCATTCTTAATCTTTGATGTATTGTGTGTAATTCACATGCCATAAAATGTTCCGACTCTTACAACTATTTGCCTTTTATAAATATAAATATAAAATTGTTCAATCTAAATGTTTACTCTAGTAATTTCTTAGAGACCATTAACACTACCCACTACCACTAAAAAAAAAAAAAAAACGAATACCCCATTAAAAATTTCATAAATTTTAAAACAAACACAATCACAAATTCAAATATTTCGGCATGATTTAACACAGTTCAACCTTCAGTTTTGCAGCCAAAAGTGAACAATTTGCCGAGTTCTAAATAAAAGCCCCAACGGTCAACACTTAAATATTAATAATTTATATATATAACAGTATAACAGTGTTGTAACAGATATGGAAGTAAGAGTCGCAGAAATCGGACGAGTGAATAGCAATTGGATTAGGAATAGAAATAGAACTATAGATAGTAAATATATAAGTATGAATTGGAATGGTAAATGAATAGAAATAGGTATGTGTATAGGTAGAAGTATAGTCAGTGGTGTAGGTATAGGTATAGGTAGAAGTATAGTCATAGGTATAGGCATAGTTATAGGTATAGATGGAAGCATAGTCATAGGTATATCCATAGCTCTAGGTAGAAGTATAGTCATAGGTATAGGAATAGTATAGTTATAGGTATAGGTATAGGTAAAGGTATGTATAGTTATAGTTCTAGTTCTAGTTATAGTTACAATAATAAGAATATATTATTCGAAAAGTTGTTGTTTTATGGGAAACTCAATAGAAATTTCCGTAAGAAATAATGTACAAATTCGATATAAAATACGCATTGCTGCATAATACTTTAGTTGCTAAAAATAATTGCAATTGTTCACATAAAGCTAGATTAACATGTATCAGTATGTTATTGCCGTCACGGCTCAGCATGATGTAAAAGGTGGAAGCATGTTTCGGGGATGTGTATGAATAATGTCATCATGGCAGCAGTGGGCAATGGGATGGGTGGGGCGGTGTGGGGGTGTGGGGGTGTGGGGGGAATGGGGATGGTGGTACCAGTAACGTCACCGGTAACGTCGACAGCAGCGACAACTGTGACAGGCAGATGGATGGACGGACAGCGAGACGGATGGGCATTCAGGCAATGGCAATAGCAATAGCAATGGCAATGACAGTGGCAGTGGCAGTGGCAGTGACAGTAGATAGTGGAGGCGGCAGTGGCAACAAGTCGTATGAGCAATATGCGCTTTATTTACAATCTGTACAACACACACATTGGGCCAGTAAATGGCGTTATATTTTTACATGCCACACGTCAATAATATAATGCAACACAAGCGGACATAAAGGCTGTTGGGAAACAACATGAACGAGTTGCGGGTGACTTATTCCGCCTTCTATCCTTCCACTTACCACCACCCCCCATTCGATTTATGTATCTGCCTGTCTCGTTGTCTCTCTCTCTCTCTCTCTCTCTCTCTCTCTCTGTCTGTCTGTCTGTCTGTCTGTCTGTCTGTCTGTTTGCCTGTCCGACTACACGACGTGCTATCGATTACCAATCAATTCAATACCGGCTTTGGCAATTGTTGACTTCATTGAGTTTACGTTGCCCCTGGGCAATAGACGAAACCTAAATGGATTCGCCAAGGACTATAGAATACTAATTAAAATACAAATATAGAAATCCGATGCAATCTAATGCATCTATCGATGCCGCCATGCAAAGCCCATCAAAATGGTAGATAATACATCGACACTGGGCGAACAAAGGGATTGGCAATGTTGCTGAGCTGAGATACTCAAAGCAATGGGATGAACGATGGACGATAAACGATAAATTGGGCTGCGATGAAAAATGAACATGGTCGGCTATTGGGTATCCAGTTGAGCGTGCCGAGCAGTCAATACCATAAGACTCGACTGGTGAATGGTGCTGTTGTTATTCCTGCTGCTGGTGTCCCATGGGAACCAAGCTGTGGCCCTTTGCCTGCCGCTTAACAGCAATTCCGATGTGTGTAATTTTGCGTGAATTTATGTTTTTGGTCTCCAACTTTCTTGTACAAAAGCGAGCCACCTATGTCAGCCCATCTATCTGTCCATTGCATGGCCACAGAACTTGTGGGCGGCAACCGTAACATGTGCGCCATTCACACGCCCATAACGGCCACAATGGGAGCAGCTGGCGACGGTCAGGGATCGGGAGACTCGTTTCTTAAACGTTTTGTAAACGGCCATTAGGCCACGGCAATGGCAAGCCATGACCAAAAATAATAATAATAATAATATATATACTTAGATATAAAGAAAAGCAAAAAAAAAAAAAAAATAAAAAAAAAAAAAACAAATGAAAAGAACAGAGCACTGAAAGTGTAATACATTGAGGGTAAAATTTGTTTGCCCTGGGCGTGGTCCGACCAGACAATGAGAAAAATGTAAGTAAAAAACATTTACACAAACTGCAACTGAATTGGTCTATTCGATGTTGTTGTACTTCTCTTTTCACTCCTAGAGGTTAGGGGCCAAATAGAGTGAGTGTATTACGATGACTTCGTCCTCTCATGCTCATGCTCCGACACCTTGTTTGGTCTATTTTTAAATTGTTTATTGTGTGGAAACAAAAAATACTGAATTTCTTGAATTATTTATTTACAATGCACAAGCGTTGCGTATTTAAATAACGAGTGCATAATATTCTCCAATTGAAGCGTTCTTGTATAATCACATTTTTCTATTTGAACTAAACCAAGTATATGACTTGGGGATACTCTGTGCATTACCTGCTTTCTGCTGTCTGTACTTGTGTGTAGATTGTTATGCAGAAAGAAGCAGAAATAATAAAATAATAATAATTAATTAATAGACTATAAAATACATTTTATAAGATACTAATTCATTGGTTCATAATATTTCATTTGGTCTACATAAGCAGCTTTTCACTATTTTAAATGTTTAAGCATTTCATTCTTTATCAGATTTATATATATAAAAAATATATATTTTAACTCTGCTTGGGAGAAAGCCTTAAGTATATTAAAATATTTAATTTTTATTTTATTGAGGGATTTATTTAAGCAGCAGCATAATCTGCTTCTATATATTATCTATTATTTTATTTACAAAGTGAATATTTTTTAATAACTCGCAAACTAAATGAGAATTCCGATTCCGAAGTCTGCATTAAATTTGAAATTATAACAAAAGGCAAGAACTGTAATTAAGATCAATTGATTTAAAACGAAGTGAATATAGTATTCAGTTCACTGTACAATTCTTAATTGTTTATTTGAATTACTTTGCAACTATTTCAACACATTGAGATTATAAATAATTCGTATTTTAGCCACAATTATTTATTCATTTTCATGTATGTATGTTTGGCTGTTTGTGCGTTTTATTTTAGTCTTTGTATCAGTAAAAAAATGTTTTCATGCAATTAAAAAGAAATTTTTCTTCTTCTGTTCATTTGCAGTTACAGAAAAAGAAATACGTCAATGGTGAGTATGGGAAATGCAAAGGAAACACATAAATAAATCGTTCTAATTGTATATATATATATATATATACATTTTTGATAATTATACAAACAGGCACAAAGGATTTCTGAAAGACTGTCCGAATGGTTTACTCACAGAGCAAGTACGTAGCACATATAGAGACAAGCAGACGCACAGACACACATATACACAGACACACACACAGACACACACACACACACACACGCTCATTTAGAAACAGACTTGAGTGTGAGGCACAATTCATTCAAGTCATACAGTTAATTAAGTTAATCTTCTCAATATGTGAGCACTAATTTCAAGCAACAGCAGTTGAACAGCGAATAACAACAGTTGCTGCAAAATGTATACGCCTATTCATGCCTATTCACCCCTCCCGCCTCAGGACGGATACAGTATATCCTAGTTGTACTGCCACCAAAATGAATGGCAGCCCATTTTCAATGTGTTGACGGCAACGGCAGCGGCATCTGATGTTGTGGCTGCTGTTGATAATGAAATTTATTAATGCGTGCCTTATTGGAACACAACTTGAAACACTTACTCACTCACTCACACACACACACACACACAGAGACAGAGACAGAGACAGAGAGAGAAAGAGAGAGACGGCCACGCCCTAATTGTTTTTCATCTCTTGCCAGGGATTTATCAAAATCTACAAACAATTCTTTCCACAAGGCGATCCTAGTAAATTTGCATCGCTTGTGTTTCGTGTCTTCGATGAGAACAATGTGAGTATTAAGGCCACCAGCTCATGTCCTTGTCGCTTGTCAATCCTCCTATATTCCCTTCAATTCCCCTCCCCACCCCACCCTTTCACTTACTCCACGCCTCCCAACTCACCACTCACCACTTGCCACTTGCCACTTGCCACAGCCAGGCCAGGCAGTTACTCGCCATGCTGCCTCATTGACATTGATGAATTTGTACGCAACTCGAGCGCAAAAGTTGACGATTTCGGCCAATTAGCCAAAATTGTGTAATAGACTGAGTTGGCTAAATGTTAGGCCAAAGTGCGTATACTCTGTCGCACAGCTTATGAGCATTAAACAGCATTAATAAATAATCTCAATCTCATTAAATATAATTTCATCAAAAAAAAAAAAAAAAAATAACAAACAAGTTTAGTCAGTTAAAAGATAATTTCTCTTCTTTGGCGACTCATTTTCGGAATTTGTAGAAATTAGAAAATTGTTTTGAAATCGCGAATTGACTGTGTATACTCTTATTTATGTTTTATCTTATAACTTGTGTTTGTACATAAATGAATAATCCAATTGAATTCACGAATTCACTGAGCATAATTTCATTACGTTCTTTCGTAATCATTTTCAGAAATTGTGTAATTAAATGGAATGACAAAATTGTAGGCAATAGATAAAGTGTGAATTCACTTTTAAAATAGTTTATAAATGTCGTAACTGCAAATCGAAATAATCGAACACAATTCAACAGTTAACTGCGATTTAGGACAAATTTTAACAGAGCTTCGACTTATTGCTTTAGATGTTAATAGACAATAGACTATTCAATTTTGAAATGCTAATGTTTACATGAAGTATTTCAATCAATTCAATTCAATTCAATGCAATTCACTTTCAACAAGAAACTCACATTTCTTTGCTCATTATTATTAAATTATTTATAAATTTGATTATTTATTATGTAAATTTGATGTGCAGGGTTAATACTATATTAACTTGTGCTTTGTTTTCTGTATATGAACAAGCTTCTATTACAATTATTGGACTGTGGAAATACCACAACTTTAATTACAAATATCAACTTAATGTGAGACGTAATTGATTTGTGGAAATCAAAGTGTCATTAACACTCAATTTGCTGCTAGTTGCATAGAGTGCCCGTGCTAGGGGAGTTTGACTGTACTATATTATTGAATTAACTCAGTTTAATTGCGATGCGAATTTGAGCTGCCATAGATTGCCGAAAACTGTCAGAGTTAAGGATTCAAATTAATGCACAGGAAACGGTCATATAGAATTCATTAGCAAGTTATAATGCCCATTCTTGAGGGCAACCTCTCTGGGGACTCATAAAGTTGCGGTCATTTTATTATTTATGACTTTTAGTGGTTGCAATGTTGGTGGTGCTGGTGCTGGTACTAGAGCTGGTCAGCTGGTGCTGGTGATTGTGGCATCGAGGATTATGATATGGCGTCCCCAAACCTGTTTGATGTCTGGGTTTCTGCACTGATTTGCCTTGCTGTTCTTTCTCTCCCTTTTCTCCTTTTTCTCGTTCTATTTTTTGTTTGTCTTTGCTTTTGCCATCGGTTTATTTGCGCCTTCCGTCAGGATGGGTCAATTGAGTTCGAAGAGTTCATACGCGCCTTATCCGTCACATCAAAGGGCAACCTGGATGAGAAACTGCAATGTAAGTTTGTTTAATCCCAACGATAATATTTAATGATGCCAATCATTCGAAATGCTGGTGTAATGTCAATTGCCATATATGTGTGTATACCATATTACAGGGGCCTTCCGTCTTTACGATGTCGACAATGATGGTTACATAACGCGCGAAGAGATGTACAATATTGTGGATGCAATCTATCAGATGGTGGTATGTAAACAACAAACCCTCCCCAAGAGATTCCCTCTCCTTGGAGCTATATATGTATCTGATGGCGTTGATCATGGGACTCGTCTTATTATTGAGCAATTTGAATTGGTATTTTGTCTATTTAGGGACAACAACCGCAGTCAGAGGATGAGAATACGCCGCAGAAGCGTGTGGATAAGATATTCGATCAAATGGATAAGAATCATGATGGCAAATTAACATTAGAAGAATTTCGTGAGGGTAGTAAAGCTGATCCACGTATAGTTCAGGCGTTAAGTTTAGGTGGTGGTTAAACGAATCTATAGAAATGCGAAACAACTATTTATTGTAACAGCAACAACAACAACAACAACAACAGCAATAACAGCAATAGCAACAGCAACAACAGCGGCAACAACAATTGCAAAATTCAAACAATAAACAAAACGTTAATATAACTGAGCAAATATATTAAACGCAGCTTCAAGTTTCTTGACAAAACAAAAGAAAAACCAAAAAATATTTGAAAAACCGCTGAAGAAATGCTTTTGGGTGTTTGGCTAACATTTTACACTCTCCTACACAGAAGATAAATAGAGATAACCGTTAAAGCAATCAGAAATCAGAATCGCCAACAACAAAAGTTTCAATATTTAACAACAACAACAACAAAATGAAAAAAATATAATGAAAAAATAATAATAAAATATAAATACCCTTTTTTCCCCGATTTCGCGCGTCGATTAACATTCAAAATGATAATAATTTTTTGATATATACGAATATGAAGAAGAAAGACAAAATTCAAATTTAATATAAATATATACATATATGTATATATATATAAACAAATCATATATATATATATATATATATATATATATACTTATATATCTATATACATATGTATGTGTAGGCATACTTATACATACAAGATATGGCTATAATCTAAATCGTGGCGTAGTCAGAACGCAGTTCATAGCGATAAATATTTAAATTAAAAAACAAAATTAATTAATTAATTAATTGATTATTTGATTGATTGATTGATTGAATAACATGAAAATGCGAGAAACATAAATCAATTCTTGAGCATACACCAATTATTAGTAAAGAAAAGCATAAAACAAAAACAAAAATCCATTGCATATTTGAATATATTAAAAAAATATTAAAAAAAAAAAAAAAATTAAAAAAAAAAATTATATAAAAATTTAACGAATGCAGCCTTCGAGATATTTATAAAAATTAAATTAATAATAATAATGATACAATTTAAAGGTAACACCTAAGCATTGTTGATATACGAAAGCAAAATAATATACCATATATACTTATATATACATATATATATATATATATACAATATATATACAATATATACACCTTGTATGGATTATAAGCGGCGACAACAACAGCAACAACAACTACAAACTACAACAACAACAGCAATAAACAGCAAAAGTAATTAATTAATTAATTAACAAACAGGCATTAATCAATGACAAGTGCAAAAGCCGCGCAAAACTTAACGCAATATTTGCAATTAGGCACACACACACACACACACACAGACAACCACCTACATCTACACATACACACACACACATACATACACACAGACCTGAACACATACACACATACACACAGACACACACATGCGCTAAGATGAGAGTGCAGAAAAAAGCGCAGCATTTCACAAAATGCAAACGCAAATTTCTGATTTGTTTTTTATTTTTCAAATTGGTTTTTATTTTGCGCAATTATTCCCGTTAAGTGGACAACAAATTGACAATAGCCCTCAAGCGAAAAAAAAAAAAAAAATAGTTTTTTTTGTTAGCATAACGCATAAAACAACGCACTGCAACAAAAAAAAAAAAAAAACAAACAAGCAATCAAGAAGAATTGTTTAATGCTCTTGAAAAACGTTTACTAAGCTACAAAAGAGAAACAACAACATCAACAACAACAACAGCCACATTTCCAGTTTCAGCAAAAACAACAATAACAACAACAACAACAACAAGAACAACAAGAACAACAAGAACAACAGCAACAGCTACAATAGCAACAATAGCCCAGCTCTCTCTGTACCTTTCTGTGAGACTAAAAGCCCTGTTCGAGAGCCCAAAGCAAATCCATCATACGATTTAATTTCTATTCTATATGCGGTTCAGCTTTATTATTGCATTGATTTACTAACCCAGTTAATAATTTATTACAATCTATCTATATACATATATATATAAATATATATATCTTATATAAACTTTATTACATATTTGCTACTTCTTATGAATATGGCTAATCATGCACTTGGACAGTAACACACAAGAAACACATCCACACCATGCCATTCCATGCTATATATATATATATATATGTATATATATATATATAGACTATATATATATACTATATATCTATCTATAAATGCATTGAGATATGTCTTAGTAAAAATATACATGCTTGACTACCCTTATCTCTACTATTTCTATGCACATTCACACTCTCATTCATACCATTGCAATTTTATGGACATGGCTCACACACACACACACACACACACATACACACACACACGCGCGAACACACACACTTTGATTTCTGGATTTCTCTTTTGATTTTACTACTTTGTCTACTTTAATGCGTGGCCTTAAGTCAAATTGTCCAATCGCTTCGATTATCGAATTTTATCGGCACCCAGCATTGAATATTGGCTATACTTATATACAAGTACATATATTATTACATTCTTACAATGCTTATAAGCATAACTCTAAACATATACCAGAACAGGCCTGTTCCGAGTTACACTTTCACTTTCACCTTCATTTCGCAATTAAATAGTGAAAGCCTACTTTTCGAATCGCTGCAAAAACTACATGAAAGCTACGTAAAGTATTTTCGCGTCTTTCATCATTTTGGCGAATTTGCGTAGAAAACGTAACTCGGAATACGCCCCATTTATGCAATATTTCCTTTCATTATTATTATTTTTGGATACTTCCTTTGGACTTACTAAGCGCACGCCAAGCTAAAAGAAAATTTAACAGTAAATAATGATGAAAAACTGTCGCCTAAACTCAAAAAAAGCTAAAGAATCAAATCAAAATAAAAACTCAAAACAAAGAAAAAAAAAATTACAATAAAGATAAAGAAATCGGCATAGATTTACATATACACATATATATATATGCATATAGCTATATACCTATACTTACATACTAATATATACTTATAGTAAGCACTACAATCTAAAGAAAGTCTAACAACAACTACAACTACAACTACAAAACAAATAAAAATTTAAAAAAAAAAAAAAAAATTACAAACGCTTCTAAGAACCTCACTGAAATTCTTCGAAAAGCAAGAAAGAGAAATATTATATACTTATAAACTAACATATAAATAAATACCAAACACAAAACAAATACACGACTATATTAATTAACAATAAACAATAACAACAACAACAAACAGCAACAACAAAAAGAAATGAACACTTAATCAATAATTAAATAATTCGAAAGTGATATAGCTGACAAAAACAAATGTGTCTGTAGTTTAGTAGCTAAACGTAATGAGAAGAAAAACAACAAAAAAAAAAAAATAAAAATAAATAAATAAAATAAAAATCAAAAGGAAAATTAATAAAACATTTAATAAAATTATATATATGAGAAAATACAACATATTTTCAATTATATTAATTTTTTTTTTGGGAAAATAAAAAAACCAAGAGACGCATAAAAGTATAAAAGAAGCTGTAAATAACACTTAAGAGCATCACTTATACAGTCACACTCTCACTACCACATACAGCTAAATGAATACATGTTTAAACTGAGGCTAAGCCAAGGCCCCGCCCAGAACTAAAGAATAAGTTTGTTAACACCAAATATGACGGGTCTTAAGTAAACAGTAAGTACATAAGTAACTTGTATTTTTTTTTTTTTTGTCTCGCCATTCAGCTAACAGAATTGGCAACAAGCATGGCATTATAAAGTCAATTGAAATATGATGAATGAGAAGATATAGTTGCCGTAATAAAATATAGAAATGAATAAAAAATATTTAAAAAATTAAAAAAAAAAAAAAAAAAAAAACAAAAGAATACAAAAGAAATATAATATGATTTGCAATGAATGGCATAAAAGTTCAGCCGTCATTGACAACACACGAATGTCAAGTTAAACGTTTCACAAGCAATATTTTACATAAATTATACAAGCATATATACGTATATATATATATATATATATATAAATATATATATCTACATGCAATAAATGCATATAGCTATATACTTATATATATATATATATATATATATATATATATATATATATATATATGAATATATATACATGGAATACATAATATAGCAACTTGACAATTGGTATAACAAATCAAATATTGTAATAATTATTTGATGTGCAATGTCTGAGCAACGCAACATTTACATTAAACCGTAATAATAATACTAATAATATAATATACACATATACATATATATATATATATATATATACATATATATATATATATATATATATATATATATATAAATGAAAGCATATATATATATACATATATATATATATACATATACATATATATATATATGTGTATATAAAATGAAAACAATTTAAGAAATTACAACACACATTTTTAGTGATACTCTTTAGCAAAACTCGAATCTGATTTCTTTGCTAAGAAACGAAACGAAAACTAGAAATTTAATTCTAAATCGAAATTAAAAACCAAACAACATTAATACAAACAAAAAAAAAAAAAAAAAAATAAAGAAAAAGAAAAACGATTTCCCTTTTGTTCTTGATTTGATTTTTATAACTATTTACTGTTATTTATTATTATGACAATGATTATTATGTATACACATACTTATATACTTATACTTACTTATAAACCACAACAACAATGAAAACCTAAAATACAAAGAAAAAAAAAAAAACACAAAACAAAAATGCAAATTCTTTTACCATATTTTTTTTAAAGTAATTTTATTACAAACAAAAGAAAAACAAAAACAAAGAACGATTTGAAAAAGGGAAATTTATCTTGTTACTGTCAGAAATATTACTTACTTCAAATAAAAATTTTAAAACGATTTGGCCAATTGCTGTGTACTGTGTATTAACTCAATAACCAGCTGTCCAAGGAACTCATTCTCAGCCACAACAGGTAAGTGATGTAAACCAAGTAAGTCCCTCTTCGCATTTATTGTCAACCTATATATATAGTACTATGTATGTATATATATGTTACAACAGAACTATGTGAACTGAGCAGCTGTTGTGGGGCCACTTTACACAGTCCCATTGTGTGTGTGTGTGTGTGTGTTGTTCAGTGTATTTAGTTAATTATGAAGACCTGAAATACCCATAGGAATCGTACGCACAAGTGCAAACAAACTCAACTTCGTGAGGCTCAACGTTTTGTTTAACGACCATTACGTGTAATAAAATACAAACGGTCACATTGCGTATGAGCAATTTTATTTAATTACAGTTAGAATTGCATAGATTGCCGATAATAAAACGGACAACAATATGCTTACATAAATAATAGAGCATTACTGGTAAGTACCTTAAATACCAGTTGGCATTATATTCAAGCAATCTAAATATTATTGATTTGACAATTTAATGTCTTTGCAGTCGAAACTGTATGTCTGTAGTAAGCAAATTCATCGAATTATGCTGCATTAAGCAAAAGAAAGCTTTATGTTTGAACAGCATTAATCATAATGTGCTTTGTATAGTAAATATTTTTTAATTGAATTGAAAAAGAACAATGAGAAATTAGAAATGGAAAGCCAACACTCAACTCAATGCAGCCACCTTAGGATAATCACCTCAATTGGATGACACGAGTAGAAAATGAGAGTTGAGGTTTAACTTGTCAATATGTTTTAGCCATCATCAGCTGGGCAATAAACAGATGAGATGTAAGTACACAGTCCACGTACCGTCTAGTAACTCGTACATATGGTACTACACGGACTTGGAGTATCCTCTTATCTCCAGCTACATTAAGACCCTCTTATAGAATTATCGTTACCATGGCAGCACTCAACGACATGTTGTCAGCGAAATTGCGCCTTCAAAGGCCACAAAGACGTTTATCTCATTCTGATTTTCTCTGCATTGAGATTACATCAAGTCTAAAGGCAATCGCAATGCTTGTTCCAGCACTTAAGCTTGTCTTCAACGAACATTTGCCCAAACTGCAGCTAAACTAAATAATCACTTTTATATGCATTTAACTATAGATTTAAAGCATATTTGGAAGTTGTAAAATTGAGCAGCACAAACTGTGACAGCGCCTTAAGCCCAACGATTTTGCCATAAAATTGTATAAGCTCATTAATTTCTGACATTTTGTGGTAGTTTTCATTGGAAAGGAAAAGGAAATTAAAGGACAGCCGCACATTGGACTTTTGTCATTTGTGGTCAGTGTCAGTTTAGCAATTGATGCCATTCATTTCATTCAAATTGAGTTCAGGTCTTGGCCTCCGTTCAGTTCAGTTTAGTTTAGTTCATTTTTGGTTTTGCAGTTGATTTGATTATGTGAATTTCGATATATTTTTCTTTTTTTGCAGTTGTACATTTTTGGTCTTCATTTTGTGGCTGAAACGCCCACAATGTTGCACGTGCCCCATTTGCAAAGTGAACTTGAGCTTCTCTAGCGATTTGAATAGCTGTTGACATTTGACTGTGGTCGCCTTGGCAGTGGAGTGGGTGTTTAATTACCTTTTGCATTTTGCTTCTGCTGTTGTGGTTACGTAGTTTTAGGCTGCCAAATTGAACATGAAATAATAATGGTGAGGTGGGGCATTGTGGTGGTGGTGGTGCTATTTTGCATGCACCACCGTGGCCAATGCCACGTGCATAATTAACTAAAACGGCAACAAAAGTATCTGCTAGATACTTGCTATTCACCTGCGAGTGTGCGTGTGTGTGTGTGTGTGTGTGTGTGTGCATGTATTTCTGCGGGTAACAGCAGCAGCGGCCACAACAACTCGGCGTCTGTTTATCTAGGCAGCCCAACTATTTTTAATGAAAAGGCTGCCAAATAAAAACGAAAATAGCTTTTGTATCTTTTGTTGTATTTGTATCTATAAAATTGACGCTGCCCGCAGCAGACAGAGGCAGAGACAGCGCTGCCGCCAGCATGAAATAAGCAAATAAGCAAACAAATAAACCAAACTGATAAATGTTGCTACAAATGCAAAACAATGCCTTGTACATGAATTTGAAATTTTCTCTCGCTGAACAAAGAAAAATAAAATATATTTATATATTGGAATTAACAATTTTACAGCCATAGTATTTGCCGCATTGCCTGCAAAGCACCTCATTCCAGTTAACCTTCTCATCCCACACCTCCCACACCTCCCACACCCCTCCCTCTGCACACAGCATTACCAATCACAGAACTTCTCCGATCAGTTCAACTAAAGCAAATAAACAATAATTGGCTGCGCTCAATTCCTCAACATTTCGTTTATGCGTTCCGTTTATTGCCACCACGACGCGTCGCGTCAAAATTACCGCTGCCGCTGTCGCTGCCGCTGCCGCTGCCGCCGTCTACGCAAACGTCGACGTCAATGACGCGCTCACTCTGACCACCAACGGCACCTACCAAGTCCGCATCCGCGTCCGTGTCCGCGTCCGCTTAGGTGCGTCGATTACTTTTGCTGCCCATTAAATGCGCCTCTTACGTCCGCAAATGCCGAATTTATTCTTTGCGCGTTCGAATTTTGGAGGCGCTACACCAATGGATGTCAGGGGATCCAACGTTTGTCAAGCTAAGCTTGGCTTAAACCCAAATAAATTCATTGCAAATATCATTGCGAAACGAATATTAATAGCTTTCAATTATTGTAGAATACTTATCTTTCAATTGGCTTATTATACTTAAAGGACTGGAAGGAGTTGATTATCTTTCATCTTCATACCACATAGTTGTATGGTAGGGTATCTCTTCTAAAGTTGTAGACTTTGCAATTGTAAATATAATTTAAGAAAATTTAACTTTGAATTATAGAGTAATCAGATTATCAAATGTTCATTGTAAACTGTTGAGCTGTAAATTATTTGAGAGCTCCTAGTGTATCAAATTTGGAATGCAATTCGAATTTGAATTAAAATTATTTTTAAATATTATGTATATGTTTTTATTTTATTTAAATCTGGATTAGAAAAAACGCTACTAAAAATTGCAGGCAGGAGAAATAAAAACAATAAAGCAATTTATGAGCAGCAATCATATTATTATATTATTTATTATTGTAAATTACAATTTGTGTAAAATTACTAAGCAAATTATTTTATTAGAACAGAATTTGAATTTAATTAAATAATATTTAATAAGTATTTATATGTTTACAATTTACTTTTAAATAATAATATATATATATAGATAATTATCTAACAAAAGATATATACCCACATAGATTCTGATTTAACTTAATGCATTTAAAAGCAATAAGACCAAAATATTAAATTAGAAACTCTTCAAATATACTCTAAAACACTAATCGAGCTTAAAATATTTGCAGCGGCAATGTGATATGCATTGTATACTATGTATTTATAATTGAAATACAACAATAATTGAAATTACACAGTCTTTCGTTTCTTAGATATAAATGAATATTCCTTATATAATAATTAATTGAAGAAAATATGATATGCAAAAGTAAGTAAGTAAGTAAAATATTAGCAAATGTAATGTGATATGCATTTCATTAATATATGTATAACAACAACAAAATACAAAAACACTTTTTTTCTCAGACTTGAAAGAACTTAATATTTTACAACTTGCTTATAAATATACATGGCATAGATTAGCAAAAGAAATACGATATTGTAAGTAAGCGAATATCTGCGATAAGCTCAATGTGCTTATAATCTAGTGTATTAAATGTGTGACAGCGCCATCTGTTGTTCGCAGCGTATGCATAAGTCGTTGCTGTTCGCATCGTTTGCTATTGATGAGGTATGGTGGTGGGACGGATGGGGGAGATGATGGTGGGAGGGGGGTGGGGTGGATTATGGCAAACAAATTTGCGCTTTATTTGCGCTTTGCCGTATCTGTTGCGCTTTATCGTTTATTTGTTGTTGCTGCTGCTGCTATTGCTGTTGCTGCTATTGCTGTTGCTGTTGCTGCTGTGTGTGCGCCTTTTGTGTTTCTATGCTACGTACGGTTTTAATTATTTACTATATTTAGTCAGCCAGACCGCCCCTATTGAAACTAACGATGCTGCGATACAAGTACAAGTAGTACCTACATATTTGGTTGTTGGATTATCACAATTAGTCATACATATGTAGCAGCGGCAACATCAACATCAACATCAACAACAACTACTGTCGGCACCTGCACAAAAATGCAAAGTAAATACTTGCACACCATTCCCAATTGCCCATTCCCCAATTCCCCAATCCCCCATTCCCCCCACCACCATTATCCCATTTGCCATTCCCAATACTCAATCTACAATTTCTTATTGTAGTTCCGCCTACGTCGACATCGCAGTCTTTCCGCTGCTGCCGCTGCTGTTGCTGTTGCTGCTGCTGTTGTTGATGCTGTTGTCGACGCTCATGTTGTTGCTGCTGCTGCTGCTGCTGCTGCTGCTGGTGGCTGCCACTGGGCGGACTTGGCGGATTGTGGGCCACTCGGTTGCCGTTTGCCATTCGCACAAGTTGCATGTTGGGCTCGTCTCTGGTTGCCATTCGTTGTTCTTGTTGTTTTTTCTCATTGTTATTTTATTTTCGGCTCGCGTGTGTTGTGCATATTTTAAAGTACAATTTTTCTTTTATTTTCTTTTTCTTTTCCTTTTGTTTTCGTTTTTTTTTTTTTTTCTTTCGTTATTTCATTTGTTACTTCTCGCCTCTCGCATCAAGTGTGTTTAACTTTGTTATATATTTTTTCCTCTTTTTTTCTTTTTTTTTTTTTTTTTTTTGTGGTGCCGTGCAAATTCCTGTTAGTTCGTTTAGTTAGTTCCGTGCCTCGTGGCCTCTCTAATTAAATGTGCGCGCTAATGCGTTAAATGGTTTTGTCAGTTGGTTTAAGCCACGACCGTGTTAGCTGAACTCTCTACTCGTATGCTCGGTGTGCGATTTCAATGTGGCCTACAATTATAATTACTTAAGTTTAATCAGTTATTATTGTTTCATATTCAACTGTTTAGCTGCAAACAACAAGCAAACAAACAAACAAGTAGCCAACCAACCAACCAATCAACCAACAACAACAACAACAACAATTGTAACAACAACAATCAACGCGTTTGATCATTTGCATTGCGTTAACACACATACACATAAAGCTGCACACGTATTTGCCTGTGGGCGTGACCACAACTGCATACAGGTATGTTAATACGCCTTATAATTAGCCATATTTCAGTATACCCCCACGACCCCCCTCGCGACCAACCCTCCCTTTATCTATTGTGCGTGTGTACGTGTCAGAATTGACGCGCTTTTGATGGCTTAACGCTGCGACAGAAGGCATTCAAATTGTATATTATATCGATTTTCATAATATGATATCATAATTGCAGTTGCAAAAGAAAAAATGCCACATAGATTCCACAACAGAATTAGGAAAAGCGCAGATTGTTCGTGTAGCAGGAAGATCAAAAATATGATTCATAAAAATCATCTGTATAAAAGTATTATATATATATATATATATACCCCATTGTGTGCTGATTGCTTACTTACTATAGCTTACATTTATAACGTAATTGTGCATCGCATTTTGAAATATTTCACCCCTCAATTGGAGGAAATATGTGGTGAAAAGCCGCCGTAAACAACTTTTGGCTTAAACATCCGTTTAGTTTTTAATACATTTTTATTTGGATACAAGTTTCGTTGTCTTCATGAAATTGGTTCTCTTTATAGTTGGGATTAAGGTTAAATGAATGCATGTGGAATGTGTGCTTAATCGACATCAATATCATGATTAATCAACTATATAAATACGAGTATCATGATTCTTCCGACAACGTGAACGAATAACAATTTGTACAAAATGTTGTATCACTTCAGAACATCTGCAAGCCCAATTTTATGTCTATAATATAGTGTAAATGTGTTTTGTTTAATTTATTTCTAGAATTGACTATTAATACTTGAAAATCCTTCGCAATAAAATTTAAATCGTTATATACAAAATATTCAGCTCTTAGCGTAATAGTTCGTTAATTTCTTAACATATATAATGAATATGGCCCGAGAAAATTACATAGAATTTTGGAATTGTTTGTGTAACGGTAACAACAAAATAGCAAAACAATACAACAAGTTAAATAAAATTTATTAAAATATTTATTACATTTATTTCTAGACTGACTGACTGACTGACTAATTGTGAATTTGTATATAGTATTTTCTTAAAATCTTCATCTATAAATATATATATATATATATTTCGGTTCTTGGCTGATTAGCTGTTGTTGTTGTTCTTGTTGTTGTTGTGAACTATCAATGTCTATCTACGCTTCGAATTGATATCGATACCATTCAGTAAGCCAATGCCTTGGTCCCCTGGCCAGATATGAAAGAATGCCATCTTTTTGTTTGAACAGCCGATTGAGCGTTGTGCATTGTATAAGGTCGAGTAACTGGGCCAATTCAGTCTGTTAATTTGATAAAGATCTTTAGTTTTGGGATCAAACAAAATCTGGGTCTAACATTGAGACGTAGACGTAGACTGAAGTCTTTTGCGGCGATGCCGTGGCAACACGTCCGGCAATTGGCCCAGCACCAGAAAGTCAATGGCCAGACGCCACTTGGGAGCTGCATTGTGATTCAATTAATAGCATAGAAAGCAGTGTGTGTGTGTGTGTGTGTGTGTGTGAATTACCTGACATCTCGATGGCTAGCAGAAACCACGTTAATGAGGCCATGAAGCGCATAAAGTAAAATGCATCGTTAATGAGCCAAGAGGAGAGGCCGGGACAATAACGGAATACGATTCTTGCCCACGTCCATTTGGAATGGCCGAGGGCATGCAATACCTGATCGAATATATTGAACAATGGCTGCCACATCGATAGCAGCACATAGTCCACCACAAAGAGCACAATGAACATCTCCAGCACTAGCAATAACTTTCGCAATGGTGGTGTACAACGCTTTATCCACTGGGGTCGATACTGTAATAGGGTCAATAGCAAACCGCTGGTAAAGAATACAGATGACCAGTTAAGAGGTTGCGGCTCGGAGACTCCATCCGGCAGCTTGTCGGCATTCAACATTCGCATCACATGCCATTGATTCCACTGCATCATCACACCCAGAGTCAGCATCAACAGTGACTCATAGAAGTCACGCACCAGCTCCGCGGCCCGTATCTGCATCCTGCGCAAACGTAGCTGACTCATGGTCCCGATAATACCCAATGTTTATAGAATTTGGAATAGGATTGGTATTCGTTTTGTATATATCTTGTAAATGTCGAAAGTTCTGGGTGATTTAATTGAATCTATCTATTCTTATCTATGTGTACTGTAAGCAAATGTTCAACTGGGAACTGTAGATTGATTTCTACAAAAAAAAATCTGACAACTTCTGCAGGGCCAGTACTACACAAGCACATGATTAAATTAAATTTATTTCTAATTTTTTTATAATAGTCTATTTGCTCTGGACTAAGCATTAATTTAATAAACAATTAAAAGGTCGCCAATAAAATCGAACAATAGCAATTATAATATTTTAAAATAAAGTGTTAAAATGTTATAAATAGAAAATAAAGAGTTTAATTAAAAAAAAAAAAAAAAACAAATAACAAAAACTATAAATAATAAAATTGTTAATAGAAATAGAAATGGATATAAATAAATAATAAAAATTAATATAAATGTAGCACTTCAACGTAATACGTTTCATACTGTCATTTAGACTCGAATTCAAGTTTATTCAGACATTTCATTATTACATTTATATGACTCCAAATTTCTTGTAATAATTCTTTGATTATTATCATTGATTATATATATTTTGTTTATTCAATTCAAAGCAATTCAATTGCAAATATCATTTCAGAAAATAATAATTCGTATTGTAATGTTGCATTTCATTACTAGTTCATATGCATGCAACGATGATTGCAAATGACATTTGTGAAAATCCAATACGGATTGGCATTTGAACATTAATGATAATTTGAAAATCAAGAACATCAATTTAATATGAATTTAATTGAATATGTCAATCACTTCAGCTGTGTGTGATGAACTATGAACTGCTATCATGCCTCACTATAGCACATATAGTATTTTACTTTATTTTTTTTAGTTACTTTCGCTTGATTCAAACAAAGCAAACTAGTTGTTCAAATAAAATATATAAATTTGTTACAGTTGTTCAATAAAATGTATCTGTATCGGCTGAAGCTTGCCAGTTATCTGAATTTATAGAGCATACTTTATGTTTGTCCAACTAAATGGAGGGTATCATAAATATTCGATTGAATTGAAATTTATAAAATTTTCAGCCAGTCACTTGGTCGTTTAGTAGTCGCCAAATAAAATGTAAAGAAATGAAAACCCATTTGAAATATTACACATGAATTTAGCACGCACGTGCTCCAGAACGACCACAACTAGCTATGAAATCAATTTCTTGGCCAAATCAGCAGACAGTTGGAATTGAGCGACCCAATTTGCCAGCTCCAACTTCTTCACAATGTGCCAGTCATTACACATGCTCATTGCTCCACGGTGGTGTGGACAGGGTGCTGATGAAGGAGGTGTAGTATGGAGTAATCCTAATGCCCATCTCTTTGTAGATGGAAACTACTTTTATATATATTTTTGTGACTTGCCTTTGGCTTTTTGGCCGTTGTGTTCTTCTAAAAGTGGTAGCAGTAGTTGTTACTGTTCTTATTATTGCTTTTTGTTGTGCCTTTTTGTTGTTGCTCATTTGATGCCCCATATAAACGGTAGACCTAAAAGTCACCGGCGTCAAGTAAACAAAGCTGCCACCAACTACGAAACGAATGTTTTCGTCGACGGCTGCTACAGCCGGTGCACCACACAAAAGTGAATGAAACGGAAAGCATGCTTTGGAATTTATTTATTTTTATTATTTTTAATATTAATAAATAATATATAACGCAGCTACGGTGCTTGTTATTTATAATATTGAACATATTGTGAAAATAAACATATTTTATTGTACAAAAATATATGAAATACTAATTATACTTATAATAAGGATGAATGAACTGCACACAATAAATGTTGTTTTCAATTTTGAATCTTTTTAAGAAGACTACTCTTCACCTGCTGGTGAATGAGAAATGTTAAAAATCTGCCAAGTTAATGAAACATTAATCAAACATTCGAAACTTATTTTTTAGTATAAAAAATAAATAATTAATTTAAAAACATAATTTACTCAGATTGTTTGATATTGACGTGATTGTCGCCTGTCAACTATCCGTCGATATGCGAGTCTTTTGCGGTCGCTATAGACCATTGGCAATGGCTCCTCTCTGAGTTTGGTTCTCGCCCGGGTTCTGGTTGTGATTCTGATTCTGATTCAGATTCAGATTCAGATTCATGTTGGGGTTCTGTTACTGGCCCTGGCCGTGGCCGTGGTCTTCGCTCTGGTCGTCGTCGTCGTATTGTGTTTGGCAAATCGCTTGCGATAAAGCCAACTACATAATGTCTCAGTAGGCGAGGACGGGGTCTATTGGTGGTTGGGGCACATAAAAATGCTAAACCAGCGCAATGCTGGCGTCGCAACGACGCAAACACCCAACTCATATGTGTGCTACACCCTTCGTGTGTGTGTGTGTGTGTGTGTGTATGTGTGTGTGTGTGTGAGGATGGCTGAGGCTGGCTGAGGCTGGATAATGCGAGTTATCCTTGATTGCCTGCTTCGATAGGAGGATATGAGGCGGCTGCAAACAAGCCGCTCAACGTTCCTTCTGCTTTTCTTTTCTTTTCTTTTCATTTCTTTTCATTATTTCTCTTCTCCTTTCTTCTTTTTTTTTTCTTTCGTTTGGGTGCGACTATCGTGATTTTGCTCAGTTTTTTTTTTTTTTGCTCATTTCTTTTGGCCTTTGGTCTGGCTGCTTTGTGCGCTACTCGTACTCATCATCATTTGGCCAAAAGGCCAAGCGTAGAACTCATTGGGATTTCATGGCTGTAATACACGGGCTTACAAGCAGCTCGATGCCCGCTTGCTGTTGTTCTTACCAGGGCTAATTGATTTCCAACTGCAAACTGTCAATGATGTTGGCTAAGAGGCAACTTGTGGACATTGGCAACATAACTAAACAACACTTTTTAATTGTGACCGGTCTAAGGCAAGGCAACCCTGCCATCATCGTTGCCGCCATCATTTGCTGAGGCCAAAGGCAAATGAGCGAACGCCCCGAGAAATATGAACGAGGTCAATGATTGTTTACACTACACTCGAATGCTGTTTACTTGAAGCTATCCAGCGAACGGCAAACGGCAAACGGCGAACGACGCACGGAGGCAGCCAAGGGCAGAGCAAAGGGATTGGAGGAGACGGCGAGACGGCAAAAGGGCGACACGGCGACTCGGGCTGTCGGGTAGACCGTGTGACCGGATGCCGAGGGTATGTCATGAGTGGGTGCTGTGTGCAGAGGGGGTGTGGGGTGAGGGGTGGGGGGGAGTGGATGCGGGCACAAATATGTTGCCAGTAGACACCTTCCAGAGTTTCCCCTAATACAGCCTAACTCTCTCCTCCCTCTAGACAGACACACCCCCACCTTTGTTTAGGCCACTTGGCTCACAGCCTGTTAACTGACTCTCGCTGACGGCAGCTTGTGCCCAGCAGCATGTGTGTATGTGTGTGTGTGTGTGTGTGGGTGTGTGGGTATATGTATAAACGAGCACATGCATATATTTATAAATATGTACTTATATAGATTTTGCTGTTGTTTTCGTTGTTGCTGTTGTTCTTCTTGCATCATTTACGCGCCACGACGCGCGGGTTTAAATAAGTAGCCTGATTACTTCCCCAATTGACTGGGTCGAGTGGATCAGGTGGTTCAGGTGGTTCAGGTGGGTCAGGCGGGGCATGTGGTCATTTAAAGGCCACAAGACGCATTCAAAATTCATTATGTGAAATGCTTGGAATGTTTATGCACGAACTAAACGATGCCTGGGATCGTCGAGTTGAGTTTTAACAACAACAACAACAACAACATCAACAACAACAACAAGAGCAAGAAGGTCACAACTAAAAAGCAGCCCAAACGAAAGTAATTAGAGAGTAATAATAAATTCTAAGAGCATGAGTCTGAGAAAAGTCTAATGATGCCTCGAGACAAATATCAACTGAATTATTAACTCAATATAAACTACAAATTTATGAAAAATCATTTTGAAGAACACACAATTAATTAATATGCCGAAGAAATTCTAATATCAAGTGGAAAGTATTATTTAAATATTGTGTAAATCTGTGTATTTAAATACGTAGAGCATTAAATATTAAATATTTTACAGATAAAGTGAAATGTTTATCAATTATATTGCAGCACAGAAACTTGCAAATAATTCATATATAAAATAATAATTGTAATTAAAATTAAATAATATTTATTGGGAATGAATTAAATAAATAAATATTTATAGTAAATATACAAAATTAAAAAAATAATATACAATAAATTATAATTAAATTCAAATTAATTTATTAGTGGACGCTTAAAATTGTAAATTTAAATTTAATCAAATTAAAACATATACATAACTATATTAAAAATAATAGCGAACAAGCTGAAATTTAATTGATATTAAGAATGAATATTTGCTAACGAAATCCAAATTAATTAAAGCCTTAATCAATATAATATATATATTATTTGTATTGCTAATTATATATTTGCATATAGTTATAGATTTCATATGGTTTATGATTATGCATCTTCTACTATCACGTTGTCTTCTGTTAAGAACGGGAAACTACTCGTAATGTGTAATGCAATTGATTTAATCTGGGAAAAACCAATCTATGCTTAATTTCGAGTAGAAAGAGAAAGTAGTGTTATCCAAAATGATGCTCAGACAACGTGGGGTCATGTGCTTCCCTATCAGTCAAATGCTGCACAAATGTCATTTGAGCGTTAAGTGCATAAATACAAGATGCAATGTTGCACGGCTGAAGGGTTGAGGGGTTGAGGGGTTGAAGGGTGGAAGGGTCATTGCAATTGAAAGCGTGACAATTGAATGGATTTGACCGTAAACAAAGATTGGGCTGGCAAATGGCGGAATCCGATTGCTCTCGTATATTACGCATACGCCATGCTTAACGCTTCACGTTGAGCTCATCACTCGAGCCATTGCCATTAAAGTACTCCATGTGCTGGCGCCGGCGAATGCCAAGTGTCTGTGCGAGCTTTTGCCCTTTGCCATTGCCTTTGCCTCTGCCTCTGCCTCTGCCTCTGCCTTTGCCCTCGGTACAGTTGAGTCAAGCACCCGTTCATCTGCCACTTGAACTTCCGTTCCTTCTCCCCAACCCACTTATCGCAATAGTTCTCAGTTTCTGATTCGGACACAATCCGCAACAATCCACACACATTTGATATCGGATTGTATTTGTATGTGTGTGTGTGTGTGTGTGTGTGCATGTGTTTTCTCCCGTTGAAAACACTTTGTCGCTCGACCATCCATTAATTTCCATTTCCCAAGCATATCTCAATAATTATATTTGTGGGCTTCGCATAGATTGCTTTTTGCCAAATAATTCTCCATCCAATTAAATAATTATGCGCTTAATTATTTTATTTTCCGCGCTTCAATCTTAGCATGTAGTTAATTTTGGCCGAGATCGTTCAGGGAAGTCGCCTTGGAAATCTTTAATTGTTTCTTCTTTTTTTGTTTAATTTGAATTTCCGAATATTCTGAATGTTATGATATACAGACAGACAGCTGGCCAGGATTAATTGCCAGCAATTGTACGGTTTTGATGAGCGAGACGGAATGAGAGTGATAGAGAGGGAGGCAAGTCGAATAAATCCGTTTAAGCCTCTTGTGGCCAAATTGATTTCTCTGCTCAAAATTGTGAATGTCCGGAACAGATGATGATCATAATGAAGAAGCTGCTACACACACACACACACACACACACACACACTCAAATATACAAATACTGTATATACATAAGTTGCTTACACTTTTTCTCCACTTCATTTACACTACATTTTAGCCATCTTGTGGCTTTGGCTATTACTGCTCCGTTGGGCATTATCATTTCTGTCATTACAGTGCGTTAATTTCCCTTTTTTTTGTTTCTTTCGAGTTTTTATTTGCCCTTTATGACTCACTTGATTGCATTGAATTGGAAATTTCATAGAATTGATGTCTACACTGCAGGGACAGGGAATACAGACTGCATCGACTAAATGAGTATTATGTATGAATGCAATGAAACAACAGTACGAACTCTTAAAGACCACAATACTCTCATCTTGATAGCAAGTTTGCACTTAAGTCAGTTGGGAAATTGGATGTGCTATGTATCTGCGTGGACTGTGTGCACGTTAGTTTAAAGTTTTGTTGTATTCTTTAATTAATAAATTTGTATGCCAAAAATATATAAATATAAAATAATAAAAAAACTGCAAACCGATTCAGAGAACCGGAGAACCTCATAGGTTCTGTAGAAACTATAATTTAAAGCATTATAAATTTTGGTCACTCCCCGTTTCTTTAGAAATACTCAGTAATTTTAGCAATATGATGCAGAGGCAACGCTCGAGCGAACGCGACTGTAAGAGACCCTGCACCTATGCTGTACAAATGCCACGTGTGTTTACAGCTTACGGGTTTTAAAAGTAAGTTATGATTATAATGAGAGTTTTAATTGTTGTTTTTATCAATTTACTGTATATTACGCAGTAAATTATCTATGACAATAAGTTTGTAACAATCAAAGTAACATCTGAAATGCCAGGCTAACAGAATCAGCAGCTAGCAACTAGCTGGCTCAATCAATCTCACAGATCGTTCTATATATATTGGTCAACGAGTTAACAATTGAGGTATAAGAACTTCTAAATGGGTTTGACCACACTCATGTGTCAATCATTTGTTCGTATGTTCGCCTATCAAAGGATTAACACATTTGGGCAGTTGTTTGCGAGTAAACCCTTGAGCGTTACCTTCCTCTCAACAGTCTTGTGTTTGTGGCAATTTAATTAGCCACGCCCACGGTCACGCCCACGGCCACAAGGCCATTAGCGCCACTCGATGCTCGCAACTTACAGTTTGAAGAGCTTAAACTGCCGGTATGCTCGTATTACTTATGTTGCCACTTCAGCTTTGGGCATCCACCTAACACCACCCACCTCCCATCACCCCCGCCTCCCTTGCCGTTGTCAGCTTGTTACTGTGTCTCTGCTCATTAGACCATTTAACTGCAGTCCCTTAGTTGTGTGTGTGTGTGGTGTGCTCGGACTGCACGTTGGGCGACATTGTCATTCAGATTAGCCCAAACCAAAATTGCATTGCCTTAGTCTAAGCTGCTCGTCTGCGCTTAATGTAAAACTTATTATGCGAATTTGCGAGCTTACGAGCTGAGCCCAGGACCATTACCACCATTACCACCAGTAACATCAACACCATTCCCATCACCATTTCAACATTGTGCAGTTCCATCGTCATCGTCATCGCCGTCGCCGGCGGCGTTCACCATAAACTCAACGGAAATTTTGTGGGTTTGCTGGGCACTTGATGGGGAGGTGAAAAAATGTGGGTGAGGAGGTGGGGTTTGGGTTTGGGTGGAGGGTTAGGAGAGGGGGGGGGTAGGTAGAGTACTTGAGTCTGGTTGTGGGCCATGTGGATGCAATGTGCGCACTAATTACGACAAGGTCGGTGCACTAATTAACAATGGCTTTGAGGCAGCTAAACGATATGGCGCCCCAGCGACCAAGCGGACCCTCCTCGAGTACAGAGTGTATACAGTGCAAACATGGCCAGAACCCAAAAACCCAAAATACCATAGACCAACGACCAGGGACCATGCACCAGAGACCAGAGACCAGAGACCGGAGACCAATGAATACTCAACACATGCGCATACTCTAAAAGTCACTGCACCTGCACTTACTTCATAGACTCTCACCTGCACTACTACATATGTAAGTGTGTGAGTGTGTGTGTGTGTGTGTAGAAATGATAGCTGTGGCATAGAAGTGTTAAGCCTGAGCACCGCTTATTACAAAACACAAATGCTTTTATCGAAATCGTCTAAACGAATGAAAAGATTCTTGAATCATTTACTATTCAACAGGTTTCTAATGAGTGCAGTTTGAGTATCAATTGAATACCGGGTATATGTCAATTGAGTACGCTATGAATATTGTAAAATCAATATGCATGATCAACTAGCTGATACCCCGTGAAATAAGTTTGTTATATTTAAAATAGAAGACTGATTTGATTTGGTCTGAACAATGAGTGCATGCAGATTTTACCTGATGATAGAGAGACTTTCAAAGCATATCCTAAGCATGAATGCGAAAGGAATACAGTGGAAAGAGAAGGAGAGAGAGAGAGGGAGAGAGTGGGGGAAAGAGAGGGAGGGAGAGAGGGAAAGCGAAATATACATAGTTGAATCCGTCAATGAATGAATCAGACTATCTAAGAATCTACTCGCTTAACACCTTGTATTCAACTGGTATTCACATCTTCACATTCACATGCTACTTTGAAGAGCTTTAGTATACCCTTTGCAAGCATTTATTATTTACAGGATATCTCTAAATATTACTCTTTTATTTTACCAAGCAAATCTTAGATAATAATGATAGGAGACCATCAAATGATTTATAAATAAAACAAATTGACAAACAATATATAACAATTAGTTGAACTTGTGAATATATTATAAAAAATAATAATTAAATAATAATAATAATAATAATTAAATAATAAAATAAATAAATAGAAGAATATAGTTAACTAAATAAGTTAATAACTTTGATTCAATGTCCCTTGCTCTATTGATTGCATATTTATTTATTTATGCGTCTCAGGAGAGTGTTATATAATTGATATAAGTATAATGCATTGCAATCGAAATTGGGGCTTCTACTAAATATAGATATGTATATACTACGTAAGGTATGGAGTGTTTGTGGAAAGGTCGTTAGGATATGAGGACACGTGAGGTACGCGTACAAAACAATATATTTGTGGACTCTTGACCCATTCGTCCTTCAATGTTTGGTAACATGTTAATTTACACGGAGCCTCTAAAGCAACGAACAAATAAACATTAATTACAATACTAAAATAATAAATAAATAAACATGAAATACACTTGCTCTGGCTGATCAAAAGTTAAGTTAATTGAACTCGATTCGATTGACACTTTGAGATTCGATCAACGTTCGTATAAATGCTCAATGTTCCCACGCTGCGTATGATAAATATTTTGTCAGCTGCTTCAACTGAAAGTTGTTGTTGTTGTTGTTATTGTTGCTGCTATTGTCAGTGCTGTTTCTGCCTGGTTAATAATAACAACCATCGAGTGTCAGAGCCAAGTTTCGGTCCAGGGAATGGGAATGAGTGTTGCTGATTTGACGCGATTAGATTAGATGAGATTTGTGTGTGTTTTCAGCTGCGGGCAGGCGCCAAAACTGTCGCTTGCGGACGCGAGCTTAAAGCTCTTGACTCAATGAAAGCTTGTGGTGAGTAAATCGCCAAGAGAGCGAGAGAACGCAAAAGCTGTGAGATGGGGCAGACAATGCGATTGCGAGAGGGCAGGTGAAGGGGAATTAAGATGGGGTTGCTCGCTCGCGTGGGAGTTAACGCTCATAATGTCAATTGGTTGTATTCTAAGTCTGTGTGCAATATTTTTAAGCCTGTGCCTTTTCTTAGTGCTCGCATCCCAGACAAAAGGACACGCTCACCCACCCACACACACACACACACACACACACACACACACACACACACACACACTCACTCACTGTGCTCGTGCACATATTAATGCGATAATATTACGCATACGCAGCATGGGCTGTTGGTTTATATTTTACATCTCTTTTTGTATTTTTTTTTTTTTTTTTAATTTTTTAGGTCAGGTAGGAAAGTTAAATTAATAATAATGATAAATGAATTTAACAAATTGCATTACATAATTAAAAAGTACTGTTCAGGTGACACATTAGTTAAGCAGGCTGGTGGTTGCTATAATTGAATATAACTCTTAATTAGATGCATTCATATTAATGCGTGACTACTGAACCAAAGCTATACAGAGTGCTATGCAGTTATTTCGAGTGGTTACAAAGGGACAACTGCTGCAAATATTCCAAAGAGCAGACAAACTTCATTTAGATTTGCACATTTTCATATGCAACCATTGATGTTTTGGCCCTCTCTAACCAAAGCGAACTGAGAATTGGTCAACCACTTGCGAGCGCTCAAAGGCAGCCTCACGACCACGTTATAATTTTGGTCAAGTGTGGTCGCAATTTGGCTGCACTTACCATTTGATAAGGCCCCAAATGTTCGTGCTCAACCTAATGGGACGACAAGTCATTTATTAGAATACATTTACCTCAAGGTTACTTCATTTGCCCACAGCATTGGGCATAACAAATTATCTAACCTAACCTTAGCTAGAGTCGGACACTTATGCAAATGTCATCGGTAACATCTTTAGCTGGAAATGTTATATATGTGTTCTATTTTTATTTAACTTAAATATTTACTTTTAATATTTAAAATGATGTTAAGTTAATACATTGTCATTCATTTGCATAGTTTTTATAGCATTTACACTTTAAGCTGAATTTCACAGAAATACAATAAAGAGACTTAACTCTGGTTAACTTTCATCTCATATAATCCCAATTAATGATAAGACTTTAATATTTTATTCACTTTAAACATTAAATGCAATATTCTGGCTAAAGAATCGTACCAGATTTTACTTATCCAGATTACGCTTTCAGGTCAAATATACAGAAACGCATTAAAGGCCCTTAACTTTAACGAACTTTATCTCATATAATCCCAATTAATGATAATGATCGCAATTAAATAATTAATTCACTTGAAGCATTAATTGTAACAGCTTTCACTGTTTCAGACTACACAAAGAAAATGTAATTCTTTAAAAATTAATTGTGTTTAACTAATATATATAGTATAGAATAGTATAATATACTAGTATATATGTGTAGATATATGTTAATAATTTGAAAAACATTAGTTTTCCATAGAATGTAAATGTATATTGAAAGGTTGAGTCACTTATTGGGAATTGAATTCAAAGCAGAAGACTTCATTTATTTTCAACTCTCTGTCTGGTTTCTTAGAATCTTATTTGTCATTTTCAAAACTAAACAAATCAAAAATATAAAAAAATATGTGAAAATACGCAAAGCAATTCCATAAAGCTTAAAGTTGAAAGGGTACTAATAATATTCAACAATTATGCAGTGAAAAAGTGTGTCAAAAAACTGTTGATATTCTGGGGAAATTCTCTATAAAATACAAAACCGAGAGTGTGTTGTGCTGCACGTCAATTGTGATAGATTCCACGAAGTGAGTTTCAATTTGCGATTTGCAATTTGCATAGCATAGTTTTTGGACTGGGCATAAAACTAACACGTGCATTTATTTATTTATTTAAACTATTCTGGCGAAATCGTCGTTGGTTTAGCTAGCACGTCCAGTGAGATGGCAACGTCGACGTCGACGTCGACTGAGCAGCGGCTGCTGTGCCCCGAGCCTGGTTAGGCTGGCTTTTTCGGCAAATCGTTTGAAAGCTCGCTCCAGGAGCATATCCGACTTGCCTCGTCTCTGCAACTTCACTCTGTATGTGTGTGTGTGTGTGTGAGTGTTGAGCTTCATCGTCGTTTGTCGTCCTCGTCGGTGGTATCAACAAGGACATTCGACCTACTGTTGATTGCGCACCGAAGCTTTTCAGTTGATTTTCAGACCGTGCCACGTACGGAACACGAGTGCTGCGATTGCCGGAGTCAAGAGCGAGCGACCAGAAAGCATGCAGCGTGTTTCTTAAATCCAAACATCCAATTCAACTTTTTTTTTGTTGCCCAAAACATAGAATATTATTATTATCAATTGTAATATCGTGTGGGCTTGTGTGTGTGACGCGTCTTCCGGCTCGATTCCCACCAACAATATAAGGTATTTGCAAGCAATTGTTATTGTTGTTGTACCTTGTTGTTTGTTTCTTTTCTTGTATTTTTTTGCTCTCTTTTCATTTTATCGTCATGTTATGCCATACAATACGTTTGTTGTTGTTGTTTCTTGGTGACATGTGCAAAAGTTTGGTCAGTCAAATCAAGTCAAGTCAAGTGTGTGAGCAAAAAATCTAGACGTCAGGCGATGTCAGTCAAAGAACACGGCTGCTTTATTGATAAAGCCACACACACACATACAGACACGGGCACACTTGCATACACAGGCATACATTTAGATGAATTCACAAAAATCACACACACACACACACACACACACACACACACGCACACACGTATAGAAAAGACAAAGCGACAGACAACTGTAGGGAGACCGCACTGAAAAACGAGTCTGACAACTTAACGACTTACTTAGTCAAATAGAGAGGTACGACGACACAAAAATAACATTGCCCAAATATAACGAGTGGGTGACACGGTAGCACCACCACCAGCAGCGTGACAGTGTGCACGAGATAGCGCTGCTGTGAGTGGGAAAGAGGCAGTGATAGATGGGGTTTATGCTGGATAAGTTGAGTAAAGAGACAGCCTAATAGACTGTCCGACCAGGACAGAAAAGGGTAAGACACGCACACATACAGACATTCGCTTTTCTCTCTCTCTGTGTGTGTGTGTGTGAGCGTGTGTGTGTGTGTGTTGGTGTGTGGTTGTGTGTTAATATATTCAATTTTATTTTTCTTGCCGAAAAGGTGTCCGAAAAATGCCATTGAAGCTGCGGCTGATGCTGCTCATGGTGGGTCAAGGGGAACCTGCGTACCCTTTAGACTCTGCTTTCACTTCTGTTGCGCTTCGCTGACGTCGACGTCGACATCGACGTCGCTGTCGCTGTCGCTGTCGTAGTTGCTGCGTTGGCCGCTAAAGTTCGCGTGGCTTACGAAATTGAATGAATATAATGAAATCAGAATGCAAGAGGTTATGTAAATTCAGTTGGATCACGTGTGTGGCGGGGTTTAACTTCCAGCTCTGAGCTTGGGGTTTGACTTTGACTCTAAGCTCAGTTTGTCAGTCTATCTCTCTCGCTTGTTGCTCTTCCTGTTTCTGGTGCTGCTCTTTTGGCCAACAAAGTTGCCGTTATAGCGAAAAACTTGCTACTAGCCTGGAGTTTGCTTTGGTTATGTGCACCAAATTGTTGTTGTTGCTAGAATTTGCATAATTTACAGCGCAAGTTAATAGCCAAACACATGTGCTGAAACATTCGGGGCTCATGTGTTTTTTTTTGTTTGTTTTTTTTTTTTTTTTTTTTTTTGTGGGGCTGGGCTTTGTGTGTTTGTAAAAGGATGTCGAACCTTGTTTGGGTTTGGGTTTCGCATCTATGTATATATGTATAGCTTGTCTGTGGGTATGTGCTGTGGAATTTCACATGGAATGTTTGAACTTTGGCGGTAGAACAAACTTTTGGCAAAGCCTTTCAAATACTATACTCCAAGACCGACTCTCTTTTGTATATGCTTAATGCAGTGCTTACCACACCACCTACTAGTTCATTTAGTTATTTAGCCGAATCAGTTGATATCTGCACAGATCCAACACAACAACAACAACACAAGGCAACAAGGTCAAGAATTGCAATTTACGATTCAAGCAATTTTCCAAAACGTCCAAAGGGAAGAATGCAAAATTTAATAAAAAGAAAAAAAAAGAAACAAAATAACACCATAAGAAACTGAAAAGTGCAATCACAGCGAAAAATTGCATGAAGGCGGCGCAATCAGAATGCCGCCTGGACATGATGACGAGGACAGGAGAAGAGCCAAAGGTTGTGGCATTAAAAAGAAGCAGAAACAGAAACAGAAATAGAAACAGAAACAGAAACAGAAAGAGAAGCAGAAGCTGCAACTGAAACCGACACCGACAGCGACACCGACACCGAGATAGAAAGAGAACCAGAACCAGAACCAGAGCCAGAACCAGACACGGATACGGATACGGCATTTGCCTTTTTGCATAGACCAAACCCCCTTGGCCATGGCCGAGCGTCATAAACCTTTTACCCAAGACCTTTACGAGACTCCCAAAAACTGCACTTGGCTGTAGGTGGAGAAGGTGCAGCTTGGAACGTGTATTAAGCAAGCTTGTTCACTGTGTGGGGGAGGGGGCGGGGAAAGGGAAAGGGAAGCTTCTGGGCGTTGGTTTTCCAATACCTTTTCCGACTGACAAAAGGCAACGCTGCAGTTGAGTGTGCACGACCACCGGATACTCTGCACCCTTAAAAAATACAAACTGAATTATTTACTTCTTTTATTCTGCCTTGATTATATATAAATAGAATTTAAATAGTAAAGTCTCAATAATTGATAAGCATTAAATAAATATAATTATATATAAATAGCTTCTATTTAATAAATAAATGATAAGCATTAAATAAATATAATTATATTTAAATAGCTTTTTTTAAATATAAATATATTTATTTATATATTATTTTATATATTTAATTATATTTAAATAGCTTCTATTTAATAAATAAATGAAAAGCATTAAATAAATATAATTATATTTAAATAGCTTTTATTAAATATAATTATATTTATTTAAATATTAATATTTTAAATATTATATTAATTAAATTTAATAGCTTTTATTAAATATAATTATATTTATTTATGTATTATTTTCTGTATTTAATTATATTTAAATAGCTTCTATTTAATAAATAAATGAAAAGCATTAAATAAATATAATTTTATTTAAATAGCTTTTTTTTAAATATAAATATATTTATTTATATATTATTTTATATATTTAATTATATTTATTTGGACTTTACTATTCATATTTCTATTCTATTTCTCTTGCAAATAACCAAACAAGTTGCTCAGTTCTTGTTTGATTTAAATGTCTATCTAAGCGAAAAGCTTAGTAAACTTTTTCTCATCAGATTCAGTTTTGTGAGTTCGTAAATTTATATGGACAAACAAAGCAAATCCTAAGTCATAGCAGCTAAATAGCAGAAGTTTTTTAAAGTCAGTTTGCAGAGTCAACTTTCAACTTTCACAATACTTTAACTCAGGAGTGAAAAATGAATGGAAAACTGTTGTAAAAACTTCTTCCGCTCATCAACATCAAACTCATCATCAACGATCTATTTGCTAATTAAAATCGAGAATATATAGAAACTAAAGTTTTTATTCTTAGAGATTTTATCCGAAATGAGATTGTTGAATAAATTAAAGTTGAATTGTTTTGTTTTTTTAAAATAAATGATTTAACTCGACTTACAATCAGCATGATGATGCACATTGATTATAGAAGTCCATTCTCAATACTCATCTGAGTAATACTTATTTCTTCTTACTTCTTTGAGATATGAATGTCCAGTCTCCATGCTTACATCAATCGTAACCACTACAAATTACTCGAGGTCTGTTAAAAAAATTCTTTGCTCAAATTCTTTCGTATTTTACTGAATAAGAAAATTCCAGAATTTCAGTCTCAATACTTACAGCATTAGTACAACAAGTTCTGGCTAAAAAAAAGTCAAATCATTCTTACTTTTATATGCGTACACATCATTGATTTCTAACATTCATTCCGTATATTCTTCCTCATCGTTTTGGGCTTTTCGCCCATTAATTATAGCTAAATAGGCAAATCTACTGCATTGTTGACAGTTTTAATTGGCTATTTGCCTATTCGAATGCCAAACTGTCAATTATAATTGGATAATTATCAATGCATTCAATTCAATTAGTTACAATTCTTTGTTATTCTGATATAAAAAGCGCACTTCGCTTTCGTTCTTACTTTATCAACTTTTTTTTTTTTTGTTTCTTCCCTGTGTTCAATTGTGGAATTGTCCAATTAAGTGTGACAATTGTTGGATTTTATAGTGAGCAATTTTCGTTGTACTTTATTTGGTTACTATGTATTTTGTTTATTGTCGATCAATTGGAATGTTCATTAATTCCGATTGAAGATGTTTTCCATTTCGGGTGAGATTTTGCAATTTCTTTTTAATTGAGCTGTGAAAGGCAAACATTTTGCAGCAGTCAGACGGTCTGAATGGTTTTGACCATGTTGTGTTGGCATTTAAGTTATTTGATCAAGCTTTAACACACAGGTAATGTGTGTGTGTGTATGTATATATATCGTAAGGCAATTAGTTGAGCAACCACGTCAACGTCTTTCACTCACTGGCCAAAACAAATTGGCATTAGCACTCGTTGGGCAAAGTTCGACTCTGCCTGCTGCTGCTGCTACTTGTCCCCGTGTCTTCTTGTCTTCCACTTGTCCCCTTCGCTTCTTGGCTTCTTGGCTTCTTGTACAACTTGTTTACAAGTCGTTTGGCAATTATTCAATTAAATGCCGACGCCAGAAACCATTTTATATATAATTTTGACGCACGTAACAGCAAAACTTGAAATGCATTTAGAGTTTAGCCGGAAATCGCGTAATGCCTGCCACACGACCATGCTGTCTGCTGGCGATTGGAAGGGGGGAACTTCTGGTTCCGGTATAGAGTCCACCTGCAATTTGCAATTGCTTGGCCCGGCGGCCTTAAAGTATGCTCAATTTTTTCTTTCCTTTCAATTTTCTTCTTTTATTTTTTATTTTTGTCTGACAGACACAGCAACCTCAGTCTGTGCCATTGGCACAAACAACTTCCGTCGGCAATGTGAACGAGCTGAGGACGACAAGGAGATGCCAGCTCGCCAGCTCGTTAGATATTGCATCACAGACACTGCCTCGTCCATCCCCAGTCCAGTCTGCCGTCCATTCTTCACTCCAGTCTCCAGTTGAGCTCTATATACATAGATATGTCCTTATTTGTATGTGTGCTGACCGTCTCCCAGTTCTGCATCATTTGTCCTTTTTGTTTACCTACACAGCGAGCGTCGCGTCGCGTGGCTCTTTGGGGTGACTGGCAAAAATACATATCGCAGACATACATATATACATTTATATATTTATACATTTATATATATATTGTATATATGTAAGTAAAGTGCAGAAAGGCCATTAGGCATGCATATCTAATGATCCTTGAAAATAACTATTATGAAATGCACTTATCCTTCGATTTATGGCAAGTTCCTAGCATTGATTATATGATTATGATTAAGATTTGAATGCAAGTATATATATAGTTTTCAATTTTACATATTTTCTTTGCTTTTCACTTGCATCAGTTAGTGGAAAAGCATTTAATAATGCTCAACTTTTGCTTGAATCTTTGCGTTGATTTTATTTTATTTTATTTTGATAGACACTGAATATTCTAAAATATATTTAAAAATCTTAAATATTTCAATTATTTGTCATTTCATTTATTGTAAAGATAAAAGGAAGAGTTACAATTTATTTGCATTGATTATGTCAACATAATTATACTAATATTAATTGAAACGAAACACTCTAAAATATATTTATAATTTCAACATATTTGTTTGAATTAAAAAAAAAACAATTGTTAAAAAAATATTTCTTTTATTAAAATGGTGAAAACTGAAATGGAAAAGCATTCATGTCTTTGCATTAATTATGAATTTAGGTGTCTTTGACAGGGAAGGAATGAATGAAATAAACTGGAAAAGTCAAACTTTTACTTTTATGATTGTTATGAAAATTATAGTGAACAATTCAAACTTTTCATATTTTATTTACTTTTGATGTGATAAATACAAACGAAAAGTCAAACTTCTATTTGGAAAGTAAAAGCTGCAAAATATGATTATTTATAATATTTTATATATTTTTGCCTTACAATAATTGGATACAGATCGATTTTGATAACATTAATTTGATCGTTTTTCAATAGACATAAATTAAGTATATTTTGTTGTTGTTGTTGTTGGTGTTGGTGTTGGTGTTGTTTCTACAAGTCAACGTATTTTATGGGGAATTTAGTTGAGTCGCTGGCAACGCCCCAAGGTGGCAGTTAACTTTGGGCCACATCCGTTGAGAATTGCTCTAGTCCTTTTGGCTGTTGCTGCTGTTGTTGCTGTTGTTGCTGTTGTTGCTGCTGTTGTTGCTGCTGTTGCTGTGTGGTGTTCGTGTTCGTGTTACGTCCACACGTTGACAGTGCGCGCCTGAAAATTTCATCAAAAGTTGCCGCCTGCGTCATGTCTTGCTCTGGCTCAGACTATTCCTCCGACATCCGGCATCCGACATCCGACATGGCCATCAAATTTGTCCGCAACTCGTAAAATGGCGAGTGTCCAATGCGAAATGAAATATGAAAGTGGCAGACAACGGAACAGTGAATGAATATATACAAATTGTTAGAAAGAGAACGCGAATGTGTGTGTGTGTGTGTGTGTGTGTGTGTGTGTGTGTGTGTGTGTGTGTGTGTGTAAGAGAATGATAATGAGACAAGGCGAGAGGAGATGGAGGAGTGAGATGTTAGTTTTATGATTGCGTTATGCAAGTTTTGTCAAATTTGTCATTCGTTTAAATGTTGTTTATGATTTCTGCTGCAACTTCTAATTATGACTCTGGCTCTTTATAGCTTTTGCGTCTATGAATCATGATTATGGCAAGACAAAGATGGAGAGAAATAGATAGAAAGAGATGGGGAAAGGGCAAATGCCACTTAATACGATAAATATGTGTATTTTTATTTGTATGTCTTCCGGGGCTCATACTTAGTTTCAATTGCCAATTGAAAGTCAATTAAAGCCTTATGCTATTTCGCAACAACGAATTAAAAAAAGTTTGCGCACGGCAAAACTTGCTCGAGAAATTATTAAAATTTTAATTACGCAACTCTATGGGCAAACTTGCCGACATCTACTCAACCTCAGACTCAGCCCCAGCCTCATCCCCAGCATCAGCTTCAGCATCAGCGTCATCAACATCCTCAACTTGAGACCCGTCGTTGTTACAGAAACCGCAAAGGTAAAGACTATATATGTAACCAAAGGAGTACAAAATACAAATTCTGCTCATTCGTACCGCTAGTTGGATGCTCTAAGTTTTGATTATTCAGTCAGTTCTAATTCGCTCATATAAGTTCATGATTAAAATAATGTATAATCATTCGGGACAATTAATATATTAGGAACATCTCAAATATATTCTTGAAACTTGATTATATTTTCATTAGAGTTACATTGTTTGACATTATTAACTGTTCGTACTCAGAATACCCTTTAAATAGTTTCACTTAACGCAAAGCTAATTAAAATCTTATGCTATTCAAGATACTTTTGCATAAGTCAAGAATTCATTTAACAGCTTTAAAAATATAAAGAAAACTTGAAGTTTTTTGTTGGCAAACAATTCACACAAAGTTTGTAACAAAAAAAAAAAAAAAAACCAAATTCTTTGTGCATACGAAATACGTTAAAATTATAGTAATGAATCGATAATTTAATAATGCAATAAAAAATAATAATAATGGCATTACGCTAATATAGTAAAAGTAAAATAAAATAAATGAAGCTCAACAAATATATGTGATTATTTAGAGGACCATTAAAAATGCACATTTTCAAACGCTTCAATTGCCAAGAAACACGTAATACTATTAACTTTATCGTAGACATAATCGCAGTGCTTTCATTTGCACTTCTCGACTGAGAAATCTGGTCGTGTTGATCCAATAACTGGGATGCTTAGATAAATCATCTAGCAAGGTCGACTGTCAAAATTGTACATCTTAACTTACAACACAAAAAAAAAAAAAAAAAAAAACAAAACATAAAAGGAAACAGATAGTATAAAAGAGAAATGCAGTTTTTCAACTTGACTTGAGATTTTGTCAGTTTCTTTTTAAGCAAATTTATTTTTATTACTTTTTTATTTCGTTGCAATTTTTGAAGAGAATATCATAGTAGCCTCGGCAAGTGCTGTGAGAACAGAAAAGCTGTTGCAATGGCGCACTGACTGACTGACTGACTGACTGAATGGCTGAGAGAATGAGTGACTGAGTGACTGAGCAACTGAGTGACTGAGTGACTGACTGAGCGAGTGTGTGAGTGACTGACGGCAGCTCCCTTTGGCAACGTCTCGGCATTGTGCGATGTCCCTGGATGTTGTCGTCCACGTCGCTGTTTAGTTGTGTGTTTTTTTTTTTTTTTTTTTTTGGTTGAGGAGAAATACACAAAAACCATCGCTGACATGCTTAAATATCAAAGTACCTTTTGCTATTCATCAGCAGGTCTGTTGCCCGCAGCGGAGGACATAGCACAGCGGTTGGCGGGTTGCTTTCATTTGGTGTCGTTGGTGTCGTTGGTGTCTTTGGTGGCTTGAAGAATTGAGCCTTGCTGCATTCTGACCATGGCAGGTGCATGGGCTGTGTGCTTGGTGTGTTTGGTGTGTTGTGGGTGTGATTGGTGGTTGTATGTTGCTGCTGCATGATGGATGACATTGCGCCTTGACAATGTGCCTGGCTCGTTGCTGATACTATGTACAACATATCTTTAATCTCATGCCACTTGTTCTTTCAGATCGAACCACAAGCAAATTGGGATAAGACACGCGCCTTCAATTACCTGTTAACGCTTCTGCTTGTTGCTGACCCCACAGGCCCTGCGGCTGCTGGCCCGCTTACACACACACACACACACACACATACACACACACACATACACACTTATACACATACATAAACAGCAAGGCACACACATAGCTGCACGGCGACACAATGGGCAAGAAGAACTCCAAATTGAAGCAGGACACCATTGATCGTCTGACAACAGATACATATTGTGAGTATATAAAATAAGAAGAAGAAGAAAAAGACAATCCCAATGCTACTCCACCTCCTTCCTCATGTTGGATGCGTTCCAGCCTTGAACTCCATATGAATTATTGTGTCGAGCATTAAAAACCACTTGAAAGCCATTTTGGCAGACCAAACGTGCGCAAGTTTCCGCAGATAAATACAAGAATAAACGAATATATATATAAATATATATATATATATATATAAATAGTTATAAATATATATATATATATATATAAATAGTTATATATATACATATATATATATATATATATATCCTAAGTGCTAGTGCTGCTTGCGCTGCTCCTCCCACTGCGCTTGGCCCTTCAATTAGGGCCATGTCATCGACTGCCAAACATATGTTTAATGTTTGGCTTAAATCAGTTTCTCTCGCTGTTTTAACCAACATTCGTAAGTATCGCATAACTCTTACACATGACCTGAAAGTATTTCATATTTCCCACAAAAATGCAACTATCTATTTGCAACTATATATATATATATATATATATTTCTTTTTGTGGCTGCTCATTGCTTTATGTCCTCAACCACATGCCAGCAATAAGGTCATATTTTATATTTTGCTGTTTTTTTTTTTTTTCTCTATCTTTTTTTTGCTTTGCTGGCAGCTTTGGGGCATTTCGCTTTGTAGCACAAATAAGTTTATACGACTGTATGCATAGTTTGTATGGGAAGCCTTCGTCTCTCTCATCACAAGGCAAAAGTTCCTGAGTGCATATCCTCGATCCCCCCCCCATTCCCCTTATACTCCCATACCCCACACCGTCAGCTGACTGAATCTTACTCTACCATTTCCATTTCCATTTCCATTTCCATGCCATTTCGATTGCAGCCTTAGACCCGCACTTCGTTTCATGAGCTTTAAGAGCTTTAGGAGTATTCTTTATTGCTCATGGCCCAAAGTGGTCACGTTATTGGCAATGCTCATTGCCTCAATCGTTGGCTTCGAACTGTGCTCTATGCTCTGCATCGTCTATGGCCTAAAGCGGGCATATCGCATTCAACTCCTCATGTTACTTCAGATATTTGCACTTAAACATGTCTTTTAAGCAAGCCTATTGGCCTTAAACTATTCTTTTAGCTGCACAACAACTGAATCAATTATAATGTTTTGACATCTAGCTGAAATCAACATTGACTTCATAGATTTAGATGAAAGGATTCAATGGAAATTGTTATGAATAAAGCGCAAACTATTTGGAAATGTAATTCATAGTTGAAGTTGACAGAATCAATATGAAATACATGTATAGTTGTGTGAGATTCAAGCAACTTGGAAATATGCAGAGTGTTTAAGTAGATCGCATATGACAAGTCCATTGTTTCAGCCAGTTATATCCTTAGTCAATAAGGACGCATTAGAGTGCACCACAGGATAAACACGCTGAAATGTGCCCAACATTTGATTACTTTTTGCCGCTGTTGCTCCCTTTGGTGCAACCCTGTGCTACTCACTTTGCTCTCTCTCCCCTCTCTCTCTCTCTCTCTGTCTTTCTCTGTGTCTGTGTAGCTTTCATGTCAATTTCTGTTTGTGTTACGCTTCGACAAGCAGTCGAAGCAAATCGCTTATAAAACTAAAATGCAGACAGCGTCATTCTAGACCCCGGACAAGCAACTAGACACATAACCAGACCCAGACCCAGACTCAGACCCAGACTCAGACACACGGATAGACCAAGGAATGGGACAGAGACGGAGATAGTGGCAGAGACAGAGACAGAGACAGACGCGGGAGTCTAACGAGCTGCCTGCCCGTCGCAATGTCATATTGCAATGCCATTTGAACTGCATTCATTTGGCACATGCTCTTTGCTATGCAAACAGACATAAACTCATACAAACACAAACACACACACGCATACACACACACACACACACACACACACAAAAAGACAGTGAAGCTGAGAATATGGAAACTAGTGATGGCCCTCCTGGGTGTCCCATGTCCTGTGCCCTCTGTGTGTCGTCTGCCAGTTCATTTCGCACGCATTGGCATCCAGTCAGTTCTGGCACTCAAAATTCAATTCAATGTAGAAATTATTATTGCACTTGTTGTGTTTGTGTTCAATTCTCGTCGAGGGCTGCCTCATTGTCACGTTGTGTTTCACTCTCTCGATGTATCCCTATCTGTATCTGTATCTGTGTTTGTATTTTTATCTCTGTGTGTGTGTGGGCGTCTGCTATCAAATGTGTGCTTGTGTGTGTGTGTGTCTGTGTGTGTGAATGGGCACTCAGCTTGCCTTCTCGTGACATTTTGTTTGGCATTTAACAGTGGAAATCAAACGTGTAAAAGCAACAAGCAACCAAAGCAGTAAAAACACACACAACAAGCTGCCCCTACCACAACCCACCACCACCCCCACCCCACTCCCAACCATGGCACGCCCATGCCCTCCTCCTCCCCCTTGCCACTACCCTGTCTATCCCCACAAAGCATCTGCTGCCAATGATGTCTCAAGCGCCTGTACCCAGTTGTTGTTTCCCAGTATTATTGGCACTGCCAACTGCACACTGGGTCAAAGTATGGTGAACATGCAACGGAAATACTTAATTGATATATGTACGTGGCACATGACTTTAGACAAAGTGAGCTTATTCTAATTGTAAGAATCTACTTTGGACTTGATAGGACTTGTAGGAGAAATATCTACTTATCTAGAGAGATAGCTACAGTGGTTTAACTTATTAAAACTTAATTTTAAAAGCATTAAGTAGGTAAATTGGTCAGAAATCGTCTTCAATTTAAAACTAAAAGATTGAATAATATATATAAAAAGTAAATATATATATAAATATATATAGAATTGTTAAAAAATGAAGCACAAAATAACTTTTGCACATAAAAATATTTAATTTAAAAAAATATATATATAATAAATATTATATTATGATTAATTAAATAAATTTATATTAAACACAAAAAGTTATACAAAAAAAAAAAAGAATAGTTGTTTGTGAATATTTATATAAATAAATGTAGAAAATATGGTTTCTATAGGTTTTAATTAATTGAACTCAGCTTCCTGTTGCCTTGTGACAATGTGATGTGTTGTCATTGTCCTTGTCTCACTCGCAATTGCAATTCCGGTCCAAAAACATGCTGCACATGTTGTAAATAATTTGCTAATGGCGCCATTGGAGCAACTACTGGGCACGCTCTCAAGCCATCCAGTTATCCAGCTCTCGAGCTCACAAGCTCTTCAGTTCTCTAGCTCTACAGTTTTACAATTTTTGAGAGCTATGTGTATATTTGCAGTCGATTCGCCCATTAGACAGTCAGTCATTCAGTCATATACTCAGTCAGCCAGTCAGTCAGTGAGTCGCAGTGGAAACCCCTTGGCTGCCTGATGTTCAATGCATTGGTTCACTCTGCCTGGCTGCGATGTTTGGCTCGTGTACAGGCAAATTGATAAAGCAAAGGCAACAACAAAGAGCAATTGAAAAGCAGAGTGAAAGAAGTGGGAGAAGGAAGAAGGAAGAAGGAGGAGGAGGAGGAGGGAGAGGGAGAGTCAGATGCAGATTGTAGAAGGTTGGAATTGGCAAGCAAAAGGGAACAACAAAATTAGAAAATTGCCAATTGACGTTAAATTATGTTGTGCTTTGAGTCAACTTTAACTGCCAGCGATATTTTAGCATAATGGCAAACTCTAGAGCAACAACAACAATAACAACAACAATACGAACAGCTAACAAAACAACAACAACGGGAAAAACAACAACACTCTTTGTTCCTGAAAATGGCAACTTGACAAACATTGACGACAATATAACGACCTGCTTGCTGAGCTTCCCCTCTCTATTTACAGTCTTCCTCTTCACCCTCCTGTGTCTACTCTGTGTGTGTGTGTGTGTGTGTGTGTGTGTATTGCTTTCAACTAATTTCAGATATGATCAGTGTCAGTGTTCGTTGTGTAAAGGCATCAAATGTTCTCTAATTGCCTCTCATCTCCCACTCCTTTGTCTGCCTTCTTTTTATACCCTGTGCCCATTAAAAATGGGCAAAAAAGGGTATAATAATTTTGTGCAAATGTATGTAACAGGCAGAAGGAGGCATCTCCGACCCTATAAAGTATATAAATTCTTAATCAGCATCAATAGCCAAGTTAATTGAGCCATGCCCGTCTGTCTGTCCGCTCGTCCGTCCGACGGTTCGTTTGTCTATATGAACAGTTAGATTTTCAATAACTTTCCCCCCTCCCCCGCAAATCGAACTAAAAACTAATTATACCCGCATTTCTCAGCGTAGACTCTTCTTACTTAGCAGTTGCTTAAATAATATGATATAGAAGTAGTCCTGAAAGTTTCATTAAGATCGGTCAATAAATAAAAGAGCAAAACAGTAAAGAACTGTTGCTTTGCACGCAGCACATGTGTGCGAGCGAGACAGCGAACGACTGCGTCACAAGACTATATGAAGTGTCGTAACACTCATAACAACTGTTCCGTTCTTACTTCTATTATAATCAAAATACTTCATTTAGAAAACTGCACAGGGTATTGTACAGTCGCGCGCGCTCGACTGATCCGCTTGTTTTCCAATGCTTCGCTTAACATTTTCCTACGTTTTCCCCACTCGTTCCCCTCATGTTAACGAATTGTGACATTTACGACCCGCATGATGACGAACTTTGAATTGCAATTCAATGTAATGTGCCAAGGCAATTCAAGTATTTTGATAGCATTGCTCAAGGGTTAGTTAATTGTTGCATTGTTAAATTGTCGGCCAGGTAAACATGCAATGCACAACGAATTGCGTGAAGTCACTAGGGATTGTTAATGAAGTTTTGCCTTAAGCACTGCGGGGATATTAGACTAAATACAAATTATCGTGAGCTTCTTACGTAATGAAGTATGCTTCCACTGTATGCATAGACAGTCCTCTCTACTACTGGGATATCGTAATAGTAATATGAAAGATGAACCTTAACTTTGCGTCTAACTTCAATATCCATTTCATAGCTTATCGATAATATTTCTGAGAAGTCTTCATTGGAGCCATTGGAACTGTAAATAGTCTTTGTAATATCAATACCATAGTCTCTTATTTGGCGTGTCTATTCATAGCACTTGCATCTTTATCGCTTATCAAACCAGTTATCAGTTATTAGTTAGCGATAGTCATAACTTTATCGATGATAACCAAACAGTGTTCTCTACAATATCAATTGACTTTCAAGAGTATTTCTATCCGCTATCCGTTCAAGTTGATCGATAAGCAGCAAATTACTTAACTTTCAAAAGCATTCGATATTTTTAACAAAAGTTGTTTAGCTTCTGTTCTCCATATTCTATCGATAAACTGCAAACTCATGAACTACTTTAGACTTTAGACTGCTTTAATTAGAGTACTCATAATTTATAATCAACTGTCAGCAATTAACCTATTGAAGTTTGCCAGTCATTCTGCAGGTCTATCGATAGATATACTTCCACTTCACCTGCTTAATGGCAATTAAGAGCTGATAAATGGCGAGTTTGTTCCGCTGCTGAGCGTGTTTGTTACATATTTAATATCCACTTGCTTACAGGGTATTCTTAATAAGCTTTAAAGCGCACACAAGCGCTCGTAAGGACACACACCGAGCAAACGGCTACAAAAAGTTTTCCAGCACACACACACACACACACACACACACACACGCCCGCATGCAAGTCTCAGCTGGGTGTTATTTTATTTTTTATATTTGTATTTTATGTATGTTTTTTTTTTATATTATTTTCTGAATGTGAATGTGTGGATGATGGCAAGGCCTTTGGCAGCCATTCATTAATTAGCATGTGGCCACTCCCAGGCGGTGAGTCCTCGTTACTTGCGAGGTGTGTGCGTTGATGTGTGTGCTTGAGTGTGTGCGAGTGTATGTGAGCGTGTGTGTTTGCTTCCAAAAAAGTTAAATTAAATCAGTTTAAAATTAAATTAAATAAAGAAAAGTCAAAATGATGCGAACCGTTGCCCTTTTCATGCTCGCGCCTAAAAGCAGGCAACGAAAAAAGCGAGCGAAATACCCAAAAATGATTAAATAAACACTGCGGGCCACAAATAACTTTCGCTGAAAAAAGGAAAAGACAGAGTAAGAGAGTGAAAGTGAGAGAGAGAGAGAGAGAGAGACACACAGTGAAAAAATAACGAAAAAATGCCGCCTTGTGCAAATAAACATTTAAATCGAAATAATTTTCATTTTCTTTTTTTTTTTTTTTTTTTTGCTTGGCAACCTTAAGGATTCAGGTACAGGACACAGGTAGAGGGAGGGTAGAGAGAGAGAGAGAGAGAGAGAGTGGAGAGTGGAGAGTGGGGTTAGTTTGTCGCAGGTACGGTTGCAGCAGGAGCAGGAGGATCTTTGAGTAGCGCACTCACAGCGCCTGGCTATGAACTAATTTTCTTTACTGCCGGCGGCGCACAGTTACCCACACACACCGACAGAGTTACACAAACGCACACACGCACAGATAGTGAGGCACACATACAGTGGTAGATACCCATACACATGTATTATTCATGTAGCCGCAGTAAAAGTCCTCCGACATCAACATGCCCCGAAGCTAACTTAGCCGACGCGTTGGCGTGCGTAGACTTTTAAATGGGCGCCATTGGCCCATTGGGGTGTGAGTTTAAAGGGGCATGAGGTGGGGGTGGGGTGGGGGTTTGGTGCAAAGGAGGCAAGGAAGAGGAGAGGTCAGAGAGCACGGTGTAGGGGTGTTGGGCGGGCGGTTGACTGTGCTTGTGCTTGTGCGGCCTTTAATGAGTTATATTTTGATGCCAGGCAACTGGGGAGCTTTTCAATTTGAGCTCAATGGCTGCGGCTGACTTGCATTGCGTGCAGAGACTCAACCCCAACCTCTAAGTTGTAAGTTGTAAGTTGTAAGTTGTTACTTGCGAGTTCCGAGCTGTGAGCTGTGAGCTGTGAACTGCGAGTTGCAACCAGCACACGCAAAGGATGTTACCTCGACTGGCCCTCAATGCCATTACAACTAAACAGTCCATGAATTTAATTTTCCAATTAATACACAACTTTACTCAAAGTCACACACACACACATAGTCAGCCACATATATCAAAGGGAACTCGCTAACAGGTTTAGTTCAAATCAGTTAACAAAACTGACTACAAAATTCGCAGCCAATCTTATGTGTGCCCAGGTCCCCTTAAGCTAAGACTGGCACACATTCAAAACAATTAAAGGTGCTCCAGTTGAGTGCTATCAAGTTCTAGGGTATCAAGATAAAAAGCCAGCCATATCAATATTTTCACTTCAGTTGTACACATGTAATTTAATATCTAATATTTTACAATTATTTTCTAAATTGGGTCTCAGATATATTTCAACAGGTTACAAGTGACTTCAATTTGTAAAGACAATTCAATTCTCCATTTCTTCTTCCATTTCGCAAAAGTATTGCAATGCTTCTCTTGAAGTTGAATAGAATTACTATGCTTAGCTAGGTATCAGTTTCTTTGGACAGATAAGATTTATATATCTGATATATATGTATATACAACTGATATAGCGAATGCGGCTCAACATTTGCTGCTGTACTTTGAATACCCTTGCGGAGAGGATACAGTTAGCAGCTTTGATTGCTTTAATTGCACAAGAGAATTAAGTAGGTGTCTACATAGGGAAGGCAATCATCAGATAAGACAATGTAGAGCAGTTCAAACTTTATCATCTTTTTTGTATTTTTATATAGTTCTGTATAAAAATATGTCTGGTAAATGTATCTACTTAAAGAAGAGACTATTCGCAAGTTTAATTGTAATCGTAATTAATATTGTTTTTTTTTCTTTTCATAGCTGTTGATTGTTTTGAAGACCTTATAATAGTTATAGAATATATATAGAATAGATGGGCACAGAGGAAAGTTGGCGAGTGCAATGAAATTGCAGTGAGTTGTCTTCAAATATAGAATTTGATTAATCTTTGAATATTTTTGCATCTTGCTGTAATTCACACTTTCAATCAAATATGAAATAATTCAATATTTCAGCTAAGCGAGCGTCATTTTCTTCGGATTTGAATGGAATCGCTGTGAATGATGATATAATATGACATAGATGATTCACTTTGCTAATGTATTTAATACATTACAGCTCTCTTGGGTATGTTAGAGTATACGGTTTGCTGAGCGCTGCGTGTGTCGCGCTTTCCCTTGTTTTCTAATGTTTTTCATTTGTAAAGTGGCACATAGTGAAAACGCGTTGTGTGTCGCCCCACTAAGTGCAGACGTGCATGCACCACACGCGCCTTAAAGTATACTATGTGTTTGGCAAGTACATGTGTGTAAAGCATTTGTAGTTGCATGCGTGAGTGTGTGACTGTGTGTGAGTGTATGTGAGTGCCTTTGAATGCGTTCTATTGCTATTAGCTACCTGGTAATAAATTAAATGATTTATTAAATGATGTGCACTTTATGCAGCTCCGCGCATAATGGACATTAAGTATACGCCGTGTGTGCATTGCTAAGAAAGTTAGATGCTTAAGCCTGTCAATGGCATATCATCAATTTTTGCGGTTGAAGTTGAAAGCCTAAGCCTAAGTCTGAACTCAAGTTAAGCTGCCATAACTCAACGTCTAAGCTAAATTACTTAGCTGACACAGTTGTCAGTGAAACAGCGATAGGAGAATGTGTTGTGTTGTGGACAGGCAGAGACTAATGAGTTATTATCTATATTAATTCGATTGTGCTTATTATCATTGTTCGCTTTCCCTAAGAACAAAGTCAGCTTTATTCTTGTTCATATTGCGATTACAATATTTATTCATATATATTAAATGTATTTTCTTCATTCTCATCTCTTTCAGTTACCGAAAAGGAGATACGGCAATGGTAAGAGCTGCAATTGTTAATTCGATTTCTGTTAACATTTATGAATATCAACGAATATTGTATATTGTATTATACACTTGACTTGCAATTAAGTTTAGCTTCATTTAAAATTGTGATTATTTTGCTGTCGTTTTGAGCTGGGTGTGCATTCGTTTCGAAATTACTTTCAACTCAGTGTCCTATGAAATTGAATAATTATGAATAATGAATGCATTAAATGAGATTCGATGCGCCGCCGCAACATGTAAATAAGTTGAAATTCTTTTTATTCCACTCGACGTGAAGCTGCACAATTTAATTAGCATTAAATAATGCACCAAAATGTTGACATCCAATTATAATTATAATTATATTTATAATCATAATTATAATACATTAACCAATGCTCCCTTGTGTACATTTTTCTCATTCATGTGCAGCTGTCTTTACGCTCGCAAATTAAATTCACAAATTATCTCTGGATGTCCTATTCAAATATTGTATATAAAAATGTTGTTATATATAATTAAATCTATCTCTTATGTATGTGTATGCGTACATATGTATGTATGTATGTATGTGTAACCATACGATACGATTATTACGATATTATTAGTTTTAATTAAATATACTCTGTTATGTTTTTGTCAACAACTTTTGACTACTCGTATTCGCATCTATTTTAATCTCGAATCAACCCACTCTCTCTCTCTCTCTCTGTATCTCTATCTCTTGCTCTCTGTCTCTTTCTTGCTCTGGTTTGGTTTAACTCGTTCACTTTACCTCACTCAACTGTCTTGATCTTTGACTTCTGAATGACTTCTGACACTCTACGACAAAAAAAAGGCACAAGGGCTTTCTGAAAGACTGCCCGAATGGTTTGCTCACCGAACAAGTAAGTACATGTCGAGCGACCCTCGCTGAATGTTTACGTTGTACATTTAATTTAATTGAATTTAAGTTTATATCATTTTAGTTCATGCTCAACTACTAACATTCACCGCTGACTAACACAACTAACCGCAAGTGAATCCTATTAGCAAAAGCCATAAAACCATAACAAAAATCAAGTCTGAAGTCTGCTCATTTCCATTTCCATTTTCAATTCTCATTTAACATTTTCCATTTTCATAAACCTCACGAAAGTGAACAACAACAACAACAACAACAACAACAACAAGAACAACAAATTGTGAACATTTCCTAACCAATTTTAAGTATTTAAAACAACACAACAGAACTATTTAGCCATCTTTTATTTACATAGTTCTTTTTTATGGTATGTACTTGTAATTTTATGTTTCACTTTTATGTTTGTTTTGGCCTTCCACGCCCTCAACTCATCCCCTTGCCTCATTGGCCATCATCATTATTGTTGCTTTTGTTTTGTGGCTTTGTTTTTGACCAAGTTGGCCAATTCTTTACTTTTTTTTTTTTTTTTACCGATTTGCCAAATGTGGTTTACAGTTATTTCCCGCCATCCCTTATAGCCAACATTTATGTTCGCTCGTCTATTATAAACTATTAATACCCTGTATACGATTCTGTGAATTGTCACTTGTCGAGCTAATCGAGTCAATGTTCTCATTGTTCGCAGAGATAGCTTGGTATCTTAGCTCAGGTATACCATTCGTAGTGCATGAGCAGAGGATAGAGGTATAAACTAACAATTGTGATTAGTAGATAAACAACTGACTAAGGTGTATTTTTATTAACTTTATATTCATCAATATTTGTGGATTGTGTCTGCAATCAAACGATAAGGCCACCACTGACTTTTAAATAGATGTAATATATATATTTCGGTATAGAAGTATGTGATTCCAATTCAGACACACAGCAGTTACTTAAGTAAACAAGCTTTAAATCTATGTACAGGGTATCTACATTCTCGACTAGCTCAATTATTTATAATTTTTACTTAACTTGCACTGTTCGATAACTAACTTTTCCCCTATGTAATGCAATCCAAGAACCAAACTATATCTGGAATCATCCACTAATATTGCAATAATGCCAATAATTAATGACTAACTGCTGCATTTGGAACTTGTTTTCTATATATAGACATATATTAAAATATTATTCATGTTTCTAAATTGTTTCTCTATTGTTATTGCACACAGGGATTCATCAAAATTTATAAACAATTTTTTTCCGGATGGAGATCCCAGTAAATTTGCATCATTGGTATTTCGGGTGTTCGATGAGAATAATGTAAGCATAATAATAATTTCAATTAATGGCATTTCTCATTATCTCTATCACAATTTTCGGCAGGATGGAGCCATTGAATTTGAGGAATTCATTCGAGCATTGTCCATAACATCACGTGGCAATCTGGATGAGAAGTTACATTGTAAGTTCAAGTAGTTAATGTGACATAACATAATAAATTCATATGTGTATTTGGCACTCTCCTTAATAGGGGCCTTCCGTCTGTATGATGTGGACAATGATGGTTACATTACGCGTGAGGAAATGTACAACATTGTAGATGCCATTTATCAGATGGTGGTAAGTATCTGGCTTAGAGTGCAGCTTAGGCTTAAGTATCTAATCTAATTTTATCTACAGTATCAAGTACTGCATTAAGAAGAAAGCATTTCTGATTCAATTCGTCTTAAGTAGTATAACTAAGAACTTTAGTATTGTTTTGATTAAAGACTTTTTGCTGAAAGGCTAAATTAGAGATTCCCAATCAACACGATGGTCACTCCGATTGTTCTATTAGCTTAATTATAGTTTTGAATAACTGCTTAGCAAGAAAACAAACTGAGTTGCCCTTCAAACTGTTTGTCTACAAATTCATTTCAATAATTATTTAAAGTACAATTGATTTCTTGAACAACTGAATCTGATAGCCTAATTATATTGTGTATTTATGTATATATTTTGTTTTAAATTATTAAAAAATCAATATGTTAATATATTTCCTGTATTTGACGAGCAGGGACAACAGCCGCAAACGGAGGATGAGAACACACCGCAGAAGCGTGTCGATAAGATCTTCGATCAAATGGATAAGAATCACGATGATCGTCTGACCTTAGAAGAATTTCGTGAGGGTAGTAAAGCTGATCCACGTATAGTTCAGGCGTTAAGTTTAGGTGGTGATTAGCCGCATGAATAATAGTTGCGCTGAAATACGAGATTGTCAAAGAGATGGAACCATTTCGTGAAGCAGAGTCAACGAATTCCTGCACAATAAATATAAATATGGTTTAATATATATATATATATATATATACATATATATATATATGGTTTAAGAAAGTTTGCAAAAAGTTTATATCCCTACAAACACATACTCACACACACACACACACAAACACATACAACACACACACACACATATATATGTAATATATGCCATTTGCCTGGTGGCAGCTTATTAGCCCCAAAGCCGCGGCCAAAAAATATATATTGAAAGCCCAATTGAACACAGATAACCGAAACTTTAATTAGTTTTGAGTCAAATTCCAACCAATTGCAAATTCAAATAAAATACCACATACTGTTACGATCAAAAACCAAAAACAAAAGTGTATAATTATATTTATAATATGATATTGCAACCCGCTAACGAATGTTATGCAGAATTCGTAATCGTAATCGTCAAACACCAATTTAAATAATTGAAACGCTTTTTTAAAATTACTTACAAATACAACTATATATATATATATATATACACCATATACATACACATATATATATATATATGTATATATATATATATATATATATATATATATATATCTACACATATATATATATATATATATATATCTACACATATATATACCCATATATATGTGTATATATATACATACATATACATTAGGCATTTGTTCTATTGTGAAGGCATTTTTATTGAAATGCTTGCAAAAAGAAAAACAAAACAAAATTAAACTACAATAAACAAGAATAGAAAACAAAAACAAAAACCAACCGAAAGCAAAAAAAAAAAAAAAAAATAACATAACTAAATAAAATTTATAGTTGGGACTTTTTTTTTAAATAAATTACATATATAAATGAAAAATATTGTAGGCAAATTGCGCTAAGAGCAAAATTTAAGCATAAACTAAAACATATACACATATACATATATACTACTAATATATATATATATATGTATTTATATATATATAAATATTGCTATAGCTTTTAATAGAAAAACATATTTATATACTTGTATGCTACATATATAAGGCAAACCCTAACTATGGCCTCGATTACCGTTTACCGTTTATCGATTACCTATTACACTTTGCTAAATGTATGTAGATGCTTTCTCATCTCGATTGTTTTGCCTTTTTGCTGAGCCAGCAGCAACAACTGTTGATATTCGAAAGTGTTGATAATCGAATTAAATTGAATTATATAAATGCAATTTGCTTATTGAACTAATTATACACCAATTATATACTTATATACTCATATACTATATATATACTATATATATATATATATATATATGACTATCCAATTACCTAAAATGAAATTATCTAAAGAACAATGTCTAGCAATGTTTTTGATGTTCTCAAATTACGAAAAACTCACCTAATCAATGAATATCTATTTAATGGAGTTTCGGAACATCTTCTAAACACAAACACTAATTGCTTTTTGCATGGAGCATGTTCATTTATTCTTGTAGAATTACAAAAAAAAACCGTTCAAACAAGGTTTAAGTTCATCGGAGTTTCTTCCTTGAGTTTAGCATGTGTGTGTATGTGTGTGTAATATAATCCATACAATTTTTTTTTTTTTTTTTTTTTGTTTTTTGTAACTTTAAATATTACTCGTACTCGTACAGTAGCCAAGCTATACTTCCATGGAACTGCAGTTACCTACTGCGCAGACAATCAATTTGGTTCTGAACTATCAATTTTACTGTACAACTTTGCTCCGATAATTAGCCTAGCGATTATTCGATACCTTTGAGAATGAGACGAATGCGATGTTAATTATTATTATTATTTTATTGAATTCCTGATGAAGCCAATTGTTTGTAGTCTTAATGAAAAATGAAAAAGTCAAATTCGATATAATTATAAAATAATTTGGTTGAATTAATTCTTGTTTGTTTTGTGCTAAGTGAACAGTCTAAGAACTAATATTTACAAATTCAATTATGTCATTTAGTCTTTGAATATAAAAAATTGTTGAAAATTATACATATTAAATGGACATATATGTACATTGTTAGTATATATAGACACATGCACACACAAACGGCTGATGAACCGGCTGAGCTTACTGCTATGAAAGCTGGAATGTCCTAGATGTTGCTATTGAAATTGTTTTTAAATGTTTTTAAACTACATATATATATATATATATATATATATATACTCTATCAAGTAAACTAAAAAATATTTCTGCATGCCTTACTAAACGATATCATATTTTGCTATTCAATTTATTTTAGCATTCTTTACTACAACATGAGCTTGCAACTTTCTATAAACATATTCAAGCAAACTGACATTGACAGTTTACGATATACTTAATATAATCTAATATATGAGTATATATTGAATGCCTTAACTGTCCCTGGAAACACTCTGGTAAACACTGGTACACTCTATATACATCCTCTATACACATCTATACGCTATACTCTATACTCTATACTCTTCATAACAATTACACATTAAACTCATTTGTTAACCATCTGCTTTCGTATATTTTCCTCTCTACAACAATCTATCACCATGTTAAAATAATTTCTATTTTATATGTGGTTCAGCTTTATTAAAGCATACTTCAAATCAACAACAAACAAAAAAAAAACAATAAATAAAATCTCTTACAAAAAAAAAAAAAAAAAACTCTACTTGCATATGTGTGAGCATATAATAAACAAAATATAAATACAATATAAGCTTCAAATCATAAATACTCATTTAAACAAATGTTATAACCAAACACGAATTAAAACAAAAAAAAAAAAAAAAAAAAAGAACAAAAAAAAAAAGTAAATAAATAAAACAAAAGAATTCTTTAATTATAAATGTTCTATTGCAATGTGCTTTCTATCTACTATCTTACTTTCTACTTTATATTCTAAAATTCTTATATTCATCAATATTGGCTTGTGTTTCAAATTCTCTCAGTAATTTTCTTTTGGCACCTATTTGTATATTTATATAATTAATGGAAAGCGCTTTCTCTTTATATATTGCTTGCACTGAAATTTGTAGTTCTTATTTCAATTAGTTACGAGTACAGTGAGCCTTCGCTATGGCTGCTTGCCATTTTTCTAAAGCTTCATTTGGTATGCTCTATTGAAGGCCCACTGTACTCAGTTACATTTTTCTTTAGGTTTGAAATTAATTCTGTTTTGCTCAACAAACACAAATAGGTACAGTAAAGCTACAATAAGTAAAAACGTATAAACCAAAGAACCTTCTTTTAAGTTGGGTTTCCAATAAGGTAAATTGTGCTATTAGTTAATGCCTTACACTGAACAATGAAAAGAAATTGTATTATGAATTTGTGTTATTCTCATGTGGCAAAATATGTGAAAATGTAACTGAAAATCACAAGAAAAGATGAAGAAAGCGAAAATTGTTTGGTAAAATGAAAATTCCTACAAATTGCTGCAATATTAAGCTGATTTAGTATAATAATTCACTATGAGGTTTCCGATATTAAATACTCGAACTCGTAATATAAAACATATTTACAAATTACCTTTACCACCTTATAGAATGCCCAGCACCTTTAATTAATCAATTATTATTATATTGTGAAGGCCAAATTGTAATATGTACTATGTATTTATATGTAATATTTTTTTACCCTTAACTTAACTATGTATGGAATTTGCAATTGATTTTTTTTCCACATTTGAATTACAAATGTAGCGCAGCTTAAAATTCAAGTTAGTTATATATAAATATAATATACATATACAAATACAAATACAAATACAAAGAATACATATACATGCATACTGATGCATAATGCACAAATTGTTTGCATGCCTTTTTATCCTCACCGAAATTCTTCAGCAAATGCGAATATTCAAATATATTATAATAAATATACATAAATAATTATACATAATATTAATAGCTAGCAATTAAGCTGCTTACACGAGGGAAACCGATCAAAGAAGTGACACATACACATACACATACACATACACATACACATACACATACACATACACATACACATACACATACACATACACATACACATACACATACACATACACATACACATACACATACACATACACATACACATACACATACACATACACATACACATACACATACACATACACATACACATACACATACACATACACATACACATACACATACACATACACATACACATACACATACACATACACATACACATACACATACACATACACATACACATACACATACACATACACATACACATACACATACACATACACATACACATACACATACACATACACATACACATACACATACACATACACATACACATACATATACAAATACATATACATACACATATTCATGTGCAATTTAGGAATCTGAAAGAACAAAATAACTAAATTTGTAATTACAAATTAAATAAACTGCAGCAACAATCAAGTTATCGCGCTTCCTACACTCGCCAACAAATGTTTAAACAATTGTACATAGCAAGATTTTAGCGGCTAAGTTAAAGATTGTAACGAACAAAACACATACACAAGAACAAGAATAAGAACAAGAACACACAGACACGCGAAAATAAACATATGAAATATTTAACAATCTAAATATTATTAAATGTACTCGTACATACGATATTTACGATAATTTCATTAGTTCGATAACTAAGCGATTTCGTTGTGCGATAAATTCAAACGTAAGCAATATTTTTTGTTAAGCATTATAAACAATTTAAGCAAATGTTTACTTATACTCAATTAAATACCAAAATGCACTGTTAATTATCATTCAAAATGCAATTATGATTTACACTCAAATTGGCTAAAATAATGAAAACGCTGCACACGAAACTCCAACACAAACCACAAAACACGCAAATGTAAGAATCGAAAATAAAAGTTTTTTGGAATTATTATTATGAAAAAAAAAAACAAACAGAAATGTGCGGTTTCATTTTAAATATAATAAATAACAAATAAATTTAATTTAAATTTATTTGATTTACCAATATTTATAATTTTTTATTTAAATATTTAATATTGAATATTGATAATTAAATATTGAATCTAGCAAAATGGGAATGTGGAGAAGAAATCATTTGGATTGAATCATTTTGTCGAGTTATCTATATATATATATATATATATTAAAATAGATATGGGAGGTTGCTTCTGTTCAAATTTATATAGTAATAATTATTACTAGTAGGTGTTAATATGAACGGAGAGATGGATAGACAGGTGGAGAGTGGAGTCCATATTGAATTCATTCAGTTGAAGCTGCCTCCATCTGCTTGCTACATACATTTGTATATTGCTGCAAAGTTTTGGGGTTACCGGGTATACAAGTGAGATGCATCAGTATTCAGCTTAACGTTTTATTTTATTCGAATTCAAATATCAGATGTCGATTAAAAGTAAAGTCTGGTTTGTATCATTAAAAAAGTAATTATAAATAATAATCTGCTTTTCTTTAAATAAATTATCAGTAATAACAAACTAAATTATTAATACATTATTAAGCTAAATGAGCTTAAACAATATTTAATACTTTAAAATTAATATTATTATAAATATTAATAAAAAAACAAAAACATAACTAATCATAATCACTTGCAATCGTCTAACATTATCCATTCTTGGCCATTTTCAATGGGCTTTGGGTAGAAAAACTGAGATAAATATGTATCTTATGGATGTCAGAGCATCGCTATAAGGTATAAGAACTTAGAGATCAACAATAGCAGCGAAAGCTGACAAAACTAAATTATATGGAGGTATTAAGAACTTCTTGAGAATCATTTCAGATCTTCCTCAACAATATTCAGATCAATATGAAACCGAATAGAGTGCAGACCCAAAATTTCTAATAGCGCGCAGTCTCACTAGGCTGGATTCCGGATCCTGGTTTAAGATTACCAGGGTCTCCAATATTTTGCTTTCTTGGCTGGCATGCGGTGTTGCATGGCTTGAAGGAACTTGGCATTGAGATTCGGGTCATGGCACTGAAGGAATCGGGAGACATCAAGGACGCAGTGGTGAAATCCATACCAGTAATGCTCAAGGCCACGACGATGCTCCAGCTGCTCCAACTGCATCAATTTCCTTGCTTTCAACTCATACAGCCCCTTCTGCCTGCGTAGATGACGCACGGCGAGCTCCAGAATGTCAGCCTTCTCCAGCTTGGAGAGAGTTTCCTCATCCTGCCGATGAAGTTATGATGAGTGTGTGTTTACTCTGTTTTCAACTGTTATCAACTGTGAGCATTGACATATGTAAGCTTACCAAGTGCACCACCTCCATGATGAGCTGCTTCAGGTCTGCCAGGCACTTGTTGATACGTGCTCTTCTTTTGCGTTCCAACATTGGCTTCAATTCCTTTCGATATTGATGCGTCCGGGGGTCAGACGCCATCATGGCCATCCGCTGTGAATGTGCTGGCATTTTAAGATGATTTAGATCAAGGTTGTCGACTGTATACTGGCTGCGCACAATCTGCGCGCTTGCTTTTAAATGAATGCCGCCAATAGGGAAAACAGCGGCGGCAGCAGCAGCAGCAGCAGCAGCAGCAGAAGCGGCATTAGCAGTTATAGCAGCAGCAGTAGCAGCAAGAACGACGACAACAACAACAATAACAACATTCGCTATGCTGTCATCTTCAGCTTTGGCAGCGACGCGTCGCAAATATTTTTTACACAACGCATTGGATTTCCAGCTACTTGGCAACGTGAGCGGCAGCGACAGCGCGTCAACAGAAGCCTGCAGTGACTTCGTGTCATATCTCGTCTCGTCTCGTCTCGTCTCGTCTAGTCTTGCGTCGCGACTGCGACAGCGGCAGCGGCAGCGGCGCATGCGTGTTTCATTAAGAATGTGCCGATGTTTGTCGACGCTTGCAAAGCTTGCCGAGCTTTTGTTTACTGCTCGCACACACTTTGGGTGGTCACCGACTATCGGCCACTCGACGACAGCGCAGCCGACGTCGACGATGTCGCTCTCGTTTCCTGTTACGCGTTGTAAAGCCCATGGGCTGCTTGGAATTTTAGTGGGTTGCTTCTGGAGTGCCATAACAAGTTCAACAAATCTGATACATAAGTTAAAGTCGTAACCAAATGTGATTTATCTTCCTACTTTTTTTTTTTTTTTTTTTGATTATGCTTATGATTTTCAAGTTCAAACGGAGATATACGAATATATATAAAGTTATATTTATCTCTGCTGATTACTATTTTATTTTATTATTAAGCACAGTTTTGATAGTCCTCTTCTACTGTTCCATCTTTTGTATCCTTTAGATATAAAATTGACTAATTACTTTTAATTTCCTCATAGATTATGAATTTAATCTAAGCAATATATTTTTAAAATTATAAATATTTGCAAAATTAAAACTTGTTAGAAACAATTTAGAAAGTATGATATAAATAAATCGCAGTCCGTAGGTGTTTTGAAAATTTCAGCAGGATCGGAAGTAAAATTCGGTCGAATTGTACACAGAATCGAACCAAAGAAGAAGAAGAAGAAGAAGAGATCACATACATACATACCTGTTAGAGCAGCTGTTCCCACCTAGGTGCAGGGTATCTCGCAAGCGTTTACCTTTTAACTTGAGCGCCATTTGTTTTTTATATGATTGTCTATTGCACAAGCAGTTCAGGTCTTTAGGTCGCCTTCTCCCCGCGTTTTTTTTGCATTACTTTGTGCCTCGTGCGGACTTGCAATGATGTTATCAAAGAAAGTCGCGTGTGTCGTTGCCACTGTCAATACTCGTATCTCTGCCATTGACAGTTGCAACTCTGAAGCTGTTGCAAGTATTCTGTGTTATGCGAGCAATCACGCGAAGCGACATGCAGTTGAAATTACAGCGCGCCAACAAAGCGTCACAGTCACAGTCGCAGTCGCAGTTGAAGTCGCCGTTGCAGTCGCAGTCGACGCTGATGTTGTTATTGTTGTTGTTGTTGTTGCTGTTTTGTTTGTTGTTGTTCTTTTGCTTGTTGTTGATCTTTCATCACTCGCTCTTGCAAATATCTTTTGAGATTGCGGCAAGTCAAAGATTCCCACGCTCGCCAATGTTGCACGCGACGCTTCGCCACGGCTGCTGAGGCGACAATCTTGGGGCAGCCTCTTTGGAACTCGGATTCGTTCGCTGGGGTAACACATGACACTGTTTAGTGCGGAGAGTGGGTGGCCCACGAAACAGGGGGGAACAGGGGGAAAGAGTCGCGTCAACATGTGTTTTATTCACAGACTAATCTCTATGTTTTGGGCCTTTCTTGTTACGAGTTCGAGTATCATCTTCTTGCCTCTTGCCCCTTGCCCCTTGCCACTTGCTTGCGCGCAAATTATTATGTTTTTAGCGAGCCATAAACTTCAGTTGTGTGGGGAGTCTTAATGGATGTCTGCACTCGTATACTACTTAGGGACTTGTATGCTGTTCACAGTGCGAGCAAAGCAAAGTGCTTGAGTAGGCAATGCTTTGCTTAGAAGTTTGTTCGTTATTATTTAAATAGAAACAAAAATATAAAAAATCAGAATTTCATCTTATATTAATTTCTTGTGACTTATACAGTTTAAAATGTAATTAAAATTACTTAAATTAAGTTAGAGTATGTTTAGTACAAAGATAAACTAAGTACATATAGTCAACTAATAAGATTCGAGATCAAAAGTTATGCCAAAGTCTGTAATATGAGAAGATCAAGGCTGGTATGCTGTTACTTTTATGCAAAGAATTCAAGTTGCTTCAGATTGTAGGACTTTTTTTTAAAAATGATCCTGATATAGTAATATCAGAGACCATAATATGACAATATCAAGGCTGGTATGCTGGTGCGTTATTATGCAAAACATACTGCACACTTTTTACCGAATTCAAATACCAAATCAAAGTTGATTCAGGTTATGAAACTGTTCAATAGCAAGAATATAAATCTCACATTGAGAGTTTTGATATGTGTCAAGTGAATGAAATCTTTGCTCAAGCTGTTAATCCACTCGGAGTCCTATACGCTCCTCTTGGGCACATTCATTGCAATATGTTAAATCGAGGCCCCAAGTCGCACTGTGTTCCACCCTACGTGCGGCTCATTAACACCGCTGCTGACAACTTGTCAGTCTTTTGGGGTCCCCCGAGATGTATAGATCTCGGTATCCCAGCGCGAACTTTGGCAAGCTGCTTCGAGACCGTGAGAAATTGTGCTTCTTTGGAGATGAGTACAGAGATTTATGTATGTGTATATACATATACTATGTATATGCGTGTCTATATAAAGTTGTCAGATTGCCAATCTGCAGAACAGCCGGTGGCCGTGGCCCCCACCGAGTGACGTCTTCTTCCAGCCCTCGAATAATGTGGGCCAACGCGTTGGGCGTCGCGCAGGCGCCTCAGGTTCACGCTCACGCTCAGGCTCAGGCTTAGGCTCAGCTTGAGCTTAAGTTATTACTGGGTCAGTTGAGGCAGCTTCTATGCATTAATGGCCAATTGTAATTGAATTATAATATGTGTGGAGTCTATGCAGCTTTCATTCCATTTGTTTACCATACCAAAAATAACCATCAGAGAATCGTTTAAAGCGGAAATACGGAAATAGAACAAGAGTAATACACAAATTATGGAAAAACTGAATGAGCAGTCGAACAAGCATTTATTTTGAATGCATATCGATTAGCTCCAGAGTACCACAACGAAAGACATACCATGTCAGGCCATGCCAGACCATGCCAGACCATGTCAGAGCAAGCAGTGTATATTTTTATTACCCACTCAACGAGACATTTTCGAACTGCACTTGTTTGGTTTTCCAAGGAAAAACCGGGCCCAATTGTGGGAAATGTTTGCTTGTGCACACAGCTAATTGTCTCTTAGGGTTGTCCCTCCACCACCATCATCACCACCGTCACCACCACCACCACCACCACCACCATCATCAGCACTATCACCACCCCTGCCATCAGCACCACCAACAAAACCACCGACAACGGCTTCAATTTTCAAGGGGTCCCAATTTGAAAATGCGTCGCATGAAATGCAACAATGAAATATTTAAATTACATTTGTAACAGACATTTTAAAATCGAACTGTAGACACACTTACAAAACACAATACTCTTTCACACACACACACACACACACACACACACACACACACACACACACACACACACACACACACACACACACACACACACACACACACACAGCCAGGCGCACACGCGCTATGTAAAACGATCTTTCTACGCCGCACGGCCTTGCCCGTCAATTCTCCCACTACAGTGATTCCAAAGTGCCCAAAGTGCCCATAGATAGCCGAGGAAATTCAAAGAAACTCATTTGAAATATTTGAAATTGTTTTCGCGAATTGTACTCAAAGAACATCAATATGCCCATAAAGTATTCTAACTTTAAAAAATGCAACTATAGCGCACAGATGCTAATAATTTCATACTAATGTATGAGGAACATTAGGAAAAATTTAAAAATATTTACTTTCTTCCAACAATTCTAATAAATGTAAGAAGATGAAAAAAAACTCGAAATATAGACGAACTAACTAGAGTTTATAGTTGAAAGTTCTATTGACAAAATGATGGATTCACAACAAATTAAATACAACAAACAACATATTTTAAATAAGTAAAATCATTTATTACATAAATAAAAAGATCAATTTTTTTTGTATTTAATTAAATTAATTTTATTGCTTACCATGTAATTAGCATAATAGGTAATACTAGCTAAGAGCACATACCAAATAAGGTGTTTTCATATACGATTCTCTTTTCAAATCAATTAAGCATTATTCTCGAAATGATTTTAATAATTAATTACATTTATTTTTAATGATTACTAATGTAAACAAGCATTGTAAATATTGTATTACATTTATTTATTTATTTATTATTTTAAATAATTAAATATTATATATATATATTTAAAAAAAATTAATTTAATTAAGTTGTATTAGTTTAAAGTGCTTCTATATAATGTGCTTTCATATTGAAATCATTAAAAATATATTTAAATTAATTTAATTTAAATCAAGTTTGTCAGAGTAACCAAGTATATTAAACATTAAATTATATTCAGCCATATCTAAATATGTAATTAGTTTTTGTGAGCTTTAATATCGTTTGATCCCACTGTGCCTATGTGGCCCATTGTACTCGCAAGTGCAATGCGACTGCGCAGTTCTACGATTACAAGTCAAATAACAATTCGGGGCTAAGGCTGGGGCCAAGCTCCTATGCTGATCTAAGCATGTTGCTCAATAGAGCGTACATATCTCTAGTTGCTCATTAAGCATTATTTAATTTTCCTTTTCAAGGGGCTCTACTTTATGATTTACATGACAAAAATCTTATGCGAGCCGCTTTCAGCCTTCAGCGTTCAGCGTTCAGCCTTTAGTCTTGAGTCTTGAGTCTGCAGCCTTTTTCCGTCTGGCCTTCTTATCTGTCGTATTCCCAAGCATCTAAAAATAGACACAAATTGTAACGCACTTGAAGTGCACTTTGAAACATCTTGACGCTCAAATAAAATAACAACAATAACAACAACAACAACAACAAGAACAAGAACAACAACAATAATAACAAAAGAGAAAAACACGCAGCAAAGCACGACAGGCATGTGATAATATGTACATACACATGTATATTATGCCTGCGACTGGGATGGCAAAAAGGAAGGGGAAGGGGAACGCGAATGGGAATGGGAATGGGAATGGCAATAGGAATGAGCATATGTACAGGGCACGGGTACGGGCACGGGCACTGGGACTGCAAGACGGGAGGCGGGGCAGTGAAGAGAGACGGAGATAGGCACACATCCTCATGCAACATGTGAATGCGGAGTTCAAGTGCATGGCGTGACACAGACACACAGCCCACGAGAAGAGCAGAATCATAAGGAGAGTCAGAGAACTGTCTTTGTCTATTCCTCCTTCTCTCTGTGGTACGGCGTGTGTGTGTGTGTGTGTGTGAGTATGTGCGCATGCATGTGTGTGCGCCTGCCGCAAAGTGTTTTTTCCCAGGCGCTATTTATAACGGGCCAACCATGCATTAAGATTATGCCTCTGGTTATGCCAAACTGAATCTTGTCATACAAAAGAAAATAAATACAATAAAATCACATATAAAACCAGAATGAGCAGAGAATGTGTAATGTGCATAAATACGGGTATAAATAATATTAAAAAGGCGAAAGTATTCTGACTGGAATTGAAGGAACTATTAAATGTTGCGTATTATGATTTTCTTAGCAATCAAATGCTAAACAGATTAATATATAAACATGTATTTATTTACGCATATTAAATTATTTATATTAAATATTTGGCATAAACAGTTATTTTATTTTTATTATTAAATTAATCAAATTTTAAATCAATTGCTTCTTAATTTATTTTAATTAAAAAGTGCCCACAAATTTAAGTGATTTGAATTTTATTTTAATTTCTAAAAATGTATTCAAAAAAAAAAAAAATTAAAATTTAATAAAAATATATTATTTAATTAAGCATTAATATAAAATGTTTTGTTAATTTTTGTTTAGGCCAAACTCTACACTTGCAAGTGTATTAAATTATTTACCATATTTATTTGACCTGAGCAAAATATATTATTACTATTTTAATTTTTTTTTTTAATTTGTATTAATATTAATATTTTATAATGTTATTAATATATCAATATTTTTAATATTAATATTCGAACAAAATAATAAAATTGTATACAAAGTAATAATAATATTACTAATATTGAGAATACAAAAAAAAAAAAATAATAAAATTGACATTGCTTATAATTACATAAATACAATAAATAAATAAGAACAATAATAAATAAATACTTTTAAAATGCAGCTAATTATATGTGATAAGGATATTCAAGCTGCAAGACCTAATCAGTGTACTTTGTTATTGGTTAGAGTATGGAGCAAAACGCGGGCTCAGCAGTTGAAGTCGACACTTGGAATGGGCGCCAAACATGCGGACATGAGGCATGGGATGAGGCCACATGCGCTGCTAGTGCAGCGAAAGTGTTGCAGTTGCACACACATATAGGTTTCTGTGTGTGCGCGTGTGTGCGTGTGTGCGTATGCTATTATTAGCTGTCTTGGCAGTGCCACATGTGTTGTTGCTAAAGGCATTGTAATGAGCAGCGGCAACGAAGAGGAAAATAGTACTCCACTTGAGCAGTGGCTCATGTGAGCATAGCGAAGTTGAAGTTTGGCGCGCAATGTGCCAGGACACACACACACACACACACGCACACGCACAAACACACACATGTGCAGAGAGGGACTGAATTATGTTTTATTTTTATTTTTATATTCATTTTCATTCTTTTTTTTTGGTATGCATTTTCCAAAAATGCAACAAACTGACTGCCCGACTGCTGATGCTGATGCCAGTCTCACACCCTCTCTCATATCGCTCTCATACGGTGTCTCTCTCTCTCTCTCTCTGTTTCTCTGTTTCTCTTTCTCTGCCACTGCCAGTGGGCACAGACAGACAGAGCACATATAAGACGCTGAATATGCTAACAATTTTGGACAGTCATTGCCAACAGCTCGACGCGAGTACAATTAACCGACAATAACCGACCAAGTAATGGGTGTCATATACAAAATACTGAAACAACAGCGTCATCAGCAGCAACAGCAATGCATCAACATGGAGCTGAGTACGGCGACCAAGTGTAAGGTGCAGGCGGCGATTAAACAGCGTCAACTGCAGCGACTTGAGGTGGTGCATCAGGTGGAGCAGCAGGAACAACAGGAGCAACAGCAACAACAGCAACAACAGAACTCCAATGAGGAAACACTCGCCGAGCATCAACTGCAGCAGCTTTGCCGCTTTCTGGCCGAGAATGCGGCCCGCAAGAAGGTGCGCCTGGAATTATATTAACCCATTTCAAAGACCATTAGCTAATCAAAACCATTGTGTACTTTTTACCCACCTACAGCGTCAACGTCTGAGGCTGCAACAACAGCAACAACAACAACAACATCAATGCCACAATCACACAGCCAAGAATGATGCCGAGCAGCCACTTTGTGAATTACAGTCACCGCAATCAGCAAGCACTCACGACATGGATCTGCTTATGGAGCACCTGAGCACATGCACCAACAGTGACGTCATCACCCCAGCGACAACAACAAGCTTATCATCAGGTGCACCACGGGACAGCATCCTCTTAAAGATACGTCATCAGATCTTCGAGCGCAAGCGGCAAAGGCAACGTCAACTGGCCGAGCTGATGAAGCAACGTTTGGTCGTCTGGCGGCCATGGTGAATGAGTGATTGAGGATTAGTACCGCAGTTCATTTTAAGCAATGCTCACTGTATATTCCTTTGCCGTGTGATGTTCACGCTGCTCTTCCATTCTTCCTATGCACACAATTTTATTTTTTTTTTTTCATATTTTTTTTACTGTTTTTTTTTATTATAGTTTTTAATAAAGATTTTTTTACTGAAAAAAAGAAGATAGAATTCTTCGGATTATTCCAACAGCTACTGAGGGTCTTAAGCTGCCTTGCCGCTCAATAAGATATTTGAATATATGTTGTATGAATTCAGAACACTAAATAGTTTCTGTAAATCTCATCAAATAATATAATAATAATTATGTAATAATTTGAAAAGTCACAGAAATTTGTGATTTTAACCGCCTAAATTGGTGGCACTCAATATACTAGAAAGTATGATAGATTTAAACCCTTTCTTTTAGTTACATATACTTGCATCATATTATAACTGACAGAAGAGGTGCAACTCAGTTACTATATGCTTCTCACTATCCGTTACATGTTTCCTTAGAACAGGCACAACTCCCAACTACAGATTGAAGAAATACAAAGATTCAGTTGAGATTTTAATTACAATAATTTATTGATCATCCCATTAAGAGATCGAAAAAAAAAGAAAAACAAATTTTCAATAGAGATTTCAATTACAATAATTTATTGATCATTTTCGGTTTGTAAGTTTTTTTTTTATTTGACATTTATATGGAATTTGAATTGTAATATTTGTATTTAATATTGAACATGGACACCAATTGAAACTGTTTATTTATTATGAATTATTCTTGTATGTTTGAATGTGTTTTTTTTCTTTTAATTTTTTTTTTTTTTTTGTGCAGCTTGATATTTGCATATATGCTACGATTATGAGATTTATATCATTGGAATATTGAATATATTAATTATTTTCTTGCATTTCAAAGTATTTCAGAGTAGCTTCGCATTTGCTGTGTTTCAACATTAATTTTAGCTCCATAAATAGGTATTTGTATACTGTATTTAACATTTAATTTAACGTTAATTTTTGTTTTTCATTCGTTTCCATTCTTTTTAGCGTTTTGGCTTTGAGCTGTGCTCATTCCAAACAAACAAAAAAAATAAAAAACATTCACATCTGGATGCTATAGTATCTTTTTGGTATTGATCAGTATCTTTAGTATTTTTTATTTTTATTTTAGTTTTCTTTTTGGTGACTTTGCGGTCTGTAAATACTGTTTTGTAGGTTGTACATAGATTCTGTTCAGTATCTCCATTAGTTACTCTTGTGCCATATAATTAGACAACATTTTGCCACAGATATTTTCTAGGTACACACATTTATTTGAGTTATTTGTTTTTTGTTTTTTTTTTTTTTTTATAAGCGTGCTGCAAGTTGTGTTTCTGGTTATAGATAAGTCTTTTTTTAACTAACTTTAATCTTGACTAACTAATTAAAATTGTAGTTAACTTAAAGATATACTAGACATGGTCTAGGTGCCTGGGACAGTATTTTGAAATGAATGTGGCAAGTCTCGATTGAACTCGAATCGCAATTACATTTCTTACATTTGCCCATATTTCTCGGTTTTTATTTATTTATTTATTTTTTGGTTGCCCCTATATGACGTAAATGCACTCAATGTTTGTGTTGGAATCTTAACATAATGTTATACAATAAACATATTATAATTAATTTAACAATTATATAATATTAACGCAACAATTCCGTCTGACGAAAGTTTGCATTGTGCCACAAAATTCAATTCAAAATTCATAATTCATAATTCACAATTCAGAATTAGAATCAGAAATTCACTTGCACGCACTTAAATTCTACAATCAATAGATACATATACGTATATATAAATATATTTACTTGTATACATATAAATACACCGGCTTACATAAATATCATCGTCTTCATCTACATCTTCATTTTCATCCTCGTCTTCAGCATCATATCATATTCCGTCATCGTCGTAATCGTCCTCTGAATTCGTCCGTCAGTTGCGATCGAGTCTGTTCTCGGTCCGTCAATGAAATTCATCTAAAACTATAATATGCGTCCAGTTTTTTTTATTCTTTTGTTTATTGTTTTTAGATGACCGTTGTAAAGGAAATGTCCATTATTGCACATATGACATGAGTGTACATATTTATTGAAGTTGATAGTTGCTTTTGTATATTGATTCATATACGTTAACACACAAAAAATATTATTATCGTTATCGATATACTAGTTATCGCTATGGCTATGGTTATTGTTTATATGAATATTTAAATGCTCTGACGAATATCTAAATGCATATTGATACTTTATCTTGATCAACTCCAGCAGCTAAATCGATTTATCGATTTATCGACTTATCGATTATTCAATCTCATGCAAACTCTCTTCTGACTTTAAAGTCTCTCTATCTTTGACTATTCTGCTTTTAGCTCACTTCAGTACAAAGCTCTCTCCTTATCCCAAGTTAATGGGTCCATCTCACTACACTCTCTTTCTCTTCCCCACATCTTTCCCTCTCTCTCTCTCTCTCTCTCTCTCTTTCTCTCTTTCTGCAATCTGGACTCAAGATCAACATCTAAATTCTTTTGCTTTCAATTATGTAACCTGTAATGAATTCAATCTCACACTAATCTGTATGTACTTTTATGTATTTCTGTATTTACTTGTTTTCTCTATCAAGAACCATAGAACAACACCAATATTCATATATATGTATATGTATGTATGCATTACATTGCAGTATCTATATGAGAGCATCTCCTCTAACTATCTATATGTATATGCTATGTCTGGCATACAACACCATCATTATCATCATTATTTTGCATAATCAATTGAATAATCAAATCAATCAATATCAAATGAAATTAAACAATCATCTTCATCATCATTGATTAGTTCGATAGTAACTAGGGTAAGTGTAGACATTGTTAAATAATCGTATACGAAGAGATACTGATTTCTTATCAACTTAAATATGTAGATTGTTTGAGTTTCGTAAATTAATAATGTTATATAATGTTGTCTCCTTTTGGTAAAGAAGTTAAGTATGAGTATAGTTAGAAGCACCGTTATTAATGTTTGAACATAGGAATTAAGGACATATACAACATATATGATAGATAGATAAACAAAATGCAAATGATTGAAATTAACAAGACGGTTCTAAAACACATTCATAGGTGGGAACCATGAGCTTGGCTTGGATACGAGTGTGGGCATGGGAGTGGGGGGAAAATCTTGACTATATGCTGCTGGATCGTCCAATGCCGGATGTGGTGGTGATGTGATGATTACGTATGGTCACCTTATCGAATCGCACCATTGGAACGCCCTTGATGGTCTGTGTGGTCTGTGTGGATGGGCGGGCAAAGTGGATTACATACAGCAGCCGTGGCCGTTGCTGGCGGACTAGCACTCACCTCATCACCCTGGTGGCATAGCTTGGCCTTGAGCCACGGCCACTTGATGGTTCTCATCAGGGTATTGCGAAAATCCTCGCTAAACAGACAGTATATATAGAATGTAATCGAATAGTTGATCAACTCCAGCAGATTGGCAAGGGCCCGAAACACCTGAAACGGAAAACTGGGCAGCACCTCCGAAGCAATCGTCATATGTAGTATTGCCATTGGCGATACACACAGCAAGAACAGTATCGATGTACTGCCAAGCAGCAGAAATAGTCGACGCTCCTCCGCAAACTTCCTGGGATCATCGTCCTTCACATAGGTCGCCCGGGTCAACACCATCTGACGTCGACGCTCGCACGTTCGACGATAAACCAACATAATGCGTAAATTGAGTCCCGCTATCAGAACCGTCGGTATTAGCTTGAATATTACCTCCAACATGATCTTGTACACCGAATAAAATAGAGAGCTCTGATAGTCCGCATTGTCCCGCCTCAAATACACGAACACATTGTTCGGTGTCAATATGCACTTGATCAGCTCTCCCCGAAAGATGCTCGGCAAATAGATGATGAATGTGACAAAACAGGTGAGAAAGACAACCACGCTGCAAGTTACAGTAATCGTTAATGCGAATCATCATTTAAGATACTTGACTCCACAATATACATAGTATACTCACCCTGGAGGTCCCATTACTGGGCGCGTGCATCCCGGATGGCAAACGGACACGTAACGCTCAATAGTCAACACCAATAGCATCATTACACCTACGCCTGCAATCAAAAGATTCAATATGTTGTATTTAATAACATTAAATACTTTCCTATTAAGTTGCACTAAACTTAACAACTAATCAAATTGATAAATATTCAATTTTTTAGACTCTGTACTTTAAAAAAGTACATAGTCTTCTAAGTTTGACGAAAGCGATTTGTGCGTAACAGGCAGAAGGAATCATCTCCGACCCTATAAAGTATATATATTCTTGATCAGCATCAACAGCCGAGACGATATAGCCATGTCCGTCTGTCCGTCCGTATGAACACCTAGATCTCAGAGACTATAAGAGCTAGAGTTACCAAATTTGGTGACAACACTCTTATAGTGTGCAGGCAGATCAAGTTTGTTTTAGATTTTTGCCACGCCCACTTCCGCCCCCGCAAATCGAAAAAAACGTATTATAAGAGCTACAGACTTGCCACATTTGGCAGATTTGGTACACATAGAGTGTACATGTGTGCGGACTCTTTCCGAAAATTTCATCGGGATCGAACCATAAACACAGGAGATCTTACGGAATGAATGACCAACAAATTCATAAGGGCTGAGCAGCATTAGAGCAACAACAACAGCAAGACTCGCTACGAGTGCGCGGGTTCAAATCTCGCTGCTGACAATTTAAATTTGAGTATTATTTTTCAATTATTATTAATTAATTGTTGTTATTTTATTTAAATATATATTATAAATTCTGCATAATTTGTCAGAAAGTAGCAAAATCTTTAAGAAATGTAAATAATAAAATTTAGTTAGAAATTCGAAATATTGTACATATTTGTCAAATGCTAAAATTCGTGCTGCATAAGTATTGAGATTGCTGGCGGTAAAGCTCATAAGTCAGTAGCTCAACTTAGAAGACGTGGGATTTGCAAGCGAGAGGTCTGGGGCTCCAAACTACAACGTCAGCATATAATTTTCTTTTTTTAAATTTTTGCCACGCCTCCTTCTATTTTGGGTCCTCACGAAAAGTACAGAGTCTCCCACTGTCGACTGCGGTCGACTGCAGTCTTACCCTCCTTCAGTTGTAAATACTGATGCAAGGTACTATACTGTCGCATGCGCCTCGACTGATCCGCTTGTTAATAATTATTTTATTTAATAATTTTATAATTAGTTTAATTATAAAAGACTTTAATTGTATTTTTTGTAAGTTGTAAGATTCGAATAAATAAATAAATAAATAAAGTTGTTGAAATTTAAATAAAAAGTTGAATTCATAACGTTTATACATTTTCAAATAATATTAAATTGAATTATGCTAAGACATAAATATTTGAAATAATTAAAAATATTGACATTTTGTGCAACAGTTTTCCAAGTTAAAATAAACTTGAATAATTGCAAAATAAATAAATAAAAAAAATTATATTGACATAAGTAAGTTTAACTACTTTAAGACTTACATATTTTGAATCAAATATTAAAATGTTCATTATGTGAAATTAAAATAGTTAATAAATTGATGGAATATATAAAGTTCTCAAATTATACTGAAAAGAAATCTATAAACAAGGATAATATAGTTAAATTAATTCAGACATTATTTTAAGGTATTTAAAGAACATTAAATTGGCTAAATAAAAAAAGCTTGCAAATGTTTCTGTGAGCTTTTCTGTTGGCTAACATGCTTGAGCTTACCTAAGCAACCGTTTCCGAGGAAAAGCTCCAAGTGGGCTGTGTAGAAGGCCGGACCGAATTCCTCCCACTGTCCACGATCCTTGTGGACAAGCATGCGTATTCCGAAGGGTATAGCAAAGACAATGGCAAGCAGTGCGGCGGTGGAATAGGCTGCGAATACAACGGGAAATGTATAAAGTTCGCATTAAAGCAGTTTTATGGCTGGGTTTTATGGCATAATTATGGCGTCGCTTCCGCCTGGCCGCGACAGGAAGTAACCGAAACTGAAAGCGACTCCCGACAGGCAACTCACACGAGAGAAATGAATGGTACTCGGTTCCTGTTTCCCCCCCTTTCGTTTCCCCCGTTTCGTTTGCCATTATTTTGTGCCTCGCGTTTGGCATTTTTGTTCACATTCTCATTGTTGTTGCTACTGCTGTGATATATAATTTCTACTTATTGCCAAATGCTGAATGTGTGCTGCTGTATGCGTAGCTTGTTTATTGATTTATGACTTGTTTATGGCTCTATAATTACATTATTACTTACGAGTGTTTGCCTGCCTCGTGTGCGATCCATCTGCCTTTGCCCTTGACCCTTTCTCCTTTCCCCCTCCTTCCATCTCTCTCTCTCTCTCTCACACACTCTGATTTCGCAAATTGTCGCGCACACAAAACTTAATGCTCGATATATGACTTCCTGTGACTCACAGACACACAAGCATCTGTATATACACACATATTAGTGTGTGATATACTTAAGTATAATGCTGTTCATTTAATTGGGTACATGGCACATCAATATAAATGTCAGTTTTGTTTGCAGCATGCTTGACAAGTGTCCATCACTTGATTCGGTCATCACTTAAACCATATCCATCCTTTCAGCCTTTCAGCCATTCAGCCTGTACATGCGCCTGAATTATACAAATCTGTCGTCTTTTGCTGTCAATGCCAAGAATTTTGGAAAACATTTTCTGATATTTGTCCCATCCAATGGGCTTCTATAGGATTGTGCTCACTGTGAGCAGGTCAACTGATTGAGTGGCCTCTTCATGCTAAAAACGATTTCCTATTTACGACAATGGGATTGTGCATGTACAACAAACGATTGAATGTTTACATAGGACAGGGTTGCCAATCATTCACAATTTAATTATATTCTTTTGCTCAAATCACTTTCAAGTGTTTCACTTGTTGGCAAAAGTTGGAATTGCTTTGAATATTTTTCATATATTTTTAAATATTAAAAAGAAAAGCAAATAAATTCTAAAGAAAATGCTAGAAGTAGTATAAATTTAAGTGCATTTTCATTGCAAATTTGAGTTAATTTACTATTTAGTATCACGTGAAAACTGTTTGTGTTTATTTATTTTATTTTATTTTCTCTGCATTTATAACACTAGAAACTCAATCATTATAAATCATCTTTAAATAAATAAGCGACTTTTAAAGTTAGTTTTATTTTTTGTTTTATTTTGTTTTGGATATCAAATGTTGCATACATCAAGCTAAGATATGTAATTCGAAACGCGAAAGTAACAGAGAAAGTTTTCGTTGAGCTCTGTCAGACAATTGCAATTGAGCTTAGTAAGCTGTATTTGGGTGTTGGAAGTTGGACATTTGTTTTAGCATTTGAAAGTTGTACTCTAGTTTAATATGCAGTCGATAAGTTTGGGCAGCTAGCTATTCCCTAGTTAGCCATAAAACAAGTTAGCCCAGCCCCTTGGCACCTCTCACAGCCTGAATGCATAACTTTTGCTTAACAAACTGGCACCAAATATTAGCACCGTGCTGTGTTCTTCGCCCCCTCTCTCTCTCTCTGCCACTCTCACAATTATGCCCTCTGCCCCTTGTTCATTGTAACACGTTACAGGACCCTCAATACATATACCTACTTACATACACACACACACACACACAGATATATATATATATATACATATAAACATTCTTGAAAAGATTCCAAAGCCAATGACCGCCAAATGGCAGCGAACCGCGTCGTAAAAAGGCTGCTGGCAGCAAAATATTTTTGTTATTTTAATAAAATGAATGCCCTGATTTCAGCCATTATTACTCAGGCCCCCAAAAGGAGGAGGAGGAGGAGGAGGAGGAGGTGGAGATGGAGGTGGAGGTGGAGGTGGAGGTTGGGTCTAGTGCTTGTAGTTGTAGTTGTAGGAGCAGTTTCAGGTTTTAGACGCTGCCTTTCACGGCTCTTCAACTTTCTTATTTACTGTCAGGCTCAAATGAAACTGGTGATATTTCAAGTCCAAGCCAAAGGAGCCTTTTTTATTTTGCATTTTCCCAGGCACCAGCAACCAGCTATCAGTTACTAGCTAGCATTTTCCAGTTACCAGCTATCACTTATCAGCTAGCAGCTACCATCTCCCAGCTGCCATTTGGCAAAGTTGCAAACTGGCAAACTGGCAAACAGGCAATCAATTATGCTACCATAGCATGCGAAATACATTTCAAGCATTTTACATTTTATACTCGTTCTCGTATTTGCCGTGCTTCGTTTCTTCCATCTTGCAATTTCCATCTTCAAGCTGGTAAGTAAAGTGAGTTGCTTACCCATCTACAGTTTGGTTGCCATACCACATGCCGCATGTCGCATGCCGCATGCCGCATGACTGATTGTAAGTAGGCAACAAAACAAAAAAAAAAAAAAAAAAAAAAAACAACAAAAAATGGGCAACACGCTGCGCCGTTGACAAGTTTCATTTTTTGGGTCGTCTCATTAATCAATTAAAAGGCCATAAAGCAAACGAGTGCCTAATATGCTTAGTTAGTTACTTGCTTTTACTTAACATCCTGTCTAATACATTTCACCATCTCCCATCGCCCGCCCCCATTTTCCTACACTTGTTGGCGCAATGCCGTTGGCTCTTCCGGCCCTAGCCTTGGCCCAAACAGCTTAGCGGCTTTACATAAATTTCCAAGGACCTCCCAATCAAATACGATTCCCAAAGGCTGCCCGTTCATACACAACGGACGCGTCATGAGAGTTCCCATAAAGCTATTGTTGCCCAACTTTGCCAGAACTCAATTAGGGAACGGACAAAGGTTGTCCGTTTACCCTAACCTACACATTATATACTACGAAGTGTGAAGTTATTTATATTCAACGCCAAAAAAAAACCAGTCGAAAAGTTACAGTCGAGGTGCTCGACAGTATAAGACCCGGTATTCATATCTATGCCGTTATATACAACTTATTATTACAATAAGTATTAATATAATAATACAAAGATTATTAATGGCAAGCGTGATATGTTAATTTGAGGGCAATGCTTTTCCACTCGAAAAGAATTGTCTAAGCAGCATTCATATTTTCATGTAAAATATAAAAAGAAGAGATTATTCACCACTTCATCACATCAAATATTTTGTAATAAGCAAGACAAATCGACCAAGACTCGAACTCAGGATCTCCTGAATGCTGTGCCAACGCTCTAGCACCTGCGCCATTGCAACTGACGTCAAAGCCTGACAAATGCATAACATATTCTCGCATTCCTCTCATTGTCCGTTTTGCAAGTTTCTATTGCTTCAATGATTCTCTCTGAATATCGATCACTTTTAGAAGAGAGGGGGAATAGAGAGCGGCGGTAACTGAGAGAGAAATGCCGTTACTTTTTTTGCATTGCTGCATATGCGTGTACATGCATACATATATTTGAAATCAAATTTCTAACAAAACTTTGTTATTTCTTCTTCTTATGACATATTGGCAAAATTAATAACATATATATAAATAAAATAATAGTAAAAAGTTAATTTTTATAAATATATAAAAAAAAAGTGAAATAAAAAATGGTCAGCACCGAGACTTGAACTCGGGTACTCGCACAGAATGTCTTGTTTTTGTTGTTGTTACATTTAATGCAATTAATTGTCGCTAAAGCTGCCATGAGCTTGTGGTAATTAGATATCTTATTAACTGCTTTGTTTATGGTCCGATCTTCATGCAATTTTCACAAAATGTCCAGACATGAGCACACATTATGTGTGCCAAATCTGAAGTATGTAGCTATATATGGAGTCTAGTTATACGTTTTATTCGATTTGCGTGGGCGGAAGGGGGGCGTGGCAAAATTCTAAAACAAACTTGATCTGCGTGCACATTATAGGAGTGTTGTCACCAAATTTGGTAGCTCTAGCTCTTATAGTCTCTGAGATCTAGGTGTTCATACGGACAGACAGACGGACAGACGGACAGACGGACAGACGGACATGGCTATATCGTCTCGGCTATTGATGCTGATCAAGAATATATATACTTTATAGGGTCGGAGATGCTTCCTTCTGCCTGTTACATACATAGCACAAATACATAAGCCCCTGTACCCTTTGGGTACCGGGTCTAAAAACGTATAAAAATATATGTATGAAACTGTTGTGGATTTATTTCTGATACTTTTGCTCGATATGATAAGTCATCTTGACAAGGCAGAGTAGATGAAAGATGCCTAAATTTATTTTATATTATTCTTAATTTCATCGAGGAGGATCTATACCAATTGTCTTCATTTTTATATGTATTGTATATATATTTCAATTCGATATTGAAGATACAAAAAAATATATGTATTATTTCCAAAATAAAGTAGATGTTGAATAAGGGAAAACATGTGTAGAAATTGTGTAATAGTTAAAAGATATTGTAAGATATGTATCCATTACATTAGCATAATATAAACTTAATGGCTACAGGGTATTCAAAAATAGGCATCATAACGCGTTGCTATAGTTAAATCATATATAATATCAGAGACAGAAAGAGTCTTGCCCAGCTCGACAGTCCCACATTAACTTCATCTAAGTGCAGATGTGCACTCGTTTAATAGACTGAAGGCTGTGAATTTGTTTAGGCTACTGTAAGCCTCTTAATTAAACCTTCTTTTTATGACACCGAGCAGCAGATCTAGCGAGAAAAAGCATTTCGGATAGCAAAAGAATTTGTTATCTAGTATCGAGTATTTGGAGTATTTGTTGGGCTTTTAAGTGAATGAAATACACTTTACACACTAAATTTGGCAATTATTCAGTGAAATGGCCATTTGTAGATAGTCAATGGAATTGGATTTCAATGGAATGACCCCAATAACCAAATAATACAAAAAAAAAAAAAAAAAAAAAATGGAAACGTTTTCAAGTGTTTTAGGGTGTTGTATGTGGAGGGGGGACAAGGGGGGGGGGTTGTTGAGAAGGCCACTTACCTCGCATGTAGATGTAGGCGGTGCCTCGCATATTGCGACGGGTGAGGACAATTAGATTGAGCACATTGCCCATGATGCCAAGGGAGCAGATGATGGGGAGCATGAGGCCATAGCAGTATTGGCGTAGGGCTTCGGTGCGTGGATCCTCCATGTCCTGCTGGCATTTGCGGTGCACGGTATACGAAGCGTCAAGCAAGGGAAGAAAGGATGGTAAAGATGTAGCCGAAAGCGAAACCAATAAAAAGTAATAATAATAGTAAACAAAAACGGCACAGCTCATAAATCATGCAGCGCTTACACGCTGTCTCCCTTCCACACTCTCTCTCTCTCTCGCCGCTGCTCTTACTCGCTTATGCTATCTCGCTTGCACTTGCCAATGCAGCCTCCATTGTTGGCAATGCTGCTGCTGTTGCTGTTGTTGTTCTTGCTCAGTCGGATGGGCTGCTACAGATAAAAATTCAATAGTCAACTTGACACTTTTATTTGTGACTTGTTATGCTCCACACACACACACACACACACACAGGCTATAGCAATACACCAATTCACCTACACCTACATCAGTTCTCTCTCGCATTTTTGCCTATCTAAATAGCTATCTCACTTACACATCCTTGCCTGAGTGGGTTGACGTTGTCCCATTGTAAATATGTTTTGCATGCTTTTTAACATGTTTGCTTTTGTTGTTTTTGGTTTTTTTTTTTTGTTTTTGCTTTTTTACACTTGTCCTTCTTGTTGTTGTTATTTTGTAATATTTTCTTTTTTTTTTTTAGGTTTTTGTGCTCATACTGAGATAGACAGGCAGCTCCAGTTTGCTTGAGTTCGCCTTTTCTGCAGCCTTGAGCGAAAGTTGCGCACAAAGCAGCTTTTGCACGGCAACAGCAACAGCAACAGCAACATCAGCAGCGACGCCGACGTCGTCAGCGACAGCAACGCGTCGTGTGAGCAAACTTTTTTGCACGTGCTGTGCCACGAAATGAGTTATTTCACTTTTGCCTTGAATGGGACTTTCGTTCTGTTCTACTATGTACTATGTATGCTCCTATCGCTGCTGCCCCTCGCCCTGCCACCTTTCGCCCTTCCCCACCTCCACCCCCATCTCTCCCCACTTCTTCTTCCGTTTAATAAGCTGTGTGAACAAAGCACACATTACATATAAGTGAGCCGCTGAAAAGTAGGCAACAGTTTTTATTTTCTTCTCACAGCAGGTAGCTTTCTGTGTCATAAGTGATTGTTGGTCCAATACGATAGAAGATCGAGATACGGACGCATGCAACCTACATTTGATTGTATGGGAAAACTTGGTTATTATTATTTGACAGAAAACAGTCTAACAATTGTGTATTCGTCTGTCAGCAGGCAATTTAATAACGTTACAAGAATATTGTGTACATACAAATTGCTGAAATATGTCTGACAAATCTGCTTTAACAATACTTTAACAATGGAAATGATTCGCTTAAATGCTGGCAATAATATTTTGTTGTCGCTTAGTTTGATTTGATTTCATTATTATGCTAAACAAAACACGCTGTCTCCCTCTCCCCTCCTCTCTCTCTCTCTCTCTCTCTCTCTCTATGTGTGTGTTTCTCACACTCTCTATCTTATCTGTGAGTTCTTAGCAAAGCACTTACCGTGTAAATGTCGTCCCGCAAATCATTGCTAAAGATGTGGGACACATTTGCCGCGGTGCCGAGGACGAGGTCATTGCTGCTGAGATTCGCGCCCCAGATGAATGAGCAATAGGCGGGATCTTCTTCGGTGTTATAAAGTCTTGTTATCATAGTTTGTTTGGTGGAGCTTTCCCTTCTTGCGGTTGTGAATGCTGTGCTGGTTGTTTTGCCTTCAAGGATCCATGTTCAGATTCAAGTTTAATTTAGGTAAGTAGAGTAACCGACACAAAAGGCGGCAAAGTCAAAGAAATTGCGTGTAAAAATAGCTGGCGGGACAAGCTCATGAATGAATGCGGGCTCTGTCATGCCGAAGTCATGTTATTTAAATAGCAAAACGACGGGACGAAGACAACTACGACTACGATACCGAGCCTCAAAAACCGGAATGAAAATGAAAATGAAAATGAAAAAGGGAATGAGATTGCGACTGAGACTGAGACTGAGACTGAGACGGTGAATGGGAGCAGAGGAAGCACAACGAGAATGGGAACGGGAGCGGAATGCGAATGCGAATGAGAATGAGATAGTCGCGCCAAGCGGAAACGGAAGCGTTCACTTGTATACTTTGCAATAAAAACAAAGCGCAGAGTGAAAGCAAAAATAGTCAGAAAAGACGATTGGATGGTAAAGGGGGGATGATCGAGGGGCAGCGAGAATGAGCACGACGATATCGTCCAATGCTCCAATGCTCCAATGCTCCAAGGCGTAACAATTGAGACTCTGATTGCTGCTGGCACAAACAAATCAACCAAAAATTGAAAATCAACTGGCAGGCCATGGATATAAAAATAAAATGCTGGAAATAATTGCGGGCTGTAAATATGTTGGAAAACTAATGAAATTCTATATGACAAACCTGCTCGTAAACAATGCCAAAAGCACAGATGCCCAATAACAACGAGCAGTGATGAGTGGCACGGGGGGGGGAGGTGTGGGAGGAGAGGCAATGAAAAGTTTTTGCGTCATTTGGAGCAACTATTACCGCTTAGCCGAAATGTTTCCTTCTTTTAGACGGGCATAACTTTTTATGTAAACTACTTTTGTGTAGATTTTTAATATTTCTGCCAATTGGCCGGGCTTAAATTAACAGTAATTGGGTAATTGAGGCTCTGAAGTCATCCGGTTTTGGCTATTAGTAAATGTTGTAAGTGTTTCACATAAATTACAGACTCCACATCAAGTTAAAGGCGAACAGTGAACGCTGTTTGACGTGGAAAGAGAATAGAACCGAATGAGAATGTAGCCATAATTTTGAATAGTTTTAGTCTATTATAAGGAGAAGCAAAAGATTGATTGTTTGATTGACTGATTGGGGAATGATCATCGAATGCTTGAGACAATATTCAGTGCTAGGCTAAGTAGCTAAATGAAATGAAATTCATTGATGAATTGAATTCACATGATGAATGATCAGACTTCGATTGCTTTGAGTGTTCACCACTCTTAGTCTTTATGATGCTCTTACCTAAATGATGAGAGATAATGATTATGAAATTGAATATTGTATTTTGTCGAAATGATTCATATCGATATCATTAAGTTTTGTTCTTCATTTTCACTGATGTAACTCACTTTGTCGTGCGGCCTTCACTTGGCTGCACTTAACACTTGATTGTACAAGAGTGTTAATGCTACTCAGATCAAAGATCGTTTGGCTTTCTAATTGGAGAGTCTAGTTGAACCAGCGGACTTCGGTATTTGGCTGAATGTTTCTTTGCATCTGAAGCGAGCGAGTTTGTGTTGTATTGAATTCCATTGATGTGGCAACTGACACATGTTGCATGTTCACTCCCTAAAATATGCTGCAAGTAGAACAATATGTAATGCGTTTAATAGAAATAACCAGCAAAATTTGATTTCATTTCGAGAGATACTTAATATATATTTTATTATGCGACAAGATGCCTCAAAGCAGGGGGAACTAGGGGTTAAGGACCCGACTCATGTGTCATATAATTGATGCCGCTGCCGCTGCCGTTGTTGCCACTGCTGGTAGCACATAGCACATAGCACATAGCACATAGCACGCAGCACAGTCGAGGCCCTGGCAACAGGTGTGTTTTATTTCCACGCATCACTGACAGCCAACACACGTCTACCACGCCACCACCCAACACCCACCTCCTACCATTCAACGTCCAGAGAGCGCCCCTAGGCACACGCTAAGCTAAGCGCTAAAATCAACGTTGACAGGCGACAGAATTTCGTATAAAATATTTGATAAATTGCCCGACCAGGAGGCAGCCCCAGTCAGGCAATAAGGATGAACGAACGCCTTTAAATATATATATATACATATATATATATATATATATATTTATGTATATATACACATATATATATATATATATCTATGAGGCGGACAAGGACATTCTCGACAAATATGAAATATGCGTGAGTTCGCAGTAGATCAAGTTTAATATTGATGGCTACAACATGATTCTTCTAGAAGCAACTGCAAGTCATGTGCTTAAATAACAGATTGACTGACCATAAGATACCCTGTAGTGAGTTGTGAGTGATAACTATAACAAGCTGAAGAAGTCAAGCTCCTGCTCGCATATTTTGCATGGTATATCCTTATATCCTTGGGTATATACCACAGTTTTCACTTGGAGTTGGTCAACTTATTCTATTCACTCGCATGCTTTCCATTTCGATTGATAAAATCCCAGAAGTGAACAATACATTCACACACAGCAATTATGCTTGACAGCTAGCTTAGCGTAATTTCTACGCTTTCAATCGGTTTGTGGGCAAGTCAGTAAGTTAGGGAGAGAGTGAGCTTGCCACTTGGCAACATGCTCGTGTTGCACTCGAGCAGTGTGGTGTGCGCGCAAATAAGTATGCAACACTTTATGCTATTTGCATAGAGTGCAGCCGCATCACGCATACGCAGCGTGGCCAGCGTGGCAGCGAAGCGGCGAGGCAGCCAGGCAGCCAGGCAGCCAAGCTGAAGTGCAAATCTCCCGCTGCTGTTTGGGGAGATTGAATGACACAAAACATGACACAAACTTAATTTCCCCAAGGCAAACATAAAAGCCGTTCCCTCACTCACTTGCTGAGTGAATGAGTATCTTGAGCGAATGAGTGAAAGAGTGAATGAATCGCGACTAAGCAACTGGCTGGTACTTCAAAGACTGACTACCTGGCTACCTGGCTACCTGGCTACCTAGCTACCTAGCTGACTGACTGACTAACAGTCTGACTACCTCATTGTCCTCGCTGTCTCTGTCTCTGTCTATCTGTCTATCTGTCTATCTGTCTCCATCTCCATCTCTTTGCTTGTCCCAGTCGCTGTCTCTCTTTCTGCTGGCGTCGCAGTCGCAGTCGCACGCATCGACGGCTCTGCCTGGTGGCATATTACGAGTAAACTGTCATATTGCATTGCCAACTGAGAAGAATACCGCATAATTTATGCCTGCGATTATCATAATAATTCGCCAGCCACGACACTCGACACACACGAATGATTTGCGCGGCAGCAAGGGACAGGCAGGTACAAATAGAAAGAGACAGAGACAGAGACAGAGATAGGCAAGGCGAAAGGGAAAGGGAAAGAGCTGGAAAGAGAGTGAGTGGGACTGGGCAAGAAGCGAAAGCTAAAGCTGTTGCTGTTGCTGTTGTTGTGGGTGTCGCCTGTCGTTGTCGCCTGTCTATGTCGCTTGTTAGTTTTGGTTTTCTGCGGCTCTGTTTGCCGAGCACTTACAGTTATTGCGGTTTAGTTTCGGGCCAAAAGTTTTCATTTGGTAAATAAATAAACTGCTGTAGAAAGTACAAAACACACACCACAATCAAGAAATGTCCGTTTATCCCATTCTTACGCTTTGTCACTGTCTGCATTCTCAGAGAGAAGAGTATAGCGTTAGGTACACACTTCGATTATGTTATGCAAATATATCTAGTATGGTATAGTGTGACAGAGTATCTGGCAGTCGGTCGTGCTCGATTAGAACATTTTACTTGTTGTTCGGTGGTTTGCAAATTTCTTTTGGTTGTCGTTTGTTTTTGAGGCATTTTTTTGTTCAGGGCAGTTTCAATTTAGGGTCTCTGTTTAACCAACAACTGTTTGTCATTTAGACAAACACACATGCACACGCACACGCACACACACATGCATTGTGCGCCCGACGATGACTTTGCTGTTAATCTGGATCATTTGAGACAGACTCAGCAATACCAATACAATGCATACAGAGGAAATCTAAACAAACGTTTAATGGACCCTCAACAGTTTCAGTTTCGCTTAATTCCTTCTCTTCCGTCTCTCTCTCTCTCTCTCTCTCTCTCTAGATATCTTTCTAGCCCTCTCTTCCTATATACATATACATATATTTGTCTGTGTGTTGGCATGATTAATGCCTTTGTTTATATTTCCCGCTTCGGTTTTTGGCTTCTTTTTTTTGGTTTCTTTTTTTCCTTCTTGTTTGTTGGGCTTTTGGGCCTTGTCTGCTTTTCCTGCCTGGCCTGCCGAATGATATGTTTAACAAAAAAGTTTAACGCAAATTAAGTCAAACTGGCAGCGCTTAACGATGTGCGACATAGATGAATATCTGTGTGGGTGTGGACACACTCTGCGTGTGTGCGTGCCAATGTGTACGTGTGTGAGTGTGTGTGAGTGTGTGTGTGTGTGTGTGTGTATGCTCGTGTATGCTGGTCTAGACAACCCACAGTGCGTGCAGTTTTCCCTGACAGCGGGTAGCTGCCCAATGTCCCCAAAATTGTGGCATTGCCTTTAATTTACACACAAAATGAGCTCGGCCAAGCGAACAGGACACAGGACATCGGACATAGGACACAGGACATAGCACAAAGGACATTCCCAAGCTGCCAAAGCACAAATTAAGTTTGTAAGAAATCCAGATATCTAAAAGGAAATCAACTCAAGTCATCAGCAAATGAAATAAAAATGAAAATAACAAACTCTGACTTTAAGGCGCACAGCAAAGCAGCTTCTGTGTAATCCCAATGCTCAAGCAAAGACCTATCCTATACCCTGTAAAAGATCAACACAAAAGTGCCAGCAACACTCGGTATTGCAATAGACTTGATTGACATATAGAAAAGTGCATTGAGAATAGCTACAAAGATTAAGATCAAACTGCTGTACTCAACAATAGTGGATTCAGTCTTTTGTTAATTACTTTAATTAACTTTTTGATTTAAATTGAAAATATAATTGATATATTTCTAGTAAACTAATACGAAAAGCAGGTAATTATTATCTGAACAATATGAAGATCTATTCTATTATATTGTTACTATGCCGAAAGGTCTGTCAATTGTATTCCTCTTGTATGTGTATTAAAGAAAGACACAAACGTATTTAATCTTTGTCCTAACTTTAGGCTAATCTAATGTCAGTAATCATATTGTATTTGTATTACTTAGCAATTTTTCATCTAATTGTAATCGTTGTTTGCTCGACTGCAATTTACTTTGCAGCTTAAACATTTAAATGCATTTATTGCAAACATTAGATCAAACCGTTCTCATTGCATAACAAATTGTTAGCAGCATTTAAGTTCTCTACTGCAAAGTGGTATATCATTCATCATAGGAAATGTACAATTAATTGTCTGCTGAAAATTGTGGCTCATTCGAGTATTGGAGTATTTATTCTGTTTGTAGAGTTACCAGGTTAGAATGTGGTTCACCAGTTGGTCAGTTGATATTGATATTTGTATTATTATTTTTTATTTTACTTGTTTTTGTTTTTTTTGTTTTTTTTTTTTTTGTTTTATGCTTTGCCAAAATTTTGAGTTTGAATTCAATTCAGCACCGATGTCAACACTCAATACCGTTGTCAGTTTTATTATACACACACTTGGGCATGTGTGTTTGCATGTGTGTTTCAGTTGTCCTAGTGTCTGTGTGTCTGTGTGTTTGTGTGTTTGTTTGTCTGCTTGTTCGACCATTAAGTTTTTAATATCTGTGCTGACTTTACGAGGCATCGAAGGGTCGAGGCGTCTCATATTGTTGATGACTTTTGCCAGCATTTTTTGGCAACAAAAACAACAACAACAACAACACGAAATAAACAAAATTTTGTTCATTGCTCGTTGTTTGCTTTTAATTACGCAATCGTTTTATTTAATTTTCTAAGGCGTGGCGACCAATTAAGCTTTTAATTAAAAAAGAAAAGAAAAACCCTCGCCCAAAAGTCAAAGTCGAAAATGCGAATATGTGTAGAGAGCAAAGCGTTGCATACTTTCAGGCGCGTGCCAATTCGCCAAAGTTTGCACTTTGAACCGACATGAAAAAAAATAGCAAGAAAAACAACAACAACAACAAAATTACAATAACAAGAACCAGCTGAAAACTTGCCGCAAAACTTTTGCTGGCAAGGCCAAGGAAAACTGCTGAGCTGTTGTTTCTGATAATGGGCGAGTTTTTAATCGAAGACTTATCGCAAAAAGTCATCGCCGAAGTCGTTCAGGGTCGTCGGGCAGTTGGTGCACGTGACACGCGTGCCACGCGTGACACGAGTGAAACGCGTTCGCTGGCCGATTAATTTTCAATTTAAATTTACATTTGTATGCACAGCAGCAGCAACAACAACAACAACAACAACTACAACTACAACAACAATATTGACAACCATAAATTGGCCTGACCCGTTGATGTTGTCGTTGTCGTTGTCGTTGTCGTTGTCGTTGTCGTTGTCGTTGCGCAGTTATCAAAATTGCTTAACGGCACCTCGTTCGTTGCGTGCCCCCAAGATAAGCATTCAAAGTGTCCTTAGTGTCCTTAGTGTCCTTTGTTTTGTGTCAGTTTTTCCTTTATTTTTGTGTTTTATGCCAGACACGAAACGTTCTTTGGTAGTTACCATTTGGACAGGTCAATAAAATGCAATGGTCATTAAGCCAGACGGCCAACTATAGCCAGCACTGTCCTTGAAAATGTATCTGCATGTCTGCATGTCTGCATATATGTATGTCTGTATGTATGTATGTATGTATGTCTGTATGTATGTATGTGCATTGAACCCCCGCCCATTTGACCCTAATAAGCTTACGCAAATTAGCAAATGCTTTGTGCTTTAATGTGACAACTTGTCCGAGCTTAAAATGCAGTTGATGCAATGCTGGATTTACATAATACTTAATAAGTAATTGACTTGACCAGACGATTAAAGGAGATTGACATTTTTATTATGCGCATACCCTGGAAACAGTTGAAGTAACGTAGGTGGTAACAGTCTAATGCCATTCAGTTTATATACATATGTATATCAAATTATTTAATATCAATATTAAATAACAATTACAATACAAAAGAGACATAATTGAACAGCTGCAATTAATGATTTGATTTGATTTGATTTGATTTGATTTGATTTGATTTGTCTTTGCTATTTCAATTGGATGTGTTCTGTGATTTCGGTTATTGCTTTTTGCAACGTCACAGTTTGAGCTGTGTGCAATTTCAATTTCATAGCACTTGCCACAAATATGTGGTTGCAGTTGCAGTAGGTGGCATTACATGATGAAGTCTCATCACTTGTTCTTTGTACGAATGAGTTCGAATCTATCAACGGCATAGACAAAGGTCTGACAATTTGTTGAGGCACTTGATAAAGGCATTTGCTGTGGCATAAACGTGGCCAGCACTTTAATTTGTAGTCTGTGTTGAATGAGTTTTCATATGTGCGAAAAACTTGGAAAAGTGTCGTTTCAAATGGGGACTAAAAGTGCATTAAATTGTTGTATCTGAGTTCAATTCTGGCTGCAATGAATGAATGACAATTATTGGCTTTGGCCTTGGCTTCTTCAAAGTACGCAATACGAGAAGAAAACTTTTGCCAACTGCCATCAGATGGTGGTAGATGGTCTTAACTTGGCCAAGTAAGTTGCTAAAGAGAGGCAGTGAGACGAGAGAGTGTGCGAGTGTGCGAGTGTGCGAGTGTGGGTGAGTCTCACATAGTTAGTTAGTTGGTTATTTGGGGTCGCATCCGTACGACTATTTGCCATTGCCATTCACAACGTGACTTTCCTTTGACTTGATGCTGCAACACAACAGCAGCTGGATTGTTGGATTGTTGGTGCCATGGCACACACAATGCATAACTTGTAATAACCCGCTGACCCCGACACTTTTATATACACATACACTCACACACACACACGTACTCACACACAATATACATGCAGATGCACTTAGAAGTCAAGCGGCGTTGGGAACTTGTTGGCAGCAAAAGCAAAATGTGGTTGAAAATGCACTCGAAACGAAAATGAAAATGAAATGTCAACTTACCACACGGCGTGCAACGTGGGGGCAGCTACTTTGATAGAATTGGGAACACGCTGCAGCTTTCTCTCTGTCTCTGTCTCTCTCTCTCTCTCTCTCTCTCTCTCTCTCTCTCTCCTTCGCTTGCACTCTCGCAAAAAAAATATAAATAAATAACTGCGAACAACAAATTATTCTCTGTGTTCTTCTTGCTCGTTCTTCTGTTGATTTCCTCTTAAGCTATCGTTGCTCTTCTGGTTGATTTCAGTTGGTTTTCAGTTTACAGTTTACAGTTTATTTGGCAGTAGACATTCCCTAGTTGGCAGTGAATCGGTGGGTTTTAGCTGTCGTCTCAGTTATTCATTTCGATTCAGTTTCTTGTCTCTTCGATTTCTTTAGCTTCTCGTTCTTCTTCACAGCTGTCTATATAGACTGCATTAAATAATTATGCACTTTAAAGAGCACAAACAAAAATACACGACCACAAGCACACACTCAGACACACACACACACGCAAACGATTGCAGGCAAATTTGAGTTTGTTGCAATTTTGTTGCCTACTTTTGAGCGCGCCAAATAACTTTGGCCAATTTGAAATGCACAACACGTAAACGAGCACACACATGCACACACGCACACACATCCACATCTACGCACACACTCACACTCACACTCTCTCACTCTCACTCTCACTCCCACTCAATATGTTTGTTATTTTCCACTTTGGCAAAAATAATTGCACAAAAAAAAAAAAAACATTTGCACATTTGTGCAATAAATATGCATTTGCTGCATTCACTTGCACTTTTTTTTTGTATGAACACTCTCAACTTTTCTTTGCACATTCACGCACGCTGCCAATCAAAAGTCATTCACTTTGCAACTGCCCCAACCTTCAAAAGTTATCAACAACAACAAGTGCAACAGCTACACACACAAATACAAAAAATATGCACAGCAAAAAAAAAAAAAAAACAATAACAACAAACACAGAGAAAAAAATTCGCTGATGATGCTGAGATTCTCCTTGTTGCTGTCACAGCTTCAGCTTTAGCTTTAGCTTTAGCTCCAGCTTCAGCTTCAGCAGCTGCTTCAATTGCTGCAACTGCTTCAACTGCTGCTGCTGACCGTTGGCCAGTAAGAGTTCAAATCTGCCAGACAGTTGAGATTGCTGCTGCTGTTGCTGCTGATGCTAATGCTGCTGCTGCCACTGTTGCTACTGTTGTTACTGCTGCTGTTACTGCTGCTGCTGCTGCTGTTGCTGCTGCTGCTGTGGCACGTCCATGCCGTTGGGTTGCTCGCTGGCAACTGACTCGAAGTCCGCCTTACGACCTCCTCTTATTAACGTCGGTGGACAACATTCTGCGCTTTCACGTTCGGGACATTTTATGCCCCTGTTGTTGGAAATTTCCCTGCTGTAATCGCGCTGTAAACTGTAGCTGTAATGGAGCTAATTTCCCCCGTCCAATTCGTGGTGGCACCAACACCTCCCATTCCATTCATTTGTCCGCCTTGCTCGCTCGCCTTTTGGCCAGGCATAAATTGTGTTTTGTTGATATTTTGATTTTAGACACTTTGACGCATCAATTCAAAGTTTCATGGCCTCACATTATGTTGCAATTTGTTGCAAATTGTTTGAGTTTCAAATTATTATTAATATTAATCCAGGTTGCGTCTAAAAATTACAAATTGCATTGATTTAGCGTAAAATGTTTTAGAATCTTAATTATATTTCAGTTGTTGATTATGTTTTTAAATATGTTTTAATTGACGTTGAATTCAATTTCATCAATAACATTTTAATTGGCAATTGAAATTTATTGATATTCCATTTAAATAAAATTAATTTAAAAATTATAAATTGTTGATTAACAAAAAAAGGTTTTTAACTTGAACTCTTATTTATTATAATTTTATCTTTCAACATATTGTGAAATTTTATTGGGTCTTTAGTCTTTAGTTGGAATATTAATGAATTGCTTTATCTTGGCTCAGTTTGTAACATATTTATTAAATTTATGTTTTTTTTTTTTTTTTAATTAATTTTCGAATTGATCAAAATATGTTTTAACTGGAGTTGAAATTGAATTCGTTAGAGTTGAAGTTACTTTAGGGGTTTTCTTTTTTATTTTTGACTTGTTAACGATTTTGTGAGTTGAGAAGTCTTCAGTTTCCGGTCTCCAGTCTCCGGTCTCCAGTCTCCAGTCGCCGGTTGAAAGTTAAATGCTCAAAGTTATTAAGTTTGTTACGAAACGTAACTGGTTAGCCACACTGCCGAGCTCAAAAGCAGCTGTCATCTATGGAGTAAAGTCCGACAAGCCGGCTTAGGCACCATATACTACATATGCCCGAATGCGTCTATTTCAGAGTGGCCCTGGATGGTTATGGTCTGGCTTATACCACATTGCTGTGGTCGCCTGCAAGTGACTCGCTTTTGTGTACGTCTCTTTCTCTGTCCCAGTCGCAGTCGCAGTCGCAGTCGCAGTCGCAGTCGCAGTCACATTCACAGTCGCCGGTACAGTTTTTATCTTCCTTTTAGCCAATGTCTGTCTGGCTAGTTGCTGCCTTTTTCCTACAGCTGTAGCGATGTAAGCCAACAACGGGCAAACAAGTTTACAAGCGAGCAACGCACAAAATCAAAACAAATACCACACGGCAATGGCAATGGCTACGACGCGATGGTGAGGATAAGGAGGAGAATGGCGATGGCGATGGCGATGGCGATGCTGATAGCAATAGCGACAGATGCAGATGCTACTGCAGAGGCTGGGATATGGATGTGGCAATGGAATACAGGCAACAATGAAAGCAGGCCTCAAATTACCAAAGGTGTGGGAAAAAGCAAGAGTTGCTAAGCTTCTTCTATGGTTGCGTAATCCCAGCTGAAATATCAACGGCAAATCTTGAGCAGAAACGAACAGCTGAAATCCAAGAGGAACTCACATTCTCAACAAGCCGCGGATTACGAAATACGCTTCCCCACGAAACTGATGATATCGCTTTGATATGTATATTCAAATTCGATTCGTATTAAGTAATAAATCAATGTCAAGTTACAGGCAGAAAGAGACAGACGACAGCTCCAACTCCAACTGAAGTCAATCTCATTGTTGAATGTCCACAGTGGTTAACGAAGATCACAGTTTGTAGTCCGCCTGCAAGGCAATAAAACAAAGGCAATGCACAGGTGAGAAGGAATAATGAACAAAAATATGTAGAAAAGATAACAAAAACATTCAGAGCTAACACCTGAACATGTTGAAATGCTCAAGTGTTGAACTTTCGCTTAAATTAGGCTATACAAAGTGAGCAGACGTTGAGACTTTGAGTATACATCTAAAGTATTGGTTACACTCTTAACAGCTCGCAGTACTTTTTGGGAAATCGAAGACAATCGAATACTCGTAGCTTATGCGTTAATCAATCCATGGGAATCGCTTGGAAAGGCGCCCACTTGCGAGCTAATCAATGAGAATTTTTGCCGCCTTGCCTGACTTGTCTTTTATTTCTTAACTGCACTTTTCTAATGGCTTTGGCATTAAATGAGCCCTGCAGCTACTGTGCCTCTTGCCAGCTTTTGCAGCCTGCCGGCTGTATGTAGCCTTCGTTAGCGCAGATTGTTAGACGAACAATTGCTGACTACTGAGAGACTGAGAGACTGAGGGACTGAGAGACTGAGGGACTTGTGAAGGGGTGTTATGGTTATGGCACACTGGGTCTGCGTCTGTCTCTCCTTCTGGCTTTGGCTCTGGTTATGCCACTGCCACTGGAACTGGGTCTAAGGCCCACTTAGACATATGTAGCTATTGGTAGGATGAGGTGGCAGCTTGGGCTAAGGCTGTGGCTGAGGCTGATGCTGATGCTGATGCTGAGGCTGAGACTGGCGACGTCGAGCTCACTTCAGAACTATTTCAATAAGCGTAACGTTATGTACGCGCATTGTCCTTCACCCTGTTTTCTCGACTGTCGACTGTCGACTGTCGACTGCCGACCGCGTTCGTTGTCGAATGTCATTGCATTTTGCTTTCATCCTTTCGCTTTTGTCATCCTCATTCTTATGCTCATCCACATCCACATCCACATCCACATCCTTATTCTCATCGTCGTCATCGTCGCTGTCTTCGTTGTCGTTCTCGTTGCCTACATGCAATTTACTGCGTTTTACATTTTACATTTTGCGATTCTCATTTTGATTTTGGTCGAGATTCGCTTACCGCTGCTGTCGCTTCACACAACGTTGCTGCCTCTGCCTCTGCCTCTGCCATTGCTGCTGCTGCTGCTGCTGCTGCTGCTGCAGCTTCCGTTTCCGGTGTGTGCACTGCGCCGTGACGCTTTGTTGATTGTCAGCGACCTTTCTGCCTCCTTGTCTGCCATCTTTAACATGCTCTCACTCTCACTCCAACACACACTCCCACTCACACTCCCACTCACACTCCCACTCACACTCCCACTCACACTTTCATTCCCACTCACACTCTCACTTCCAGTGCCTTCTCTGACATGTGTCAAGTGGCGACCAGAGTCGAAGGCGTTAGAAAACTCCCCCTTTAAGTGTCGCACAGCAACTTCTAGAATCTAGAGCCTCAATTCTTAACAGCGACACCTTGCACCAATCAACAACCGACTCTGTCTACGGTCGTTGCGACTTTAACTTCGACTTTTCAGCCACAGCCACACAGCCACATCCACTGGCTGAGTAATGCCAACAATGCCATCGATATGTCCGGACAAATCAAACAAAAACCAAGCGTAGCAACATTTTTTCCACTTTTTTTCCTTTCTTTCCTCATTTCATTTTTATATTTTTATTTTTTTTTTTTTGCCTTTTCCGCACGCCCGCGCTAGACTCAGCCGTTTTCGGTAAGTAGGTCAGTAGCAATATTTTTATTGACCGAGGGTTGGCCACAAATATTAGCCAAATGTTAAGGTTTACATTTCTATTTATATATTTTTAATTTTGATTTTAATTTATTATTTTAACTATAATAAATAATAAATATTTTTAATACAATTATTTGTAATCTTCTATTACGAATATTTAAGTGTTTTGTGGTTTCAACTTTTAGAACAAATTCATAGACGATATATTGTAAGAAGCCTTAAGTTGGAAGAAAAAGAGTTGAATGTGCTATCTGTCACTAGATGGCGCCAGAACAGCATTCGCAGAAGTGCCCTATTAACGTAAATAGTTTCTTAAATATATTATGTGTTAAAGCCTTAAGTATTAATATATTTAAGCTTATGTATTTAAAAAGAAAGAAGATATGCCAATTTGCAAATTAAATTGATATCAATTTCATTTATTTATATTTTATTTATTTAATGTGAGTCAAATAAAATATTAATTTACATTTATAATAAAATGCAAAATCGAATTATAAATTATATCAATTAACAAATTAATGTCTAAGTGACATACAATTTTGTTATTAAACTTAAAAGTTAAAAAAGAGAGAGAAATAGACATTATTAAATTTGTCCTTCATTTCATAGATTTTACAAATCGTTTAATCTGTTATATTTACAAATGAAATGAATTATTAATAAATGTTCTGCAAATTAAAAAACTATGGAATAGTTGACTTAATAGTTATTTAATTTGATTACTTATACTATATACGCATTAACAATCAAATGTTTCATTTGGCAACTGTATAAAATTAAATCAGAGAAGAGAACAACATACAAGAAATACAGCCCATTAGAGTGGGCTAACTCGTAGTATTGTTGACGTTATTGCTGTTGTCTTTTGGCACTCCTCTGTCTGCTCGAATGCCTGTCTAACGTTCCCCGCCCGCAACTGCTTCTTCTTGGCCTTATTGGGTGTCATTCTGCGTCTTTACCTTCAATTCTTATGCTTCATCGCTTGAAATTTCAGTGGGGCTCAGTCAACTGGCTTTGTTCTGTTCAGTGCTCACTTCAGACTTGAAACCTTTAGCCGAAAAATGCCTTGACGCAGCGTGTTCTACATTTTAAGAGCGCCATAGATTAGCTTGACTATTAGCAACCCCACCACATTCTATGCCTAACCCACCTATTTTCTCTAAGCATAGCATCAACCTCTATCTGTCGCACTGACTCTGCCTCAGCCCCAGTCCCAGCCCCAGTGCCAGTCCCAGTCCCCGTCCCTGCCTCAGTTTCAGCTTACATCATGCAGTGGCAAGTGGGAAAGCGATGGCGAAGGCGATGGCGATGGCGATGGCGAAGGCGAAGGCAGATGCTCGAGATACTTAGATGTCTTCATAGACTATGCTATTATCATTGTCATTCTCGTTGCCATCTTTCTGTCATGTTTCGTAAATTGAGCTGCCACTGTTGCATATCCGTCAGTTGAACAGATGGATTATGTGGCAATAATTAAGAGGCATATAAGAGTTGCATGAACAGCATGCACCCAATCCCATCCAATTATGAAAAATCTGTGGCATTTTCTGTCTTCAATTCATTTTCGCTCACTATCAATTTCATTATTCGAAGCATCCAACATTCTGATTGACCAGCCGATTGCCAATCACAGCACATTCCAAGCCACAGGAATTACAAGGCTTAGGCGAACAATGGTCGCTTAACTGCGTAGTGTGTAGAGAATTCTTTGCCTCTTTTGTCATTGAGCTGCAACTCAATTTCAAATACTCGCATTTATGCTCAGCCTGATTCAATGGTTATGAATAGAACACCCATTTGGGTATTAAGTGGTAAGCTGGCGAATCAAAGTAGTTTGGATGCGAGTCCGAGTAGCTTCCAGCTTATTTTTGAAGTTCTTACATGAATAATTAACCAACTACATAGAAGGAATGGAACAGTCGAGTGTACACAACTGCGGAATACCCAGTAAACGTATTTATGCAACTGAACTGAATAACTCAAAATAACTCATTATTAAAAGTAAATGCAATACACTCGTTTATGTTTAAGTTGTCAGATATTTGTACGCTCTAAAAAAAGTTATTTGTTTTCGTTTAAATATTTTAATATTTAAATTTTTACATTTTTATTTATATATACATATATTTATACATATTATATATATTATTGTATTAAATATTATATTATTTTATTATATTTACATTTATTTTTTTATTTTTAACCTTGCACAACATTCTACACATTCTAAAGTGAAAAGGAAACATTTCATTATAAATTAAATGTTTTAATAAATTGCTAATTTATCCAATCAATACTAAATTTATGCAATATTAAGAATTATTATAGTATTTCTATCTTTTAAATGCTTTTTTTTTCATGTCTACAAATGAGAATACGAACAGATGAACATAACTTTGGCGACTCAACTGTCAATGCTTCGTCATAGATGACTTATTCCACCTGTTGCGTATAATGTCACTAAGTTAGTACACTCTTGTTACAGGGTATAATTACTATTAAATACCCTCTAACAAGTTGAAAATTGTTGATTTATCAATTCTTTAATCCGATTAACGTAATGTGCTTGTATTGTTGCGAGAGATGAAAACAGAAGGCGCTTATTGACTTCAACTGGCCAACACTCGCAGCTAACTGGACAGGATAGAACAGGACAGGACAGGAGAGTAAAGGCCAGAACACACAATAACAATTGTATTGCTCATACAAGCGGGGTAAAGGCAATCCAATCCGTCAGTCTTAGTTAGCCACAGAGACTGGGCACGAGTATCAAAGTCAGAGTTAGACAACACATTGTGTCCAGGACTAATTGCCTGTTCGCTTCGCCCTGGCGTCACTTTCTTGTTACTTGCCGGTCCCGTTGACGATTACTCATTGTTCAATCTGGTTGTTGAATGCTTTAATTACATTTGTTTTGCCAATTAAAAGGAATACGTAACACGTAACACGTTTCACGGAAGGTGAAAGAGTCCGTTTCTCGCATAGCGGTCATGGCCATTCCTAATTGTTCGTACATTGACCTCGACACTCACCGGTTGAGTGGATGTGCCCCTAAAAAAAAGTATGCTAAGAGCAGCTCTAACACTAAAGACGAACGTTCACTTCTCACGCAGGACATGCTAAATCTCTGCCAGTTCACTTTCCCGTTCGACAGTCGTCAGTCGACATTCGACATTCGACAGTGGCGGCTACCAACAAGAGTGTGTGTTGACGCACTTCTTCCTCAGACACCTCACTCCGCGGATAATTTGCACCACACAGCTGCGTCGCAGCCTTTGAGAAATTAATGCGTTCATTGTTTGCGCCATTGCTGTGGAATGATGTCGCACAGTGGAGCAAATGCTCGTATAAATAAAAGAAAAATAAATAATTGTACAATCGAGTAAGCTAGACTCTGAAATGCCCGCTAGTTAGCAAGAAAGTAGTTAAAGAAAATCAAATAAATAAATAAATAAATAAATAAATAAATAAATAAATAAATAAATAAATAAATAAATAAATAAATAAATAAATAAATAAATAAATAAATAAATAAATAAATAAATAAATAAATAAATAAATAAATAAATAAATAAATAAAGAAATAAAGAAATAAATAAATAAATAAATAAATAAATAAATAAATAAATAAATAAATAAATAAATAAATAAATAAACAAATAAATAAATAAATAAAGAAATAAATAAATAAATAAATAAATAAATAAATAAATAAATAAATAAATAAATAAATAAATAAATAAATAAATAAATAAATAAATAAATAAATAAATAAATAAATAAATAAATAAATAAATAAATAAATAAATAAATAAATAAATAAATAAATAAATAAATAAATAAATAAATAAATAAATAAATAAATAAATAAATAAATAAACAAATAAATAAATAAATAAATAAATAAATAAAATAATTAATTAATTAATTAATAAATAAATAGATAAATTAATAATTTTGTAAATAAATAAATAAAAAATATAATGTGTGCTTCTGCATAAAATTATTGTACCCCCGGTACAGAGTATTAAAACGAACCAGATTTTAAAATTGAATCATAATTCAATTTACTTTGAGCGTTGCGTTAATTTTGTTTGGTTATTAAAGATGTGCTGTCGTCCACATTGAATATTATGAAAGTAAAAGAAGAAAATTGTTAAAATATAATATTAATCAAATAAAATAAGAATCCATCTGAATAATTATAATCTATAAGATTCCGAACAGGTACCTGCTTTTCAGAAGAATAGAAATGATTGAAGCAAAAGTTTTTCAATGATATTAAACTTGAAAATCGCTTGTCATTGTCATTAACTCGGAATTCAGAAGACAGAATTCAAAAATTTCACAATAAAATTGCATATTTGAAAATTGTAAACTATGCAGCATTGTTTTTTGCCCACTGTGATATCGTTTGGAACAACTTCATTACCAGGCTGGTGCGTAGGCTGAGATTTATTCAATTTAATTTCAAATCGGCGTCAATGGGCTGCTGTTTCTGCGATGTGAGATGTGCCTGCTGCTTTGTGTATAGTATATATAGAAGGCGAGAGATGAGAGCAGGCTGGGGGTGAGAGATATAGGAAATAGAGTTCAGGCCCAAAAGGCATGTGATTAAAAATTGTTTACAAAGTTCATTGACACGCACAGTCGAGGCGACGTCGCTGTTGGCGTTGTTGGCGCTGTCGGAAGCCATTTGGCAACGTGGAGCAATCAAACACTGCCTAGCAATTTGCTGCCTATTTTTTTGGGACAGCTGTAATTGATTTTAGCCCAACAGAATGCCTCAACCCATATACAGATCCATGTGTTATTCATACCCAGTGTGTGTGTGTGTGGGTGCGAAAAGTGAGGAAAAACCCAACACACATTCGTAAAAAGTTTGTCCTAGTTTCTAGTACTTGTACTCATACGCATAAGCATACTCGTACTCGTGTTGCGAACACAACAAATTGCTGTAGATAGTGCGTTTTGATAATGTCAATCACGAAAACACGTCCAGGCCAGAAGTGAGCATCAAAATCTTTAAAATCTTCCGCAACACTGCAAACATTTAAAGAATTAAGAATTACATGTATCCAACATATAAATATACAAAGGTGAATAGTTTAAAATAGCATTTCAACTGTAATAATTTGTATCTCTTACAATTCGTATATTATTAAGTATATAAACAAACAACATATTTATTTTCATTATTTATTTATATTTATTACAAATTCTATATGTATCTAAATTATTTGAAAATAATATTTAAATTTCTTATAAATTGCCAAAAACGTGTATAAATTATTACAATTGTTAGAAATATGCACTAGGAAGATCTTAATATAATATAAATAGTATATATAGTTGTGCCGATTTCTTAGGGAGTTCCCATCGTTGTCCTAGATTGAATGTCCTTATTGAATCAGAACTGAGACTTAACTCGGTCCTCTCGCCTTTCAACCAAATTCCTCACAATCATTTTGATTTGAAATCCAGAGTTTTTATCCAGCGAAGATTCAGCCGAAATGTTAATAAAATTGTAAATTGGTACATGGTTCCCCTTTATTGATTGCCTCAATTATCCTTTACATTTGTTTTCCTTTTTTTAGTGAGGGACTGACAGGCGTTGCGACTTAGCACTTAGCACTTAGGCAAATCAAATCCAACAGAACTATCAGGTTATTCCAAGTATACCATATCTTTGAATCTTGACAAGCCTATTATTTATATTGTCACAATCACCAACTCCACTTTTAGCAAATGTTATTTTTGTTGTTCCTATTGTTGCGTCTGTTGTCTGTCACGGCGCATATCATTCATACGCCCCGTCGTCACAGCTGCTACAAGCCAAAGTAACGTTTTCAAAAAAATCGAATAGGAAATTGAAATTGAGGCAGCTGTAAAGATATTCGCCTGTCAATGATCTTCATTTTTCATATTTTCTCGAGGCGGGGATTATTAATATTTATATTTTACTGTCAGTCGCTTTGCGTTTGCCCTTTCTTTTTTTTTTTTTTTTTTTTGTTGTCGCTTTCCTTATGTCCTTTCTTTTTGTATACTTACCACTTCGTTGTCTGGGCGATAAATAGCGGACATAATTGTCGCAGTCGCCGCCCCATTGAAACCCCGAGCAGCCGCATGCCGTTGGCAGTTGGCAGTTGGCAGTTGGCAAATGTTTTTGATTTACTTAACGGCTGCTCGACAAAAACCGAGTCCCATTCCCATTCCCATTCGCAAGCCCATTCGGTGACCCATTCCCGGTCTAGGTCCTGGTCCTGGCCCCAGTTTCAGTTCCGCTTTTATTCCCAGGCTCAGTTCGTGGCCCAGACGCCAGTTGACCCAATTTTGCACATTGTTCCTGTTGTTGTTATTGTTGTTGTTGTCGTCTGTGGTTAACTGCTTAAGGAATAATTCATTATGTATTTGGTCGGCATGTCACTTAATTTGAGTAGCTTTCTCCATCCCCATTTACCCCTCCCCGCTTGTCCATCGTCAGTGATGCGGGCAATTTGCCTGCAAACTAATTGTCCACGTTGGAAATCGATCAAGCCTCTCTCTAACAGTCCCTCCCCCATACACACACACACACAGAGAGAGAGAGAGGGAGAGAGAGACACAGGGATATGGCGACCACTCTGTTCATCCTCTCCACCCACGTTACCCCCCTTTGACCCCACTCGTGGGGCAGCTGTTTACGTGTTTTATATTCAAGTAAAATTGTTTATTTGCGTTACTTTTATGGGTTTCGTCGTTGACAGCAATTTGTTTGCCTACGAGGGAAGTCTGACCAGAAACAGTTACTTCCATTTGCCTCTGTTGCCGCTGCTGTTGCTCTTATGTTTATTGTTGCTGTTGTCTTGCCGATTGTTGTTGTTGTTGTCATCAATCGCTGGGTTTGAAGCATTGAAGTGGAGAGTGAAGTGAGCCCAAAATACTGATAGAGTGTGCAGGAGAGAGTGGATGTAAGAGATAAAGAGAAAGAAGGAGTGAGAAAGAGAGAGAGAAAGGGAGTTAAAGAGAAAGGGAGAGAAAGAGAGAGAAAGAGAGAAAAAGGCAAAGAGAGCGAGAGATGAAGAGATAAAGGGAGAGATAAAGAGAGAGAGAGAGAAAAATGAGCTAAAGAGTGAGAGAGAGAGATAAAGAGGGAGAGAGGGAGAGTTAAAGAGAGAGAGAGACATAAATAGTGAGAGAGAGAGAGAGAGATAAATAGTGTGAGGGAGAGAGAGAGAGAAAGAGTGAGCTAAAAGAGAGAGAGAGAGAGAGAGAGAGAGAGAGAGAGAGAGATAAAGAGAGAGAGAGGGCGAGAGAGAAAGAGTGAGCTAAAAGAGAGAGAGAGAGAGAGAGAAAGATAAAGATAAAGAGAGAGAGAGGGAGAATTAAAGTGAGAGAGGGAGACATAAATAGTGAAAGAGAGAGAGAGAGATAAAGAGAGAGAGAGAGATAAAGAGAGAGAGAGGGAGAGATAAAGAGAGAAAGAGAGAGAGAGAGACATAAAGTGAGAGAGAGAGAGAAAGAGAGATAAAGTGAGAGAGAGAGCGAGAGAGAAAGAATGAGCTAAAGAGTGAGAGAGAGAGAGAGGGAGAGTTAAAGTGAGAGAGAGACATAAATAGTGAGAGAGATAAAGAGAGAGAGAGAGAGAGAGAGAGAGAGAGAGAGAGAGATAAATAGTGTGAGGGAGAGAGAGAGATAAAGAGAGAGAGAGAGAAAGAATGAGCTAAAGAGTGAGAGAGAGAGAGAGAGAGAGAGAGGGAGAGTTAAAGAGAGATAGAAGGAGTGAGAAAGAAAGAGGGAGAGTTAAAGAGAGATAAAGTGAGAGAGAGATAATTAGTGAGAGAGAGAGAGAGAGAGAGAGCGAGAGAAAGAGAGAGACAGAGATAAAGATAAAGGGAGAGAAATTAATATTTATAAAATAGAAAAACACACTCCAATATTTACGGAGAAATATATTAATAATATATGAGTTCCCTTTGTTTCAAATATATATATTTGACTTGTTTATTCTGAGTTCCAATGCTAACAAGTAGAGCAGTCGAGCGCACACGACAGTATAGTACCCTGTACAGTTCTCTATAATATAATCTAGTCGGGCAATTCTTTCAGTATATCTCAATTTGTTCATGGAGTTCACTTGCGCGCCAATATTTCAAATGCAAATGCTTATTAGGATAATCATAGATCTTGAAGGACACGCTTCTCATATCTTATTAAGAGCTGTCTACAGAGCATCTTGTAGTCGAGCACGCTCGACTAGGGCATCCTTATATCGTATATAGATATTTAAGCAAGTGTCTTGCACTTTCAACTCAATTGACCCCATTTAATTCACTTGAAATGAATTTGAATCCGTCATGAAATACACGCTAATTTTCCACTCAATTTTGGTTATGGTCTTACCATACATTTAAGGACATACTATTGAAGCTAATTGGCATTTCAGATACACACACACACACACACAAACGCACACACACGCACACACAAGCACACGCACACACACAGCTCTGCAGCTCTGATTGCTATCTCCATTTTCATAAGCTTGACGGAAGTTGTTTCGCTTAATAGTTGCACTTGTTGTTGTTGTATTTCTTGCTGTTGTTGTTGTTGTTGTTGTTATTATTGTTGCTGTTCTCGTTGCTGTTGTTAACCTTCGTTGAGATGCTTCGACGGCCTTCAATCTGCCTCCTTGTCGCATCCAATTAACTTTGTTTGCCTAATCAGAATGCAACGTTCATACGCCGTACATCGTCCTGTTGCGAGTTCCTTACTTCGGTTCAGCGCTTGAACTGGGACTTGGCCGGGGGTCTCGGACTGGTCGTAGTCGTGGGTCAGCCATGTCTGGTGTTGCCCTTGCTGAGCTGAGCGGCGTGCGTGTCAGGACTTTTGCCAGGACTCTTGCTTAGTCGTCATACGCTGCCAACTACAAGTCTGGCCTTGTCCGTTTTATGGACTTTTATTAAATACACGCACACTCTCCCAGACAAACACACTCACACACACGCACACACACGTGGAAAGGACTCTATCCCAAAATAGTTCAACTTTACGCTGTCTCAGACGGCAGACAAGGCTCGGCATGAGTGTGTAGAACTGAATTGCGTCCACTTTGAGGCTTTGCCTTTTTCTCTGCCTTTTCCCTTGCCTTTGACCTCACACCCAGCTCCTCCGTTACCACACATTTCCATTTATCGCCAACTTGACCCACTTTTATGTTCTTTTTCTCTTTACGTTTTTTGTTTTTGTTTGTCTTTTCGGCAAACTCTATCTCTCTATTACTCTGTGTATGTGTGTGTGTGTGTGTGTGTGTGTTTGTGTGTGTGGGTGTGTGGGTACACGCATTCAAGTCGAGCATTTTCTTTGACCGCAGGTGCAGTAATTGCCATTTTCCGCGAAAATGCGATTATTTCCTTTGCGTTGCCTTCAAATGGAGGAAGCACAAAGAGAACCGAGAACTTTGTGGAATAACGCAACAATTTAATAAATAAGTTTGCATACACACACAATCTATGAGTGTGTGAGTTTGAAATAATGTCAATTCTGAGAAAAATTGTGCAAAGTCCATTGGGCAATGGGGGGATGGACGGATGAAGGGGAAGTTCGAATTCAGAATCTTTAACAACAAACACGAGTTTGGTTTGCATGTGTAAACATGTATAATTAATTGGATTTTTGCTTTGATATTTGCGTTATTTTTGTGCACCACTTGATCGATTCACCTGCCTTCAATCAACCACCTGAAAGTGCCCCTGCCCCTGCTGCTGGCCCTTCTCCTGCCACTGCCACTGTCTGACTTTCTGCTTCTACTTAGTATGCTCCTCTCAGTGGGGTTGCAACTTTTGCGTAGTTTCCTTACACTTTGTTGTGTTATGTTTTATTTCCGTTTTGTTTCCTTTGGTTTATTCAACTCGTCATTGTTTTTGTTGGTGGCCTCGGATGCCGTGGGGATAAACATGCTCAAAGGACGTGCACCACAGGCCTCGGGCAACAGAGGTTCCAAACAGCAGTTTCAACGGGGGCAGCCAATCAATAGACAAACGGCAAGCGACAATGGACACCGAACACCGGACACCGGACAGACGGCAATCGACAATTGAATTATTTGTGAGGCAGCGGCACCATTAACTAATGACAACAGCGCGACTCCTTGTTGCATGTCGATTAAAAGTTCGCAATTTGTCAATTCTGAACTCAAGTGGCAAGAGGATGTCTTTATAGTGTGTCATGAAATATTTAAATGCGAAACTGAAATTCCCAAAATATCCACGAAACATGCAACATGCAACATGCAGCGTGCAACATGCAGCATGCCTGCCTCAATTATGCACATGCCAATTGGAGTGTTGCATATGCCAATTAAATCCGAACTCAACTGCAACCTGCAACATATAAGCTGCCCCCTATTGTCTGCCAGCTGCCTTATGCCTCATGCTCCATGCCCCATGCCCCATGCCAGCTGCCAGCTGCCTCATGCCACCTGCAACCGCTTGTTGCGGCTCCCAGTCCACCCATTTGATAAGCCTTTCAACGTATTGGCCTGGGTATTTCTCAGATACAAATAAACAGCTGCAGCTACAGATACAGATATAGATACAGATACAGATATATATATATATATATATATATATATATATATATATACATATATATATATATATATATATATATATACAGACATAGATATCTTTGTTTATACATTTATTGGAATTGATTGAATATGAACTTTGATTTGCTATAAGTCGACTAATTGCCAGAATCTTTTGTGGCATTTATCGCTGACCATTCACTTTATACTATTCACAGTTCACTATTCACTATTCACTATTCACCATTGACAGATTATGAATAAATACCTATTAAGTACTCAAATGCACGCTGCCTTCGCTGTCGGACGATTTACATCAATTGAACGACAGCAGCCTCAATTAATCAGTGCCTTAATTTGGCAGGCTTTAAAATCACAGCAGAGGACAGTCGTATTGTTGAGTAAACGAAAGGATAATACTTAATACTTAAGCTCTGGCCAAGGGTCAGTTGTGTGCTGTGTGAGATGGGGGAGTGAGCAGAGAGCAGAGAGAGGAGAGCAGAGAGCAGAGAGGAGCGAACGAGCTGAGTGTCCAATTCTGCCGCATTTATGTGCATAATTTAGCGAGCTCTCCACATTCGCATGTAAATGTGCCTCAGGGCCGTTGCACACGCCACACGCCACACACCACACACCGCACACCACACACGACACACAAGCCGAACTGACTCTTGTTGTTGTTGTTGTTATTCTCGTTGTTGTCGTTGTTTTCACTTGTTGTCACTGTGCACATATTTTAGTGAGGCGGCTTCATTGTCTCGTCCTGGTTCTGGTTCTAGTTCTGGTTCTGGTTCTGGTTCTGCAGTGCTGCTTCTGCTGCTGCTTCTGGCGCTGCTTCTCTATTTGCGTCTCCTTTCGGCTCTCTGGTCGTCATTTTGTCGCCCACGCTCAATTTGTCAGTCGCTCACACGTAGCGTGGTCAGTACTCAATGTGGCCAAGAGAGTGGGGCATGTAGTTGGCTTTGGGGTTGTCGTCATTTTTTTTTTTTTTTTCGTGCTCATTTCGTTTTGTCACTGGCTGCACATTTCTATTTCTATTTCTATTTCTATTCATTTCAATTGTACTCATTCACGAAGTAAGCAAAATTAAAGTACGTGCCCCTTTTGCAATGCAATGCAATTTTTATTGAGTGCAACTCAGGGTGAGCATGAGAGCAAGGACAAAGCTGAGATGCAGATAGTGATGGAGATGGAGATGGAGATGGAGATGGAGCTGGAGACTAAGAAGGAGTTGGAGATGGCGCATCGTAAAAAGTAAAGCATCTGGTTTAAAGTTCAAGCTGCTGACCAGCGACAAACAGCTGTCGTCCAGCTGCTTTGCATCCCAGCTGCAGGTGGGGATCTCTATCTGCATTATTTCTACAAAATATTCATTAACCTGATATTCATTAAAATGACGCCGCCTCGTTAGCTTTAATGGCGCCAACGATGCCAACGATGCCAACGATGCCAGCGATGCCAGCGATACCAGCAAACCAGTGTCGTCATCTTTACCATGTTATAATCATTACGCACATACATACATAAGGGTCGCTCTGAGCGAACGAGGAACAAGTAGCAAGGAGAACGAGAAATGAGCTACCAGAGTATTTAGGGCAGTTGGGAGACAGACAGACAGACAGACAGACAGACAGACAGACAGACACAGGCCACAGCCAACATCCAAGATGCAACAGGCAACAGACAACAGGCAAGAGACAACCAACAGTCAGTTATCCCACGTTGCAGTTGCACATTTCTCATTTATGTATGTGCCACACGGAGGTATCAAAGTCAACAGTAATTGCTTTTGTCAATCTTGCAACTTTCGCCACTTTGTCAACACAAATGTTCAGTGTCAGTTCTCCAATTCTCCAATTCTCTAGTTCCATTTGTTGATATGAACAACACATATTGATAACAGAGATAACATAGTTAATGTTGCTTCTATAGGTAAAACATACACATATTTCACATTTACAATTTACAATTCACAATTCACAATATTACTCTATTAATGAAATGCGTCCGTCGGGTGAAGCTAACATTTATAGACCCTGTACCTGAACAAGCATGTAAGGAGTATAAGGTTATGTAAAGCAGTAGAAGCGTTTGTTGTAAGCAGTAGAAGCGTTTGACTATACTACGAAATACCCTGTATTCAGTTAACGCATAGCTCAGACACATTGCAGGCAACACACGCTAGATGGCGCTAAATGATCTGTCATATTGAGAGTACTAGCGTATTATGCTTTTCTTATGCTCGCCCATTTGCAATGGCAACAACTTCACTTGCGAGTTAAGAAATGTTATGAAAAGGCAAAAGAGCACTGCTATTTAATAAAGAAGCGTTATCTAAGTTTGCTTTATATTTAGATGGACTCACTTAATGTAGGGCAATGGGATAGCATCTCAGTGTTGATTTTCATTCCTGTGGCCGCAACATTTTATAATTAATTTTTCTATTTTCCTACACCATTCAGGTATTTGTAATTATTGCAGCTCTTTTCCTTTTCAATTGATTATCAAGTCAGCTGGCAGAGGTTAGATAATTGAAGCAAACCGAAAAAAGCAAAGCATAAATTACCTCAACATAAACGAGGAAGGCGCGCTTAATGAAGCAAAGCAAAGCAAAGCAAAGGAAGTGCATTTGATAGGAATCTTTTGCAAAATATACCACAAGACTTACGCACTGCCATCCCTTTGAGGCTTTGGCTTTGCCTAACAAAATCAAGATACATTAAATTGAAAGCATAATTTGTATATGTTTACAAATGTAGCTGAGAGACAGAGACAGTCAGACAGAAAGAGAGTCAAGCAGATAGGCAGACCATTCATTTAACCGGAAGTAATCGCTTCACAAAGGAAGCGCAAATCTGAGCAAATGTCAATCCAACACAGATGCAGAAAACCTGTTTCTTTCCCATGGTACTTTTAGTCTGGATAAATATAAATATGATACGTGTGAAATTGTGCTAATACTCGACTCACACTCTCTCTCACAGACCATTCTCTGCTCTCTACTCGGAGCATACACCTAAAAGTAAATGCTTTTCATGCGGTTTTCACGTGTTGACGGATTCCGTCTGATGCCAGACAGTCGCTTCGCTTCTCGTCTATGCCAGAAAGTTAATTAACAATTGCCAGCAACAGATTATATGTTTAATGTCTGCAAATGTGCTCGTCTTTCCAAATCACATTTCCCCATTTCACAGTCTCTTCCCCCTCGCCACGCGCCACTCGCCACTCGCCGCACAGCACCCAGCATCCTGAGAGATCCCAAATGTCAGATTTATTTTGAAATCCTCGTGAAAATATCTGTTGATGTTTCGAAAGGTAAACGAGCGAATCTAATTCAGAAATGCATTTCATTTTATACCCTTGCAAAGAGTATTATACGTTTGTTCAGCAAAATGTAACGCATCGAAAAAGACGTCGTAGATCTCATTAAATATATATATATATATATATATATATATATATGTAACCTTGATCAGCATGTGCAGCTTAGTCGATAGCCAGCTCTCAGCTTTGAAGCTGTCTTGATGAGTCTTGGTGCAGATCTGTCGCTCTGTTGCAAGTCTCACTTGAGTCAGATCGGTAGACACCTTAGTTGTTTCTTGAAAAGAAAGAAAGAAGGCGATCAAATCTTCGGTGTGTCGAACTTATCTGTGTTGTTGCTTTAATTAATTTTGTATAATTCCAAATGTGAAAAGTCTTCATATGCTGCAAAGTCTTTTGCTGCGTTATAAACACACACATATACATATGTATATATGCTAACCACTTATGACAGGCATTTCATTTGAGGGGGAAGTCTATATATATTGTATATATTATGTATATGGAGTCAGCAGAACTTGAAGTATCCTTGGACAAAAGAACATGGCGTTAGTTCCTGATTGCCAATCAAACAGTTGTATATAAGTCGAACGATTTATTTCCACTTATTTCTATTATTTCAATAACATTTATTATTTATATATAAGTATGTATATGCGCACTCAAGCACCCCCACTTTCAACACCCTACCTGACCCTATATATACATGCAAACATACCTATGCGTGTGTGTGTGTGTGTGTGTGTGCGTGCGTATTCAAACAAGAACAACAACTTTGCGACTTTTGAGTGTTTTTGGCTACATGTTGACGCTTGTGAAAGGTGTGACAATATTTACAATGCGATGTTAATTGAATTTAATGTGTAAATGTATAAATGTGTAAATGTGTGAATGTGTGAATGTGTAGGGTAAAAGGCACTCGGTGTGCATGTGTGTGCCTTTTTTCTCAATTATCTGCTTAAGTAAATTTGAAACACTCTGAAACCGCGATAAATGCGCTGCTTTAAGCTTTCATATGCAAAGAGAATTTTCTATCTTTCATTCAATTATTCATATACATACTAAAAAATTTGTTTGCTTTTCAAATTTTCATTAACATAAAGTACTATATTTACCGTTGCTAGGGAAATGTATTGATGGTGACAACATTATCCATAAAATTTCCCAAACAGTTAACATTGGTTCGAGTCTTTGATAAATCAGGTCTTTCATAGACAGGCACCTTAGCATAGAAAATGCTCAAAAGTTTGTGGCTAAACTCACCATGGAGCGCACAAAAGTATGCAACAGTTTATCAGCTAGCGCCCTCTGTGGTTTACTGAACTGAAACCCAGTTGAGTGTGGACTGTGAGCAAGCCGTTTCATTTAGTTTTGTTCGCTATAAATCTAAATTACAAATTTCCCAGTTTCGACAAGCAGTGTACTGCTTTCAGCAGCAGCCCTAAAAGTATGCTACCATTTTAATTGTAAGCCATAGCAATCTTGCACTCATATCCCATGTGCCGTTTGGGTGAGTCGACCATTTGCAGGCCACGCGACGTATGAGTAATGTGGACAATCAAGCAGTGCGAGTTTGTCTCTACTGCGTAGCCAGCGCAATTCCGCCTGTGATCACCGACCTATGGTAACTATTACTTTTGCGGACAATCTATTGCGTCGGGTGCACTTGTCATTGGCCGTTTGTTTGCACATTTAATATATGGAATTCTTGGAGCATGAATACCGAATAAACGCACGTCATCTGCACCCGTTCTCCGTTGATAAGATGAGCAGATAAAGATACATTCCGGACGTGCCACTTCCTTGGATACCTTCAACTCTCGGCAATGGCCAGATGGTTATTGGCCTCATGGCACCAATCGTGGCGCGTGGAGTGGAATCGGAAATGACAGTTATATTGCATTGTTTCACTCCTTTATGGGGCGTTGCGCCAAGTGGAAGTTGTGCACCACTTGATCAAATTGTTCAGTGATACCACATTGTTTAGTTATCGTTCACACTTGATTGAGACCGGAACCGCACTTAAAACATCAAGCCCAACCGGAAAATTACAATCGAATGATCCAATAAAGATGTCGATAAGATTTGAGACCAAAATACATTAACCGAAGAAAGCAATTACAATTGAAATGGAATTAAGTGCTTAATAAATGGTCAGCACAATACGATAATAAAATATTGATTTTGATAACACAAATAATCAAAGAAATTAACCCTCTAAATGTATATTCCTACATTATTATCTATGCACCAACAACAAAGTCTATATATTTTGATAGATTTAAGTAAAAAATTTAATAAAATGGCATAAAATACATTTTACAATTTATTTATATATTTAATTAGCTTAAAATTGAATTAAATTTAATGCAGACATTTGTTGTGACTTTGAAAGTATGTTCGAAAAATGCACAAAAATTCACATATAAATTGTATACAATAGAATAAAATACATTTTAGATTTATTTCTTTATTTTATAAAATATGTTACTAGTTAAATATTAAGTATTAATTTCAATTACATTTATAGCAGACTTACATATGTGACTGAGAATATGTATTCAAAAATGGCTAAAATGCAAAAAGAATAAATCCATAATTATATTCCTATATCTTTGCACCGACAATTATTCTTCTTTTGTTGAGAGTCTTGAGCAAATTTCAATTTTTAATGTTTATTTCAAATAAGTTTTTACATTTGATTGTATTGTTTAATTTTTTTTTAAATTGTTGCATTAAATATGCTGGTAATTAATTTACTTAATGATTTCGCTTCAATTCCAATTAAATTGTTGGCAGCCGCTGGTTATGACTTAGAAAATATGTTTCACAAAAGATATCTCATATTTCATATTTCAGGAGCTAGAATATTTGTAATAGTTGTTTTTAAAATACCTGGCGATGTGTGGAACACATATACACATAATTTCAATTAATATTAATAACAATCTATCTATCTGTTCGGCCTGGTCCTTCTGAGATTAAGTTTGTAGAATAGTTGTATATTTGTAATACTAATAAGTCTGTGCAATCTGAGAGCTGAGTATAGAATATATTTATTTCATATAAGTTTATTGAAATGTTCTTATATGTATTTTCAGCTGAAATATAATTACTTAAATAATTGGAAATGAAAGCGCAGAATGTTTGTCTTTGTCTGTTGAGTTTTTTATTTTATTATTATTATTTGTATCAGATAGTTTTCAATTGAGCTCATTATACTTATATTAGCTAGATAGATTAAGTAAAACTTGGATGTGTACAATGTGTATATACAAATGTCCATATATGTACGTATATTTAAGATTGTTTTTAAATTCAATTGATTTGTGTTGAATTGTTTGTTGTTAGTTCGCTTGTTTGTTCTTTGTCAGTGGCATAAATATTACAAATACTTGAACATTATCTTCATCTTCAACTTCACTAAGAACTATTCAAAAAAAAATTACTTAAAATAAATCACAGTATATTTAAGCATTTTTCTTTTGTTGTTTGATGTTTTTGTTGTTTGATGTTTGATGTTTGTTGTTTGTTGTTCGTTATTTGTTGTCTTGCAAATCTCTATCACAAGAGACAACCGAATGTGTGAAATAAATAAATAGGAATTAAATAAATAATATTACTCTGAATTATTAAGTTAAGCTTAGAATGTAAGTCGAAAAGTGAATGTGTCATTTCAATAATAAATACTTAAGTAAATGTATTTGTGTATGTTTGTGATTGGGTGTGTGTATGTGTGTGTGATCATAAATAGCCGCTGAAGGGAAGTGACGATGATTCTAATACAATATATAATACTAAGCTCCAACACAATTAATCGTTAATAAATAAATAAATTATATAAATATGGCAAGAGCGTGGAGTGGGGAGAGGTGGGTGGATAAGGGGTGGGGAAGGGGGTGGGGGTCGTACAATTCTAATAAATGGCATTCGACAAATTCTTCGTGTGATTGTTTCATATTTGTTTTTGGCTTGGCGCGAACTAGGAACTGTGCACAGCACTCGGCGCTAATACTGGAAAGCGTTCGTCGCTGGACGAGGAACGCTGAACACCTGGAGGCGTCTTAACATTCGGCAGAGTTGCGACATGATGCACTTTGACCCGTGGAATCAAATGCAGCAGCTGCACTCGCGGAGCCCTCCATGCTAGAGCTATGCAGGGATTTGGCACCGGTTCTGGTTGGGGAAGATCCCTGCTGTTGTTGTTGTTGTTCACGCATCAAGATTTTCTCCTTCCTGTGTATCGAAATATTCAGTGTCTTCCGCATGATGTCCAGATATTGATAGTAGAGCTGCCTGGTGAGCTTGAGATCACGCATATTAACCTCCTCGCTGCCATCGGCCGGAGTGTGAAAGTTGAGGCGCTGGTTCATTGTTTCCCTGCTCACATGACTCAGTTTGGCGCCATGGCTATTGGGATAGGATGAATTGATGGTTGTCTCAATCTTGCATAGTATTACACGGGCGCTGATCAGCAGCATGTGTAAGTCTTCGGTTTTAGCTGGCAGATAGAGCTGATTAGCCTTGCGGAATTTGTAATCTGCCTTGCCCAAATGTGCAAAGCTGCCCACAAATGTTTGCATGTGACGGTACCAAGTCTTAAGCTGCGTCTGTAAGAGAGGGAGAGAGAGAGAAGATGTCAGTCAAGCCAGCCAAAAAGGGCATGCAAATGCCTGATCAAGTCAACGGAAACTGGTCTAAGCCGCCCAGGGCGGAGCAGGTCCGTTGTTCAATCGATCAAACGCTCAAATCGATCGATCGTCGATCGTCGATGGTCGATGGTCGATCCACTTACCACTTTTGTGGGACGCGTCATGTTTGGCAGGAACGCGTAATTGTCCGTCCAATACGCACTGCTGTTCTTCTGTTCCAGATTTTTAGTCAATTGTTTGCCTAACAGCTCCAAGTATGTGATTCTTCTTAAGTCTTTTAGATTCTATAAGGCAGATAGAGAGAGAGAGAGAGAGAGATTGAGATATGTTAGATTGAAGACATATTCAAACAATAAACATTGACATTGATCAAACATTCAATTCAATTCAGTTTACAGTTTCAATTCCATTTAATTACCTGCAGTTGTTTGGCCTTGTTTTCGCTTAAACGACTGTTGTTATCAGGCTCTGCTATCGGGGATTCGCTATCAGGTTCATAACTACCGTTACAAGGATTCTCCCACTCTCTAACCGTTGAATCTGTATTTTCAAACAAATTCAGGTTACTGCGTCGATGTCTGTTCCGTTGACGACGCAGCGCCCTTCTCGAGTGACGTTTAGCTGCCTTTACAAGCTGCTCATAGTTGCCCTGACTCTCCACATAGTCGCTGTTGTAGCTGCCGCTGTCACTGTCGCTGCTGCTGCTGCTGCTGCTGCTGCTGTCGCTGATGCTGTTGCTGTTGCTGCTGCTGCTATCGCTGCTGCTGCCGCTGCTGCTGCTGCTGCTGCTGCTGCTGCTGCTGTCGCTGCTATCGCTGCTGCTGCTATCACTGCTCCTGCTGCTGCTGACGTCTCTGTCGTAGCTGCTCTCGCCGTAGCTTTGCACGAGACCATGGAAGGGATTGGCGGGCCAGGCAGGCTGTGACCTGTCCCTGGTAATGGTGCTGTCTTCATCAGAGGGCAACGACAGCTGATAGTTTACATATCGTGCGTGTGTCAATGGCAGCAAAGGCAGCAGCGCAGCCAGCGCCATGATGAGCGTGTAACTGTTAATGCTGCTGCTGTTGCTGTGGCTGTGGCTGTTGCAGTTGCAACTCTGTTGACTTCTCCTACTGCTGCTGCTGCTGCTGCTGCTGCTCCTGTTGCTGCTTTGGCTGTGTTGTGCGTTGCTTTGGCAATTCTTTGCTATAGAAACAAATAGAAGAACAAAATCAAAATAATTAGACTTCATTCTTTGGTTTGCAATTGAGTTGAATTGTTTTACCGTTGGACATGAGAATGGAAAGTAAACAAAACAGAGCAAAGACGCGTCCGACTGACTGATGGTAACTAGCTAACTAACTTTGTTATTAACTAACTCTAACTGTCAACGCGTTCACTTGATCAATGCGTGCGCGCTCCACGGCGTCTGCTCAGCAACTGTCCAGTCGCGCACTCGCACTCGCAATTCGCACTCGCAATTCGCACTCGCAATTCGCACTCGCAATTCGCACTCGCAATTCGCACTCGCAATTCGCACTCGCAGTTCGCACTCACTCGCTGTTGAGTGTTGAGTGAGTCTCGGCAAGATTGATAAGCAGCTGAGCTACTGAGCTGCTACACTTACAACAGCCTCCCAAGTGTGAGCGTTGCACAGAGAGTGAGAGACGTGGAGAGAGACTGATTGAGAGTGAGAGAGAGAGAGAGAGAGACAGACAGCGTAGGCGCATCTACATTGAGTATTTTGACCAAAACAATTGAGCACAATTTTTGAAATTGTTTAACGACGTTTGGCTTTGTCATCAGTTTGTGTTTAGTTTGAATTTCACAAGAAATTTGTTGATTACTCATACGACAAGTATTATTGCCTTCTTTTGCTTTTTGGGTTTTTTTTTTTTTTCGGTTTTTCAAAACCGATGGTAGAGTTAATGGCAGCAGCCACAGCAGTGTGACGACGGCAGACGCTGACCAGACAGACAAGTTGGGGCGCAACAGCGACGTCACTGTTGACCAAGTTGCCTCGCGGGCCAACGCGTCGTATGAATAATTCATACAAACTACAAATTCATTCAAAACCCGTGTATGCTCTCATGTGTGTGTGTGTGTGTGAGTGCTCGCCGGCCGGGCTAGCGACAACTACTGCGACTGCGACTGCGACTGCGACTGCGACTGTAACTGCGACAACAACATACACACAGCGCAAACGCTTGTTGTTGTCGTAGGTCAGCGACTTCGATAACGACAACGACAACGACAACGACAGAGACAGAGACAACAGCGCGAATGCTTTAGTTTTAGCTTTGGCTTTAACTGTGACTGCGATAACGCACGTGCTGCTGGCCATGGCCAGGAAGCGGGCTAAAACAGCGGAACAGCTGATCACAATTTTAAAGGCGATCGCCTAGAAGGTTCTCTAATATAATTAGTCAAACTCTATAAACGTTATCATCCATCAACTCTTTACTGCAACTGCAACGGCCACGGCAACTGCAACCGTAATTAATTGCGGAGAAATACATGAATCGTACGATTGCTGTAGAAGCACAGTCTTATCACAGTCTAAAAGGGCCGTAAAGATTCGTTTGATTTGATTGACTCAGTGATTATGATATGATGATGATAATCATAAGTTCAGAATAAATTTGAAACTGCTGAACTACACGTATCTCTCTCTCTATGCTCTCTATTTATAGCACAATTTCGATAAAGTATTGGTTTTTTTTTTTCTTTGCCCCCTCCCCGTTATGTTTTAATCAGCATTAAACAATTGTTTATTTTATTGTTTTTACTTGAAGTAAAGGGAACTCCCCGTTGAAAGCTTTGGCCCGACAAACTATGCAAATATTGATAAACAATTGAACGATGTTTTAGCATAGTTGTTGTGCCTTGTGTGCTATGGAGTATCTCACCCATTAAATTATCTCTGAGTTGAGGTAAGTTCCATTTGATTTGTTATTGTTATTATTATTGTTAGAAGTGTGCTTTTTTTTTTAATTTCATTTAATTTTTATTTCATCGCTGAGAACATCGCTCTAAAAATGATTACATTTCACCATCGATCGAGCGTTTGGTGGTATCATAAATTCTCTTTGGCCACTTGACACTTTTATTTGCTATGCTCAATTTTTTTAAGTTTTTATTGTTTTTATTGTTTTTTTTTTTTTTTTTTTTGGGTGTGTGGCTCTAGGGTGTTATAGATCTATAGATCTATAGATCTGTAGACCTTTGGACATTTAGACCCGTCAACTTTACACTCGCACATGTATTCGCAACACGTATTCGTATTTGTATTTGTATTCGTACTCGTTCTCATACTCGTACTTACTTGTTTGACACATTTTCGTAGCTCTCACTGGATAAGTGTAAAATAATACTGATTCTGATTGAAAAGTGCTCGGCATTGGCCGTTGGCCGTTAGTGGTTAGTGGGCGTGTGTTGTGTTGTGTTGTATTTAGTGGCTGCTTAGGCACACTAACAATTAATTGTTAATAATTATTTTAGTTGAATTCAGTTGTGTTGAGTTTCGTTTTGATTCGTTTGATTCGCAGGCCGACGATTATCATTGGCGTGCGACTAAATGAGACTGATTCATGGTTTCAGCTGGTCGCATAAATTTATATTTATACGAAAATCGCTGGGGCTGCGTGTGAGGCAGTCCCAAACGCAGACGCAGACGCAAACGCAGACGCAGACGTAGACGTTCACGTACACGCCAGCGTAGATGTCGACGTCGACGGCGACGCAGGCGTTGCCGTTGCCGTTGTCGTTGCCGTTACTGTCATTGATAGTTCGATATGCTTGCCAATTGGCCGCTGCTATCGCTTGCTGTGTATCGACGTCGCAGTCGCTGTCGCAGTCTCTGTCTCTGCCGACGTCAGTTACTCCGACGTCAATCCCATCGTGGCATAGAATAACACTCGGCATTCGCGCTACGTTTATAATTATTATTTGATTTGATTTTATGACTGCCCAAGCAGCAACCCCTCTAGCCATCCCTTCACACTTACTATCCCCCACCATCCCACCATCTCAACCCTTTATTTGTTTATCCACATGCTATCGTATTTGATTTTTTATGAATCGCGTATGCCACCGCAACATTGGCCAAATGTGCATGCAAATGATCATGCCCCTCCCATCACACAGCTCCCCAATTCCCATACAGCCAATTCCCATACAGCACGCGAATCACCTCCATGCGAACCAAGGGGGATTTTTGCACTCCAATGCTTTCAGCAGTTACTCCTTAACTTCAGGCTTATCACACGAGCTCCGCAATTACGTCAATGCTCAAACTCACTTGGATCAGGTCATTGGTATTATTATTATTATTATTCTTATTACATTCATTGATGATTGCTCCTTGAAGACTTCATACGATCTGTCTCGCTCAATACAATGCCCTTTTCTGATTCATTCAATCTCATTGAGAACATTTCTGCAGCTCAACAATTGCAAAAGTTTTCAATTTATGAATGAAAATTGCGAAAGTCTCCTGAGAATATTATTCGTATACATTAAGCAAATATTATTCTTTATTTATAATTTATTATTCATTTTGTATATTATCACATATATATTGTATACATAATATTAAAACATATACTAACTATTTTATTTTTATGAAACATGTTTTCTTTGCTGTTTATAATTTATTCATCATTAATCAACTATTAAAATAAATAAATTAAATTAATTGATTTATTACATAAACACACATACTAATTTTAATTTCCCATGCTAAGAAAATAACTTCAAAGCTTAAACTAAATTTAAATAATCAGTTTCTCTACCTGCTTTATGATATAGTCCACGACAGGAGCACACGGCTTGTTGAAGTCCTTTTACTCGCAAAAGTATGCAAAACAAAGAATTAAATGAAATGCGTACAAAAATAATAATACATTTATAACACACTTATTTTTATATAATTATTTAAACAAAGTACGTTTCACTCACTGATGACAGTGCTATTTTAGGAAGACCTTCCTACCATTGCGCTGTCCACGGTCGATTAAACCCAATTACTTGGGGCACAATACTACGACTGCTAAGCCCATTGGTCACTTTCATTTCTATCTTGACCAATGGCTGGTAGATTTATGACCTAGTGCAAAAGTAATTGATAACATTTATCTTAGTTAACCAAAATAAAACAAAAAGAGTGTAAACACAAAAAACACATTTTGTTTTATCATTATTAAACCGTTTTTATATCATGACAATGCCTCACAATGTGTTCACCGCAAAAGTTAATAATAATTACGGCATTATTATGAAGTCTAAAGTGCAAATCCAACTAGTGGTAAGACGCGTGCTGCCACCAATGACAACCATCAATGTCACGCCCAGTTCCCCCCACAATTCCCAATTATGGCCATATGACCCATATCACTTGGTGTGTCAACGACTTGACAATTTCATTCTCACTTTCGCCCATGACGATTCGCTGATAAAAGCCATAGAAAAGTTTTACCATTATATTTCGTACGACTACAAAATAAAATTTCCCAAAAATGGACATAGAACTTTAGACTTTTGAGTGGGAATCATAAGATTTATATTTTTATTGCAGCAAAAGCATTAAAAGTTTATTTGAAATACATATTAAATTGTTTATCAGAAAGTGAGGCTAAATAATGCATAAATAAAAATTATAATAATAATAATATTAATAATAATAATAATAAATATAATAATCATGTATGCTTTACTGTTGTTCAAATTGTGTCTCAATATCAAATCTATTTTCGATTAGTATTTGACTTAAACTTATGTATTTTTAGTTCAATTATTAATTAATAATTATATAATATTTTAAATTGTTTTTCTTTTCTCTTGTGTATTTATTTAAATTGTAAATATAAATTCGTATATTTAAATATTTATTGTATAATGTATTTATATATTTTAGTTTTAAATTTGACATAGAAATAGTCAAGAGTGAATACATGATATGTAATTATGATAAGTGTATCAATAAATCATATCAGAAATCAATCTGAGTCACAGTCACACCGTTAAGTGGCCTCACTCATATCGTTGTAAGTCGAGCGTTTCCATCGTGTGGGAGGACGCACTATGTTGTCGTCTTCTGCAGTACATAGCCCATTGAGTGGGCTGCAAAAAAAATAGGGGGTGTAATGCGGGGGTTGGGGGTCAGGGAACTGTTAATTGAGTGAAACAAAATGCTGTTGTGATTTAACATTTCTTTAGTGCTACATTTATTGGCCTTATCGCCAAATGGCGCCTGTATTGTCTCCTAATTGAAAGCGAACTTTAAACTATATAGGGAATCACATATCGGGCAATTGGCGTGGGGTTGACTAATGGGTGTGACACACGCTACCCCAGGCAGAGGGCCCCCAGGCAGACGTCTGCAAATGTTTATCATATATTCCCAAGTACGATCCATGCTACATGGGGCTATTGACGGTTCATTGCGGCACGCTTGTAGGATGGTTGAGTCATGGCCGCTAGCTTGAATCGTTGGATGAGCTGTGATTGCTGGTTGGTGGTTGGTGGTTGGTGGGGTTAAAGTGAAGGTGTCATAAAGTCAGCTGACGCCAACAGGCGACAAAAAAGCCAAAATTCTAGTTGTTGGGGACGATCTATTTTTATTAGCTTTGTTTAGCTGCCTGGCGCTAAATTTATCAGTATTTGTCAATGGAGCAAATGCAAAAGCGAAGGCAACGTGACGTATGCGCAACGTCCTGTGACGTAGGCAAGCCAACCAATTGTCAATTCGCAATAATTGCCGTTATTATCACCAGGCCCATTTGTGGATGTTGCTGTAATTGTCGATTTTGTTGCTATTACTGTTGTTTTGTGAGGTGTGTTGTGTGACATTTAATGCTTACAAATCGCACGCTTAATGCGCTAGTTATATTTGGCGCTTTGTCTGATTAAATTATTGATAATTCTTGGTATAATTGAAAATGATGCTTATCAGCGCACCCAAGCAACGTGATGGCTTTCGCTAAATGCTTGCCAATACTCCAGCGGATTACGACCAGCCGGTTGCGGGGTGTGAGAGATGAGAGACAACAGATGAGCGTCAACAGGGAATCGCTGACAGTATGACTAATTGATAACCGAGCGCAGCTTTTATCGCGTGCCAGCGTCAACAGCTCTGCCCGCTGCACGCGTCGCAGCTGCTGCGCTTCAAGTGTCGCGTCTAATGTGTCAACAGTTGTCGCGTGCGCCTGTTGTTATGATTGTTGACACTCTCTGCCATTTACCAGTTGCGCTCCCTCGGCTCCCAGTTCCCCGTTGCCGAGTTGCCAAGTTGCCGTGACGGCAGCAACGTCTATGGTAACCACATTGAGGCAAGACCAGACGGGAGGAAGAGCAGATTGCAGCCACAGGTGATGGTGATGGTGATGGTAATGGTAGTGGTAGTGTTGGCACACTTAGTCACCTTGTTGGACTGCAACCACATTAGCATAATAAGAGACGATTGCGAGTATGAGCTGCAAATCCGTGTTGGCCAAAACCCAGCCAAACGATGAATCAAAAAGATGACCCAGCCATGCGGCCGCATTCCTTACGTCAAGTGCCCTTAACAATGAATTCTGCAAATATTCACAAAAATTAATCATACGTATTATACTTATTAGCATTTCCATCTGAATATCAAGTAATATAATTAATGTAATTAAATAATTAAATCATAAGAATTGTTTCTTCTTTGCAAATATACATTTAAAGGAATTAAATTAATTTTATAAATATATAAAAAATAGTTCTGAATATGTCTTAGATAGAAAACAATTGAACACTTTTGAATTTAAATAATTCTGCAAGTTTTCTTGAAACTATTAAAATATTCTATATAATTTTATATAATATATTTATTTATAAATATTTAAGCAAATGTTTTTTATTTTTATTAATTTATTTATTTATTGCCGACTAGAGACAAATATTAACAATAAAGTTGAAGGCATCTGTATTATATTTCAATTAAGGTTACAAAATTTCAATTAATTACAAAAACATTTCAATAATTAATTTAGTTAAAAGTTAAATTTAAGTTTGAGTAAACAATCATTTTAATTAGGTGAATTATAAGGAGTTCAATCAATTTTGTAATTAATATTCAAATAAAATATATTTAATAACATAAAAATGAAATAATAAACAATTAAAAGTTCACGTTATATATTAAGTGAAGAACATTAATTTAAAGCTTGTATTGTTAGTCAACGAAATAATTCGAAATTGCATGAAACTTGTTTAAAAATAAATAAGTAAGTATATATATATATTGCATATGTAAGAAGATACATTTTTAATAATTTTACAATATATATATATATATATATATATAATAAATAAATATATATATATATATATATATATATACGTATATATATATAATAAAATATATTGTTGATCATTTTACAGGTTAACATTTCAATGAATTATGAATTATGAATTTAATATGCAACTGTAGCTCAAATATGCGTATCACTTACACATTCTATCGCTTGTTGATATGTATAACATCACATATACATAAAACATGATGTTTGCCTTTTACAAAGACAGTGGCAACAATTGATATAGACTTCCATGACATCGTTTTCACTCTGAAGTCTGAGCCAAGTGCTAAGTTTAGAGACCAACTCATCGCGTGTGAATTTTCTCTTAAGTTTTAAGACTCGGTCGGGTTCCATCGGTCAGTCCGTCGGTCCGTCGGTCCGTCAGTCCGTCGTCTGTCCTTCTGTCTTTCAGTCTCATTTGGTGAATCTCTTACACATCATGCAAACACTTCCGTTTTGACTTTGGCTCGATGCCGCCGACGCCACGCAAAACAAAGAAAGGCACGTCGAGTGGCGTTTTTAATGAATTTTTGCCAAAAATATACACACATCAAATTTGCATGCTTCCCCCTCTTCTCTTTCCTGAAAACCCCCTTTCAGTGCTCAGTGTTCCAACCCATTTGATGCTTACTTAACTGGGAAGAAGAGAAGAAACAAATATTGTTTGTGTTGGTCAGTTCATGTTTCCAGCAATTGATGAGCAATTAAGTATTTAAGTATTCAAGCATTTTCACTTTCAGCACCCCATTTCCCGCTTTCCATTCGTTCTCATTTCCCATCGCAATCAGTATAGTGAAATTGTTGTAATAATTGCATGTTCCCACTCAAATGAAACTGGATTTCCCCAATTTATTTCAAATGCTGCAATATTAATCGTTTCATTTACTAAATATTTATTTGATGAATATTTAATTGATTGGGAAAATGTATGAATCAGAATCCGACCTAATAATTGAACAATTTGAGTCTTTGGGCTTATTAACATAAATAAATTAATAAAGCTTCTGAGTCAGGAAACAACAATTTAACTAACTAATGAACCGAAAATGAATAAAGATTGTAAATAATTCATTTAACTAAAATCAATTATTTAAAGTTGATCTATAGCGCACACTAAGCTACAAATTAAAGCGAGAAACGTCATACAAATTAAGGAAAAGAGCAAAAGTCTAACTAGACAAGATGACAGTGAACTCACACGATAACGTACCATAATGTTGGTGCATAAAACCAACATATTAATAACTAATTTGAACTAGGCTCTGTGATATAAACGAATTCCATATTATATTCACTCGTGAACTGAACTCAAAATGAGCTGAGTTTGTTGAGTTCGATTTAACATAAAGATTTGATATATTCACATAGTTATTATATATCAATTGTATGTATCAAATATATCAAATAGAAAACGCAGTGAAGATACTAAACCCAATTGTTTGTTGACTAATTTACTAATCAGCTGATTTAGGCCAAACAAATTATACGAATTAGCTAGTTGTTATTATTTGTTTGTTATACTTTTTGGATTATTTATTTATATTGTTATTAGTGTCTTCTTGTGGTTACTGTCGCTTGTCGTCTTTCGTTTGTCGTTGTTGATGTTGTTGATGTTGTTGTTGTCGTTGTTGTCGTTGGTTGACTTTCGGGTTTTGCCTTCAAGTGCAAGTGGCATCGGCTTGCAGAGTTGACTTGAAAGTGTTTCGTGTCTCGTTATTGAAATTGCAATTCAAGATTCTTCACGTACACGTACACGACCAGACAGACGTTGGCAATATACAATATACAATATACAAAATGCAATATGCCATATACAATATATACACTGACATATGCAAAAACATATACAGAGCTGAGTATGTAAGTATGTAAGTGTATACACACACACACACACACACACACACACACACACACACTCTACTCCCCGCAGACCACTCGCCATTCTACGCATCGAGTTGATTTACATATGCGGCAACAACGGCGGGTCATAAAAACAAATCTCCGTCTCTGGCTCGTTGTTAAAACAACCTGACCATGTCGTGCTTTTGCCTGTGCCTGTGCCTGTGCCTTGGCTGGCGTTTTTCTTTCCATTTGTTTCATTTCTTTTTGTTGCGCTTTTTGTTTTTTTATTTTTGTAGTTGCAGCGACGACAGCAACTGCAACAGCAACGATGACGACGGCGGCGGCGGCTTCAAATGTCACTGTGGCACTCAAATTGGCACTTCAAGTTGGGCAAAATATGACCCAGAAATCAGAGCGCGGGTGTGAAGACTGGAGACTGCTGGGCGGCAACTTCGAGGCGAAAACTGAAAGACGTTCGATTTTCTCTAGGGAAACTGTTTGCCTCAGCAGCAAATGCAACTGGAACAACAACTGCAACAGCAACAACAACAAGGGCAACTACAACAAGAGCAACCAAACCGCCTACGATGAGGTTCGGGTTCGGGTTCGGGTTCGGTCTGGCCATGGCTATAAGTCTAAGTCTAAGTCTGACCATTGCCTTCGTCTGGCTCCCACAGTTGTTGTTGTTATTATTGTGGTTGTTGTTGTTGTTGTTGTTGTTGTTGCTGCTGTTATTGTCGCTCTATTCACCGTTTCCATGGACATTGGCCAGCTCTGTTTTTATTATTATTCCTCACAGGCGTCTGCAGCTGCAGTTTCTTGTCGTAATTTGATGTGCCAATGTAATAAGGCTAATGATCTGCCTAAGCGGGTAAATAGAACAGGTCCCTCCATTGGAGACTCTTGCTGACTTGCAGCCCAGCGAGCTGAACCTTATGCACTTGCTGGACGGATTGTAAACTGATCCTCGAACTATACCACGGCTATCAGCTTCTTCAACTCACATCTTAATTACTTTGCTAGAGGACAATTAAATGGAACTCGGCGTCATTATACAAATATACAAATATACAAATAAAGTATGAAAATATTTGAATTAAATGTGCTGATTGTCTCATTAAATGTTGAATATTTGCGACAATTTAACGAACTGCCCTCGCTGAAATGTATGTGTGTGTGTGCATGTATGCGTGTGGGTCTGTGTGTCTGTGTGCTTGTATGTTAGCATGTATGTTGCAAACTGCGCTTCTGTTTGCTGTTCAGCTCCAGCTTTGGTTCTGTGCAATGGCCACCGTCAAAGCCAAGCAAAAATCACGTCAGCCGCACATTCGTGAGCCAAAAGAAGAGTCACAACATGTTGAAGAGTCTTTGATGTTGTTGCTGTTGTTGCTGCTGTTGCTGTTCTTGTGTGGGACAGACAGACAGGGACTGCGGACTGTGTTGTAAGTAGCCAGAACAAATGTATCGATTTACAGCGCAAACAACTTGCACAACAAATGGAGCACAAGAACTGGAACAACAACCAACCATCCATTGGGGCAACTGCTGTAGCAGGAGTAGGAGCAGTAACAGTAGGGGCAGGCAGAGCTGGAGATGGAGATGGAGATGGAGTTGGAGAGGCAGAGGCAGAGGCAGACTCAGCAGCAGAAGCAACAGAGGCGGACGCAGAGGCAGAGGAAGAAGAAGGTGGAGAGAAGTTGACAAGCTGCCAACGCTGCAAAAGCGCTTACAATGTTGAAGAATCCATGTCTGGAGAGACGGAAGGCTAAGAACAGTTCAGCAAGAGGAAGAACAAGCTAAAGATGAAGCACAGTCACAAGCACAAGCACAAGCAGAAGAAGAAGAGCAAGATGCCGCCGCCGTTCAGACAATTAAACAAATTTGATACAGCCACAGACTCTTGGGCCTCTGACCGGGAACTGAAACTGTGGACTCGGACTTCAACTGGAACTCGGACTCGGCCTGGGACTCATACTAAACGTAGTATGAGTATTAGTTGCATTTATTTTGAAGCCAAAAGGTTTTTGAACTTCCCAGGCGACACATGGGCTTGCATATCCAAAGAAGCCAGAGGAGAAGGAGATGGAGGCGGTGGCTGAGGCTGAGGCTGTGGCTGTGGCTGAGGAGGAGGAGGAGGAGGAGGAGCTGCAGTTGCAGTTGCAGCTACAGATGGATATGGATATGGAGACAGAGTCAGAGTCAGAGTCAGAGTCAGAGTCAGAGACAGAGACAGAGACAGAGAGTTCTCAATGCAGTTTGTGTCCACGCATAATTGAGCCCCCACATGACGACAGGCGATGACACATGCCAATGACACAATGGAGTTAAAGCAAAAGATGTACATGGAGCATAGTATGAAGAGGGGGATAAAAGTTATGGATGCCAAACGCAAGCCAGGTGGCCTGATGCCATGCCATGTGTCTGTATCTGTGTGGGTGTGGGTGGTGTACTTGACACTAAGGGCTTAGCTGGAGTTTATCAATATTAATCAATTAGTCAACGGCAGCGGTGGCTGGCGTCTGATTTGCTGCTATTGCTGCTGCTATTGCTCTTGCTGGTATCGTCGTCTTATCAGTTATCAGGCTATGAATCAGCCGATAAGGCGCTGCGCTCTACATACATTAAATGTAATGTAGGTGGCAACTTACATGCGTGTAGATCAATAAACGGGCAGTGAGCCGTGTTAATCACCTGCCACGGGCCGGCCAGCCTTTTGCCTAATTAATACCATGGCTAAAACCAAAAATAAATCAAATGTCGCGTCGTCGTCGCACCAAATCATTTCCTAATAACCCAATTAGAGCTTGCACGACCTACGCGACAACGACAACAACGACAACAACAACGACAACGACAACGACGACGATGGCGACGGCGAATTTGGGACCATGCGTCATGCCCAATTTTGATGACGCCACAACAAGCAAGAGACAAGTCGAAATTCAAGACCATATTCAATTCCAAGAGCAAATCCAAGATGAAGATGCTCAACACACGCGTTCTGCTTTAATGACGTCACTGATGTTGCCAACCTGACCTACAAAATGCCCCAAATTGGCGACGTGGGGCAGCCAACGCAGCCAACAGCAGCCAACAGCAGCCAACAGCATCAGCAGCAGCAGTTTCCAACGCATGAATGAACACAGCAACAGCAACAACAACAACAACAACAACAATAACAACCACATCAGAGTCTGTCGGCTGGTTGGCAACAAAGTTGCCCTCAAGTATAACCAGAAATATAATTTCAATTGATTAGCCGTCGATCGCAGGCGAACTGAGACTCATCATAAAAAAATTTGACTCACTGATTCAACGTTGTTGTTGTAATTGTTGTTGTTGTAATTGTTGCTGTCGTTATTGTTGTTGTTGTTGTTGTCGTCGTTGAATGGGCTGGCAGACAGGCGAATTAAGAAAATGAAATTATTTGACACCAATCCAAAGAAATAAAAATAAAATAAAAGATGCGTTTTAAAGTATAAACTAGTTAACAATGTTAAGTGATATTTATGGGAATAGCTGCTTCTCGCATACACTATAAGTATGTCAGATCATCACTTAATTATGTTAGTTATTTAAGCATTTAAGCATAAATCAAAAAAAACATTAAAAGATGTCTTTTGTAATTTTAATATATTATTATTTATTATTAGTTAATGTTACTAAGAATTGTAAGCGAAAGGCAAAGCAGAAAGTATTTGCCAATTTATTGTCTAAATTATTTAATATTATTGCAGATACATAAAGAGATCTTTGAATTTACATTCAACTTATATTGCAACATAGTTTATCAATGGTATCAATAGTTCAACGGTTGCTATTCATTTAATTATAACATTTATTTATATTAAACGATTATATTAGTGACAGGTTATTTAATATAAAGTTTCAACAACTAAATTCTATAAATATATAAGAATATATATTTTAGCAATATAATTTGCAAGAGTTGAAGAGAAAAAACGAAATAAATAAATAATAATAATTAATAAAGACTAAAGTCTTGTTACTTTGAGTAAACTTAGACATCAAAAAGGAATTAAATCAGAATAGATAATGTAGCTTAAGAAACTTATATACTTACTTACGTTATGATCTTTCAATGAAAAAAAAACAGAAGCAAAAACAGACTTGAATTCATTTATTCATTCAATTTTGTTATCGAAAACATTTACTTATTCGTATCTGGCACTGGCAACACTCAATGTTTGACAGTTTACACTATTATAATTTAATTTGGCAAAAGTTTTCAATTGCTACTTAGATAAGTTAACACCATAGTTATCTACTCTTGCAGTAGGTTTCTTTCCTCTCTATCGCTCGCTTTCTCTCTCTCGTTCTCTCTCTATCTCTCTGTATCTCCCTCTCTCTTGCACTCCCTTTGTCTCCCCGTCTCTTTATCAATACGTTCAATAAGCTTTCAGTTTATTTTTGAACAAACATACTCACATTATTTCACAACATTGCTTTAATCAAGCTCAAACAAGTTGAAACTTATTAAGATACAATACAAACGATTCACACTCACATTCACATTCACACTCACACTCACACTCACTCTCACACACTCGTATGCGCACTCGTACTCGTATTTGTATTCGTACATCTATTCGTGCTCATTCTCGCAATTGCTTTGACTAACTTGTGGAAAATCCTAACCTAGCGCAACAAAAAGTACCAAGTGGCATGACAAATGCCAGTAGTTTGAAATCGAATTACGTCTGTTAAGTAATATTTATGTAAGATCTGTAAAACCCAGAGTATTTCACAAGATCTTAACAATTAGCTATAAATGACTAGAAATGCTCTAGTCGGGTGTGCTCAACTAGAGGTTACGCGGTAAGCAATATTCAAATGTGCCTTTCCATTTCTTTATCACATAAGATTTTCCAAAGTTTGCTATTAAGTTTATTATTATTAATGAAATTCATTTAATTATATATTTTAATTGCTTTAAATGCTTTTCAGGCCTGCACAATATGATGAGAAGTACAGGGTATACAAGATTAGAGACACCTACAACTTTAAAAACCCCGTGGGATTCTTAAAAAATGCCACTGACGCTTTACACATATTACACACGTAGTTCTCTCTAAAGTACTCCCCATGTGAATTTCAATGGAATCGCGACCTTTGATTAATTGGCAATGACGTCAAGGCACGCGACTCGCAGCTGCTGTTGGTGTTGTTGCTGTTGTTGTTGTTGTTGTTGTTGTTGTTATCGTGGAAAGCCGCAGAGTCAACAAATGAAATCAACAGTCCGTAATCCAATTGCAAATCAAACTGTGTCGCTAAGCGGGGCAACCACCGACCTACGACTGACTCATCGCTAGTTACAGTTACACACCCACACACCCACACACACCCACACATGGGTACACATAGTACTAGGTGACAAGTGCCCAGTTTTTGCGACTGTCCATTGATCGAGCTACTTATAAATAATCGTATGTATGCATGTAGTGATATCTCTTATCAATTGCCGTTATAAACACACCTTCGTCAGGCTGATGCGCAAGTGTGATGGAGAGCGGGGTGAGAGGGCTTGTCTATTGTTTAATTAAGTCATTTGACATTTAATTTATGAGCCGTTATTAATGTTTAATCACATTAATTGAGCGAATAGCAATTGCAATGCCAAATGCCAAATGCCAAATGCCAAAAGGTAAATGACAGATCGCCAATCGTCAATCCCCCTCATATCAAAATGCAATTTATTGAACTGCTAATTGTGATTCGTGCGTCATTTGCAAATCATATATAATTCAATTGAGCTTACGTATATTTAAAATAAACGTTTATTTGTCTAATGCATTTGTGACGTTCAACTCAGCTGCTTAATAGGCTGAATATAACAATCTACTTTATTGCTTAATTGCCTAAAAACAGTTTAAGATATTTACTGTTCTATATATTAGGCTAACTAACTTAATACATCTCTCTCTCTCTCTCTCTCTCTCTCTTTGGCTCTTTGATAATTTCCCTCCCCTTTGGCCAGCTAACACATTTCATTTGTTCGTGGGCTGTTGTTGGTTATGTTTCGCTGCCTGGTGAAATATCAGCTAACGTCAGTATACAGTACAACAACAAGAACAAGCTTTGAAATGCCATAAATAAGCACTTTGAGCGGATTTTCTCAAATATTTCGCAGCGTTTAATTTGTATGCATAAATAATAATTATGGGAGCTTCTTGGAAATGCGCGAGCGGCACATTTTGTCTAAAGGGTATTCGGTATTTGGTCTGCGATTTGATCATCAATGAATATTTCGATCATAGGATCACAAGCGCACCAGCTCCCATCCAAATAAATAATAATGAAAAGGAAGTGCCCCAAGTGGCTTAGCGGTTCATCAAATTCTTAGAATGCAAAAGCGCATCACCTCAATCCGTTTCTTTTCCTTTTACTTTTGGGTCAGGAAGCTACTTAAAATAACCAATAGGATGAGTAATGAATGAAATGCGAAAATACATAACATTTATATTTGTAAATGTTAGCAACAAATTAAATATTAATAACATGAAGTGATCTATTTAAATAAATACAATCAAATAGGAAAACCTGATCCCATTAAAATGCATTGAAAATACCAATTAGATTGGAATGGAATAAAAATTGGCAGACTGAGGATATTGCAACAACAGTATTACAGTAAGACGAGAACTAAAGCAATTACTACTACTACATTCTTCATATTAATGAGCTTATAATTCTCAACTGATTTGTCATTTGTTTGTTGTCTTTGTTGTTACTACAGTTCCTTGTTACATATATGAAAAATTAATAATTTCATTTTAACTGTTTAAAAATCATTTCAAAAATGAATAATTTCATTTTAACAGTTTAAAAATCCTTTTAATAACATATTTATTATTTTGTTTGAACATTGAATATTAAAATATTTCAAGTAACTTTGTATATTTATTGATTAATATCTTTAAAAGTCTACACGTGATTCTTAGAGTTCAAATTGAATTTATACTTGATCTAAAATTTTGAATTACTTTCGTCATTTTGCAAATAAACTTGGAATTCAATTATATTAATTATAATATTTATTAACTTTTAAGTGTTTAGCCTTCTCGAGCTCCAATTTAGTTTTAGAAATGTAAAGCACATATATAAATTTATTTTTCCGATACATTTTGAATGCTTATCGGCAATCGTCTTCAGGTCTATAACAATAAAATCACTAAATACACATAAATACATTAAACTATATTTATATTTAAAACCTACGTTATTTTTAACACGTCTGTCCTGTGAGGCGTGAAGTTGTCAACTAATTCTGTTCTGTTGGTAAGTAGTTTTTGTAGTTAAGTCTTCATGAAGAAATCAGAAAGGACGCGATTAAGATACTGGCCAAGAATGACGTTCCGATGTGGACAATTAACTCTTTATTAAAGAAGCCTAATGATCAGACAACAATTCATATACATACCCGGATTGTCTGAATGATTTGTCAAATCAGCCTGTTATAACAGGGAGCATATATACAATAATTGGACAAAAATAAAAATAACATAGATTTTAAATATAAATATAGTTTAATGTGTTTATGTGTATTTAGTGATTTTATTGTTGTAGCCCTGAAGACGATTGCCGATAAGCATTCAAAATGTATCGGAAAAATAAAAATATATATGGGCTTTTCATTTCTAAAACTAAATTGGACCTCGAGCCGACTAAACACTTAAAAATAATAAAATAACAATCGAACTAATATTTATTAAATACAGTCAATAAATTTATTTATGTGTATGTTTATAGAGCTACAAGTGAAACATAGAAATACATTTAATTTACTATTGATTGAAGATCTAAATTAATTTGGTTATTCATAAGTAAATTAAGAATTTCTCTTTTAATATCAAATATATTTTTTTCTGTATTTCTAACTTGTAGCATTATGTATTAATTAAAAGAAACTGGTTATTTATTTCATGGCAAATTGAAATACTCGAAGTTTTAGTTTACGTTTAAAGTCTACGTTAGCTAATAATATTACACGAATAAATTAATAATTAATATATACATATATATTAACTATAGCTTATCCGGTTAAGACAACGAACTTATTCATTTGGCTTAGTGTGATAATGTGAATTTGTAGAAATCGTTTTTAAGTGATTAACAACAAAGAAAAAACAAATTGACAACTGCATTTTATTAATAAATATTCAAGAGTCGATTATTTTTATGTGCTAAAGCAGTAATAAAAGTTGTTCAAATCTCTTTATTATTATTTATTTATTTAGCTATTCATTATTAAAAATAACTTGTTTTTGACCCTTATCCTCAACAAATACTTCTGTTTAAATCTTTCTCTGTTTTAATCGATGCTAGACTGATCTAGCTAAAATATCCTGCCCCTGAGTACATAAATACCTTTGAAAGTGTATCTCTCTGCAAGCGAATGAGTCAGTAGAGCCTTAAGGAACCAAGCACATATAGAGATAGTCCATAGTATTGACTCTGAATGGAGTTAATTCAATGTGGGCAAACCGTTAGTTGAATTAATTATGTTTCATAAGCCATTGTAATATGTTTATTGTTGTAATGTATGCAATATACAATGTAAAGTTTCAATAGGTTAATCAATTTCAATATAACAAAGGCCACAACAACAACAACAGTAACAACAATATGAGCAACAGTCGCTACCGCCTTTAACGGAAACACCAACGCTCCAAGTGCTAAGCGCGCGCCTTTGATAAATGGATCTAGAGATATCGGCGTCATGACTTAAAGATACAAATGTATCTGCTAGCTACTTTCGGCTGCTGTGCATACATAAATGGCCGGCATATTGAATCTAATCATCTAAATTAAATGATATGAAATTATGTTATAAACATTTTACGACCACGCCAACAACAGCGACAACAAAAACAACAATAAATGGCGTGCCAATCAAGAAACAACAACAACACCAACAACAACACCAACAACAACACCGACAGCAACACCAACAACAACAACAACAAATCAGCATCACATTTAACGCGGTTTTCGGTTTGGTTGGCTTGTTTGGTTTTGTTTTCTGTTTTTTTTTTTTTTTTTTTTTTTTGTTCTGTTGTTTTGTTGCTGCTGTTGCTGTGTTGTTGTATTGCGTTGCTGATGTTTCTTGTTGTTCGCCGGCTTTTGCTGTTAATCATTTTGGGGCCTGTCTCGATGGTTGCTTCGCTTGTCGGTATCTTCGAGTTAATCTTGTTAAAACAAACCGTTTCAATAAATACAGCGATAATGCAATTTTAATGCCATTAAGATGAGCACCAATTATGGCCAGCACCAGGGACCAGAGAAACGTTTCGACCAAACCCCAACCCTCCCCAACGTTACCATCAACCCCCCCCCATCCCTCCCTCCCCTCGACCGCTTAGAGTTTGCCTTTTCATTTCATTTCATCTTTGACCGCAAAATCATTTGTGATCCTTTAAGCCGCGACGGCAACTTTTACATCCCATCCATATGATTATCATTTTATACACTCTTCAAAAAGTATCATCACTCCATGAAAAACGTTTTTATTTATAAAAGGGAAGCTCATTTGTGGTGAGAAATATTATTAGAAATATATAGGCTTTAATTTCAAGAAATAATACGATTTTTAATCATTCTCTGAAAAGTTACAAATTATTTAGTAACTATTAATACATCAATTAAATAGGAACTTATATTTTATTTATTGCATATTTATGAATTAGATGCGCTAATAATATTTGTCATCTTTTATTCTGTAACAGTTGAAGCTCATTAAACGAGACAGAAGCAGACAGAGTCCTAAATATGCCAACAGTATCAATATCCAATAACAAAAGACAAGAGTTCATTATATTTATTAAGTAAATTTATTAGTATTATCAATAATTTCTGAAGTAAGTGTATTTATAGTTCGTTGTGTTGAGATTCGCTCTCATTTCAGCTTCCTTGTTGTTGCCACACCGGCATTGTTGCGGTTTTCGTTCTCTTGCAACGATTGCGTTGTGCGATTCGTGCACATTTGACAGACTCTAAGTCAGCTGAGTGGCTCGGGAGAGGGGGCAGTGGCAGGGGCAGGGGCAGAAGGGGGCAGCGGTAGGGTAAAGGAGGGGTATGTAGATGGTTGGCGATGGCGGGACAAAGTTGGGGAGTTGTTTTTATTGTTTATTTAACATTTCTGCGCTTTTATTTTATTTTATTTTACTTTTTTGTATTTTATTTTTGGCTGTTGTCTGTTTGGTCTGTTGTCTGTCTGTCTGTCTGTCTGTCGGTTGGTCGCATCGGCCTTTGATTCGCTTTTGCTTTGTTGTTGCTGCTGCCTGCATTTTCATTGTTCTTTATGATGCTCATTTAAAATTCAAGCTTTGTTTCATTAAGAAACACGTTCGCCTGCGCCAATTTCGACATTAACGCCGCCGACGGCGCTACGCAGCTTGTTAACGTTTTTACTGCCCATTCCCCCAAGATGCCCATTCCATTCGATGATCAGTGATCAACGAACTGGCAACTGGGAACAGCGATCCTTAATCCTTAATGTTCGAGCCACGCAATCAAGCAACAACCAATAAACAGCAACAACTTCTGCGATGTGCCAAAAGTCAACCTTGCCATTGATAACTAAGCGGCGCTTATTAAAACGCCTGACTCTGTCTCTATCTATCTCCCTCTCCCATTCTCTCTCTCTCTCTCTGTCTCTCTCTCTTTTTATCTCTCATTTATCTCTCACTGTATCTATTCATCTGCTAATCCTGCTGCTGTCCACGCTCGAGCCTTTGTGCGAACTCGAATCTCTATTTTGAATCCGTGCTCGAGCTCGAGCCCAGGTCCAATCGAAGGCAGCTGCTGCAACACCTTTGGCAGCTGCTACCAACAACAATTACAACAAAAAAAAACAACTGCAACAGCGGCAACAACAATATAATGATTTGTACAATTTTGAAGTGCATAATTGATGTCGATTGCCGCTGCTTATGACTGAAGCGATCATCATTGATTCCCATTTCTCGATCCTCGTCAATGTTAGTGTTGCTGTTGTTGTTGTTGTTGTTGTCGTTGTCGTTGTCGTTTGCCATCGCCGTTTAACGCCCACAGTTTTGGGCGGGAAATATGGGCGTTGCATTCAATTAAGTTGCAAGACAACAGAACACGTCGTTGGTGGTCTTAGACCTAAAGTGGTTCAACAACGATCGATATAACAAAAGATTAATGAGATGTTTTCATATTTTTAAAGTAACTTTTGCATGACAACGGCATTAATAATATTTTTAAATGAAAATAAAATAAATATATTAATTTATATAAGTAACGAGCGCGCGCGACAGTATAAAACCCTGTGCAGTTTTATAAATTAAGTATTTTGATTATAATAGAAATAAGAACGTAGCAGGTGTTTTTTGAAGAATACTCTTTTGAAACTCTCATTATTTAGCATATGATTTCTGCTTATTTCTTGCTTATATCAGTAAGCTTTCACATATGTATACATATTCAATCAAAAGCTGAGTGTTACGACACTTAATTTACTTATGCTTGTGTCATAGTAGTTCGCTATCTCGCTCGCACACATATGCACACATGGTAAGCAGACGCATGTATCACAGTCGTTCGCTGTCTCGCTCGCACACATGTGCTGCCTGCTGCTCTACGATTCAATGGAAAAATAACTTTAATTTCTTTGTTGATTTTCTGTCTTATTTATAAACCGATCTTGATGAAACTTTCAGCGTTCCTTCTATATATCATTCTTAACGCACGTGTTAAGATAGAAGTGTCTACGTTGAGAAATGTGGCCATAATTAGTTTTTTTTTTTTGTGGGTGGGGTGGTGTGTGTGTGGGTGCGTGGGTGGTGGGAAAGATATCGAAAATCTAACATAAACTCGATCTGGAGAGGGTATACAGGAACCTTCATGTCAAATTTGGTGTCTCTAGCTCTTATAGTTGCTGAGATCGATCATACAGACAGACGGACAGAAAGACGGACATGGCTCAATCGACTCGGCTATTGATACTGATTAAGAATATATATACTTTATAGGGTCGGAGATGCCTCCTTCTGCCTGTTACATACATTTGCACAAAATTATTATACCCTTTTTTGCCCATTTTTAATGGGCACAGGGTATAATAATCAAGAAACTGAACTCTCACTTCACTCTGTTGTTGTCGACAGTCACTTCAAATCAACTTTATTAACTATGTATAACAGTCATAAGTTTTTGTTATATTTATTTATTATTATTAACAATTTCCTATGAGATACTTTACCTACTACATTGTCAATATGTATAACTTTATTTAGACGTTGATAAATCAGCCCCTATTAGACCTGAATTATTATTGCGACCTGAATTAATATAATATAATAAGTAGTGTATTAATGAATATTATAGTTTATATTTAGTTTATAGTTATATATAAATCAAAATTATTTATATTATAATTAAATATATTCTTGATAAAGTTGTTAAATCTATTTCCGTTCGTCCGTCTGTGTCGACTATAGTTGTTTGAGATCATAAAACTATATCATACTATCGTAAAACTAACATGTAATTATAATATCTATTTAAAGAAACAGAGCTTCAATTAATAGCTAATAATATTAAAATATTATTAAAAATTAATCATTTGATTTGAAGTAATTTAAAATCTTGGAATTTCAACATTATCGCAGCTTGTATTTCCAATGTAAATATAACTGAAAAAAAAAACAACAAATTTATTAAGTACTTTTAGCCAAATAGACAACTATTTCAATAATTCCATATTTTATTTCAATAATTATTATATTGTTAACGACTTTCAAATCACAAAACTCATGTGTTTATGTTTATGATGAAATATATCTGGTTGAATTGTGTCTCATCTGTTGCTGTTGTTGTTGTTTGGATTAAGTCAGCTATGGACTTGGCTAATAGCTCAATTCGCATTGCAATAAAACGCAGCGCCGTTCCGGTCTAAGCAACAAATCCAGTGAGAAGTGAGAAGTGAGTAGCTCAAAACTCTAAGTCCAAATGCAGTTGCCATCAATTTGCCATTGGGGCGACTCCTGCTGTCCTGAATTCAGCACATCTGCTGGTATATCATATGCATATAGTCGCGAGTAGACGATGCTGTTGCTGATGCTGGTTGCTGATGCTGATGGTGATGCTGATGGTGATGGCTCATGGATTGAGCTCCAGCAGAGGAGCCATAATAATAAAAGTCATTGACTCAATTTGGAAATGTCTCACACACGACGCTGGAGCGTTAAACTAAAGCTAAAGCTAAAGCTAAACCTAAAGAGACCTGGAGACGTGTGGAGATGTGTGTAAGATTGGAGAGTGGAACGAAGCCAGTTACTGGTTGTGTATATGGTTGTGGCTCTGGTTGTGGCTGCTGCTTGAGGGGGGCGTTCCAGCAGGCGCTTGTGATTATCCTTTCGCACGTTTGACTGCCGCTTGCTTAACAAATCATAAATATTGTTGTTGGCCTGCCTGCCTGTCTGTCCAACTGTCCGCTGGTCTGTCCGACTTGTCCCGGTACGCAGCTTGTTGTGGTCTGTTATTGATGGTGGTCGCCTTCGACGTTGCGAAAAGTTTCCACCTTTTTTATGGCTGACCGAAAAAAGACTCTCGGTTCACCACAAAAGGCTTCAATCATTTAATAAGCGCTGCTCCGCACTGCGGGACGTTGGGGGAGCCAAGCATGAGGCACGACAAAGGCCACCTTCCGCCGTGTTATTAACTTATTCATAACAATAACAATAACAAGAGCAGCCGCAACCACAGCCACAACCGCAGCCACAGTCGCAACCGCAGATCGCAGTTGAGTTCGCTTTAAGATCTTTGCATCTTTCAGTACATCACTGGACTCAACGAGCAGCTGGCAATGCTGAAGCCACGCCCACGCTCCTGTGCCAAGACTCACAGGCTTGCAACAAGTTCAAGCTCGTGTCGTAGTGGCTAGTTACAAGTCCCATAGATTCCCCATTTGTTGCAAGTACTTTGACAATTAGAACTGCCTGAAGTCTTGCCTGATAGCCAGCTGAACAATGCATCTCTGGCAACTTGGTGGTCCAGTAAGGATTAAGCTGGAACTGCTGCATATTTGTGCTGTGATTGTGCAAAGCTCAGTGGGATTCAGCTCCATCAATCAATCATTCGACAGTGTAAGAAACACGGCAACAAAAAAAAAAAAACGTTGAATTTGAATTGATTCAGTATGAGAATCATATATTTAAAGGAGAGTTTACTTGATACTATTGTATACTATATTCCATGTGGATCATACATATGATTTGTATTTGTATTTGTATGATTTGCGCTTCAGATCTAAAGACAATATCAATTTACCTTGGCAAATGTTGATGCAATAATATTATAATGCGCTATTATGGGGGCAGCTGAGACAGCTACTACCTATAAGTAGATGATGGGTCGTAATCACATAACGCCCATAAATCACACATTTAGCAATTTTTAATGGTTGCAACGTCGAAGGCAAAAGAATTTTGAATACCTTTTGGTTAATCTCTTTTGAATATCGCCAATGAGCCGACGACAAGGTCAGCCTGAACCTCTTTGTCTCAGCTTCAGCTTCAGCTTCAGTTCCTCTTTCTGTTTTCTGTTTGAGAGTCCCAGCGTTTCTTTATTTCTCTTCCCCGCTTCTGCTTCTTCTGCATCTTCTTTGGGTTTATGGGTAACATTTAGCGCTTGTGCAATGCTCCCTTGAATTTTTGTTTTCATTTTTTTTTTTTTTTTTTTTTTTTTTTTTGCTTTGGCTTCGTTTTGAGTTATAGAGTTTTTGGGGTATTCGCGAGTCATTGACATTGAGAAACGAGATCACAGGAAATGCTACTCAGTATCGAATCATTGCCACCAACGCATCGCATCGCATGGCATTCAAGTGCACATCCTTTAATCCATAATAGTATTTCAAAAGGGAGAAGGGGATAAACCAATCGGGACACTTTTTTTTTTTTTTTTTTTTTTGGCGTCGGCGTTGACAGCGATTCAGTTTTCCCAGCGGCAATCGTGTCGGCAAAGTAGAAAAATGAAAGAAGAACATGAAAATGAAAATGAAAATGAAAATAAGTAAAAAAAAAAGAAAACGTTAAAGAATTATAAATATATATATGTCAATACAGTAAGAGACATTGGCCCTTCCAACAATGTGTTAATAGAAACGTTTCGAAGATTGAGAGAGCGAAGCGGAGTGAGCGATAATTCCATGGAACTCCATAAAAATAGCTAAACGTGCAGGGGCCGCCCAGAACTAGAGTCAGACTCAGACTCAGACTGAGACTGAGACTGAGACTGAGACTGAGACTGAGACTCCGATTCAGATTCAGAGTCCGAGCTCGAGTTTGACTTCGACTTCGACTTCGACTCCGAGTTCGAGTCCAAAGTCAAAGTCAGAAAAAAAACCAGAAACAGATTCAAAATCAAGTCAAGCGCCTTCTTCAAGTCCGTCTCAACTCGTCTTGTCTCAGCTTGTCTTGCATCTTCTCGATTTCCCAGCGGCCTCTCATTTCATTTCAATTGACCGACCTATGCATTCTTTTGCCTTCTTTCCACTCGCCAGTGAAATTCACTTTCATCTTTTTCAATAGACAGCCGAAGGCGATCAACCTGCGGGGCGAACACCCAAAAATGAATCCAGACAACAACAGCAATTCCAATGCCACTGCCACTGCCACAGCCACTGCCAATGCCAATGCCAATGCCACTGCCAGAGTTTCGAAGATCCTTTAATGTCTAAATTCCTGATGTGTCATACCGCCCAAGTCTCTCGAGCGACCTGCCGCTGTGAGCACTGCATCCTTGATCCTGTTGCCTTTTGTCTATCTCTAACTGTTTTCCCCTGTCCCTAGCTGACTGTTTCGTTTCTCTATCAATTGCTCTCTCTCCCTCCCTCTCACCATTCCTTCACCAGTGCTGCTCTAGCCGTCTCGCTTCCACAGCGGCTATGTGTGCGCTGGCTTTTGTGAGCCGTGTAAATATTTTCCCAGCGTCCTGCAAACGTTTTGACAGTTTTTATTAGATCAAAATCCGGCTACAAGTGGCATGTGATAAATTGCGGCCAAAAAGGAACACAAGTTGATGGCCAGCAAGACAAAGATAGCGATAGCCAAGCCACAAAGAGATCAAGTGTCGCTATGGATTCTTTCCACACATGTCTGTATGTGTGTGTGTGTGTGTGTGTGTCGGTGTGTATGCGACTTTAACGCAAGCATTTTCCGATTAGGGAAACTGTGAATTGTAATTGTTTAATTGTGCATGTGTGTGTGTGTGTGTGTCTGGTCTTTGTATCTCCCTAATCTCCCAGAAGTAAGTTGCGCCAAAGATCAAACAAATTATGTTGAACACATAGCAAATAAAGAAGAACAATCCCATCTACAATTTATATTGAACACTCAATCAGAAACTCTTGGAAATTGATTGTGGAATCCCATTAATAAATAATACAAATACATTTCTGATTTTAAATGACATATTATAATCCAATGTTGTTCAACACTTCTTAAGCAATATCAAACAAATATTAATTTATATTAAAATATTATTAATCCTTTATTGTTAAGAAAGCTACTCGCCATAAAGTAATCGTGTTATTTTCATTATTAAAAAAAAAACATATTTATTAATTTATAAAATCTTACTAATTTAAGATAAATTTATTTGGCTTTAGTAATGCAAGTAAGTGAATATACTTAATTAATTTATATTGAAATCGTGTTAATTTATTCAATAGCATAGTTCTAGGCATAGCCCCTGCCTAATTTCCCCCTATCGCCTGTCCTATGATAGGGAGACTCTCATAGGCTTTCTTATCGCTCGTCAAAGTGCTTGACTAATCAAAGTCAAAAATGTGCGATAAGCGAAAGCATCAAATTCGCGCCTAATAGACGGCAATGGGAAAGCACATTGAGCAGCCTTATAATTGTAAATATATACTCGTATATGTAAGTATTATTAACAATATGTGTCATGTGGATAATGTGGCTCGTTTTATGCGGCAATCAGAATCATCAGCAAGCAACAAAGGGACACGCTCACAAAGTGGCAGCGGGTGGTGTCAACTGCAGCAGCCACAGCCACAGCGACAGCGACAGCTACGGCAGCAACAACAACAACAACAACAGCAACGAGAAGACGATCAGCAGTGACACTATTGTAAGCACAACAATAACAATAACAGCAACAACAACAACCACCTCAGCAGCAGTAACCAAAAGAGGAAGTTAATCCGTTGCCATAATCGCTGCATAGCGCCACAGCATGAGGCAACTGCAACGGCACCAACACCGGCAACTCCTCCGACACCATCAAGCAGTGGAACCCGAGGCCCGTCCAGGTCTCAAAGTAAGCCCCCATTGAAGTGTCAGAAGAGCCACAGTGTGTGTGCGTGTGTGTGTGTGTGTGTGTGTGAGCCCGATGTTAATCTGCCTGGGAGACACTGCAAGTTCGTTCTACTCGCACTACAAGTATGAAAACTGAAAGTAAGCAAAAGTCTTGTAATGCCATTTCCAATGCTCTATAAGAAATACAATGGGGTCCATTAGCTGTATGATTAATGTTGCTATTGTATAAGGAATAGTACATTTATGTTTATAATTTCTTCAATGAAAAGCCTGAATAAAATAAATAAATATAAAATTTAAAAATAATTTTAATGTAATTTTAATAATGAAAACGAAAAATAAAAATATAAACATATAATATTAATGATCGAAAACTATATTTATTTAACAATTTCTGAACTTATATTTATTATTGTTTTAATAAAAAAGTTTAAAAAAAAAAAAACAAATTAATTAATTTAAAAAACAAAATTAATTTAAATTTAAATTCGTAATATAGTTTGATATTTTGCCAATAATTTTTCATAGTCAAAATGTAACCTTATATATGTTACATAATTTTTTAAAATATACTATATATTAGTCAACTTATTTTAAACTCACTAAATAACGTATTCATCGTAAAGCTAAGTTTGGTAGGCTTCATTCTCAGTGAAGTGTTTTCCCTTAAGAGCATTTCAATATCTATATAGAGTCTGTTGCTGGAGGCCTGAGATGGTGAGCAGAAGGCCTAAAAGTGCGCAGACAATGCCAATATAAATATTGTGTAGCACTTTAGCATTTAACAATAATAACAACAACGACAACAATAACACGCGATAACAACAACAACGACAACAACATGAAGTCAACTCTTTTGACCATTGCCATAATAAACAAACAATTACGGTTTCATTTTTGCAGTTGAGGTTGTTCTTGTTGCTGTTGTCGCTGCTAGTTGAACCCGCGCCCCAAACAACAACGATCTTCACAGCAGTTGGCGTTGGCTTCAGCTCGGAGTCGAGTTTGTTCCATTCCATTTTGTTGAATGCAATTCTTGTGGCATTTTGTGCGATGCGCCGCGGGGTGCAAAATATTTCGCACAACAAAAGCTCGCGGCGCGATAAGAACTCAACAATGGAGCCAGCCAAGCAACTAACCAACCAGCCAGCAGCAGCAGTCACAGCAAGAACAACAACAACAACAACTACAATAATAATAACAACAATGTTTGGCAAGCACAGCGACACTTGGCAAATCAACTAAAAAGCTAATCGCAGGCTAGCTCAGTTGGACGGACGGACGGACGGAGGGACGGAGGGACGGAGGGACGGACGAACGTTCTCGTCTTGTCTAAGGCCAACTAATTGCAGGCAACGCTGATTACTCATACGCCCCCATGTCATATGAAGCATGTACTAGAGAGGCGGAGGTTCAAGCAACAGCAGCGGCAGCAACAGTTGAGGCAGCAGCAGCAGCAGCAGCAGCAGGTACAACAACATGACAAGCAGCGCAACACGCCAGAAACATGGGACAAACAAGAGACGCCGTTGCCTGCCGGCCGGCCGGCCGTTCAAATATTTGTTAAACTTGACACCAAACAAAAGAATTTTACCGAAAGGATTTGAATGAACCGAAAAGCGAACAATGCAAACGCGCGGCACGCAGGAATGCGACGACGAAGCTGACGACGACGACGACGACGACGACGGCTACGTCGAAGATCCAAGACCGGCACCAAGTTGACGACGAGGAAGACGGCGACGAGGCAGCAAATCAAACACAACAAATCGCCAGGCAAACACCAAAATTATTTTGTACAACAAAGCAGCAGGGCCCGCTGGGCAGCGGGAGTGGGGGGAAGAGGGGCGATGCCATAGACAGCCACACAGTGGTACCAACTATGCAATCAATTGAATTAATTGAAATATCTTACCAAATACTTGACATATATTCAAGCAAATGTGTAGAACCAAATTTTGAAAAATTCATCAAAATTATTTATTATATTCAACATTTTTGCAAATAAATATATATTTAATATTAAAATATGAATCAAACTTGTATTTCATGACTTACTAATACATTTTTTAATCAAAAGGTAATTCAATGCACGAAATTATATTGGCATTTGATCTTTAATAAATTAGTTAGCTGATTGCATCACATACACATATTTGCTCAACAAATTCCTCATGACTCATCGTGACTGTATTATTGAAATAATTTGTTCGACTGATTATTAAGTAATTTAATTATTAGGTAGTAACAATAACATTGTAATCTTAAAGCTATTTTATTATTGTCAACCTTAGTTTCTTATTGTATTTGAACTAATTTTCAAAATTCACAAATCATTATTAAACAATCGTACTTCTCTATTGTAAACTTGTATTTAATTAAGCTTTTCCTATTGTAAATTGATTTCGAGTACATAATTCCTCTGTGAAATTCCTTTATAATTCTGTGATTTTCTGGTACAAATTAACTTTGAGGAACTTCGAGTGTAATATGTAATTGCGAATAGAGACTTATGTATTTATATTTAAACCTTATTTAATCGATGATTGCCAACTTCGTTTTTAATTTATTTTAATTCAAATTGTTTTTATAAGTTGTCAAACTTATTATATCAAAATAATTTTTATTAATATTGTTTATCCATTATTTATTATTTGAATATATATTTTTTTAAATTTTGTTACTTATTTTTTAAATTCAAATATATTTGTATAACTTTAATAAATTTTCGTATTTATTAATACTTTGCTTGCTTAATTTTTATAAATTTGTATATATTGTGTTATTTATATTTATTAATATATATATTTTTTTAATATAATTTCAGACTTAGTTTTTTATTTTTATTATTAAAATCACTGTGCGTTGGTTCTTATGGTTAAGGAATCGCAGCTTTCGGTTCGCCGTTGTCCAGTTCCAAGTGCTGACGCGCGCCGATCCTGGGCCGCTGCTGCAGTCGGTGTTGGTGACGGTGCCGGGTGCCGGTTGCCGGTTGCCGGTTTCCAGTTGCCGGTGCCTAACGCAGTTATCAAAAGCGTTGAATTATGGCCACGCTGGCTGCCAGCTAAATGAGCAACACGTTGCTCCGACAGCAACTGCTCTGGAGACAGGCGACAGACGACAGAAGACAGGAGACAGGAGACAGGAGGTAGAAGGCTGCTGCTGATCTTGCTGCTGGCTGCTGGCTCGTTTCGTGGCGCTATCGCATTTGATCTCGTTTGCCGGGCTATGGGATCGACCCGCAGGCCTCAGCCTCAGCCTCAGTCTCAGCCTCAGTCTCAGTCTCAGTGGCAGCTTCAGTCGCAGCCTCAGCAGCAGCAGCAGCTACGATGTCTGTCGTGTGAGCTAACAATGCGCATGATATCATTCATTTCTCATTTCGGTTTCATTCATTGAGCTCTTGGCCAAGTGTCGCCGTCGCCGTCGTCGTCGTCGTCGTTGTCGTCGTCGTCGTTGTGGCATCGTCAGTCCCACAGTCCCTATGTGTTCAGTCTAATTTCATAATAAGAAACATCTTCAGAAACACAATAAATGAAAGCAGGCAATGTCCATGGCGCGCACTTTGTGCGTCTTTATGTGTGTGTGTGTGTGTGTGTGTGTGTGCGACAGTGTGTATATTTTGTTGTTCTTTTTTTTATTATTAGTTTTATTGTTGTTCTTATTGTTAGCTGGCTTGGTATGCCTGGTGGAATGTCGGGCATTTCCGGTTAGGCCTTTGCTCAACCGCTACACATCGCTTTCTGGGGGCGCCTTTAGAAATACTATTGCGGAAAATCTAGAATACCGAACCAATAAGATAAGAATAGAGAATTCAACTTTAATGTTACCTAATAAAATACGAGTAAATCATATTTATAAATAAGCGATTGAAACGAAATACTTTATTAATGTGTAATCAAAGTAATGAGGAAGTATTTGACAAGCCTTGAAGAAGTTCTATAGTTCGTTAGAATCTTCAAATCAATAAAGCAAAAGTCTATCTTCTAGAGCTCATTTCTGTAAGTATCAAAGTATAACTTTTACAACTCATATGGACATACATAGATTCTGCAATCACTCAACCTTCAAAAAAGTGTAAAAAGCTTTAAGTGTCTGAGAGCTTCGATCAATTTCAGTTGTCGGTACCAAAACCAAAACCTTGAAGCTCCAGATTAATTTCTAAAGAAATATCATTTGAAAAGGGGCACAACCTGTATTATTCAATTGATTCCTTCAATTGCTCTGCTTGATCTCTTACTGAATGTCTAGCATGTTCGGTGAATGGATTGATGACTAAGTGCGTGTCTAGCAATTCGCAAGGCCCTCATCAAAGCCATGAAAAAAAGGGGGAAACCTTTGTGCGGCGGCGTTTCAAATTCCCTAATTACTGTCTGTCCAGATTCATATTCATTTCATTAATCATACGCCGCATAGGCTGCTGCTACATCAAATTGTCCAAATATTTCGCAGTACAGACATCAAAATTTGAATATGCCATGGAATTGTGAGGGGTGAGTCGTTTGGCAGCGGCATCATTGTCTGTTCACACGCCACAGTCGCAACCGAAGACGACAACGATGTGGATGATGATGACGATGAGGTCGGTGATGGTGACGGTGATGGTGACGGTGATGGTGACGGTGACGGTTGATGGCCATGGCAACGACATCGCCATGGACGGCATAAACATCCTCAGCGTCTGTCGGAGTCTCTGGCTGTGGCTGGGCTCTGCCTCGTGTTGCTCAATGTGTTGAAACATGAATGAATCTTGTTCACAATTTGGCAACAACACGTTTAGCATGAAACGAAGGACGACAATGGACAGCCTCTGCTGCCTGGACTTACTGGACTGCCGCGTCTGCCATTGTGTATATTCCTAAGCCTGCAACCTGGATTCGGCATTCGGCATTCTGTATTCGGTATTCGGTATTTCGTATTGGCATCACCATCAGCATCGGTGGCGGCGTCGCGTACACAAATTATTAGCAGCCTCTTCGGTCAACGGTCGTCCGTTGTCCGTTGTCCAATGTCCAATGTCCAATGTCCCATGTCCAATGTCCGTTGTCCATCGCCTGTTTGCCGGTTGCCGTTCGCCTGGTTAGTAAAACATCATGTCGCTGCTAAGGGTACCAGGCACAGCCTCTGTGGTCCAATTTGGAGGCATCGTCAAGGCATCCCTTTGCCTTCTATCCCCTCTCCTTCTCTCTCCATCACCCGGTCTCTTTCTGTCTCCCTCCCTCTCTCTCTCTTTCTCTCTCTCACTCGTTCGATGCTGCTGCATGCCTGCGGTGGTCGCCGTTCGCTGCTGCCTAGAAAATTATCTGCTTATCTTGTCTTGTGCTCGTTGCGATCAACTGCTTATTCATGTTCTTTGGCTGCTCCTCTTTTCCGATACCAGTTCGACAAAGGGTATCATGACTTTTACATAATAAGTTGTCGCGGCCACCAACAAATTTATGATAAGCATCAGCTTAGCCTTGATGTTATCGATAACAATCGACGATGCCAAAAATTTTCTTAACACTATGTTAATTGAATGAAATTCATTCGAGAATTTGATTATTTATCAGAAGAAATTTATCGATAACTATACCTAACAAATTTTATCAAGAAATTTATAGCAAAATATTAATGTGGATTAACACTGTTCTGATTAAATATTATGGCTTTATTTCAATTTGAAATTTATCGACAATATTAATCGATAGTTCCAGTAACTGCCAAATCGATATACAACTCTAAATGAAAATTAATTAATTTTTAATTTTAAAAGGACAATATGCATTGGAGAGTCCCATACCATTAACAATAAAACTGGATATTAATCGATAATAGTCATTAGTCGTAGCGAATGAGAACCAGCAGTTCAGTCCTCTACATAACGATAGCAAACAATTTAAAGTATTAAATAAGTTTAATATTGCCCAACATATGCCGATCCATACAAAAAACTAGAAATGTATCGATACTTATCGGAAGTGATTGTGACTCTGAGCAATTAATCGACATTTCCATAAATTAATCACAAACTATTAAGGCAATTAATAACGCAGTTATCGATCAGTGATTATGATTTAAAAACAAATAAAATTAAAAATGAATAAATTTTAGTTTTTATGTTAGTTAGTTAGTTAGTTAGTTAGTTTAAATGTTAAGTAAGAGCAATTAGTATTCGGTTAATGTTAAATTTCAATATTGTGCCGCTCTGTTGTTGTTGTTGTGCATTTAATTTATGTGCTTGACGTGACACTTGCTATCGCTGCGTCTTCAGCCTGTGCCCCTTCTCTTCTCTCTTGTCTCCCCCTCTCTCTTCAGCCAGTTGCCTGCGAAATTCGTCAGGCACATCGCAATGGACGGCAAAGACATGAACGTGGCCATCGATGGACTGATGTGAATTTGACTGTGTATTTGTGTGTGTGTGTGTGTTTGTGTGTATATCGGGATCTGGTAACTGGTCATGGGCCGCCTAATATGCGACAGCCGCCGCCTGTTAACACATCGGTGAATCTCAAAATATGAAAACCGAAACCGAAACGAGTGCGCCTGTTTTGGGATTGGGTTTAAGAATGGGAATGGGTTTGGGATTGGGGACCCCACACCGGTTAGCCGTCGGCGTCAGTGACAGCAGTTGAGCGGAGAGTTCCTAACGAGGTGTCCAGGCGAACGACATTCGAGCCCATGGTGATGACGGTGCGAGTGAGACGAGTTGAGGAGCGAAGAGCCGGCGATGGAATTTCACACGTGGCTTAGTGTCCGCCCGCATTAAGTGCGCTTCATCGGCTGTGTTCAGAGAGTGCAGAGAGAAAGGTGAACCGAGACAAAGAGAGAGAGAGAGAAAGACAGTAAGCGAGTGACAGACAGAGAGAGAGAGAGAGAGAGAGAGAGAGAGTGTGTGTGTGTGTGTGAATGGCATAGAAAGAGTGAGATAGTTGCTTAAGTTTGGTGAGTGGGCGAGCTTTTATGCAAATGCTCTGCACATCGCCATCTTGGCTGGCGATGGCTGCTGATCTCGCCATCTTGGACTGTCAATTGCGACTCTGAACTCAGTCTGTGGCTCAGTCGCAGTCTCAGTCTCAGTCGCAGCTTCAGTGGCATTCGCAGTCACTGATTGAGGATGAGGCTGAGGCTGAGGCTGAGGCTGTGGCTCCACTTGCATTTGGCCATGGCCATTGTTCTGTGGTGCTGCCAGCAGTGATGACATTCCACAGATTAGGCGCTCGCATACTGAGAGAGAGTAAGAGAGAAAGAAAGGGAGAGCGAGAGGGAGGGATAGAGATGCAGAAAGATAGAGAAAGAAAGAGAGTGAGTGCAAGAGCGAAAAGGGAAGACTGCTGAATGTTGCCAATGGACGGATGATGGTGACTCTGCTGACGGTGCCATATCCTGCCCAGCTTCACGGCTGCGTATGAATGAGTTATTTCGGACTTAATCGCAATGCTTGCATCTCGCCACGTTGCAACAACAACAACAACAACAACAACAACAACAACAACAACAACAACAATAACATACCTTTTGCCGCGACTCTGTCCACGTTTTGTTTCAGGCCCGGCTTTGGTGTCCTCCATTTGATTGAACTGCTCAATGAAATATGCAAATTTGTTTGCCGGGCCGCCGCCGAAGCGGTCGCTTAATCAACTGCAAGGCTGCCAGGTTGCCAGGTTGCCAGGTTGGCAAACAGCCTGACTGAAAGAAGAAGACGGCCAGGGACTGTCGCAGGGAACGTTTTGTGCCTCATCATCATCATCATCGTCACCAGGGAGTTGAGCTTGCAAGAGTCGCCATCGTTGGGTCTGCATCTGAGCGCGCATTCGAGACCACGTCCACGTCCACGTTTGCGTCTGCGTCCGCACATTTGTGGTCTTTTGGGCCAATCTTAAATATATCCTGCTGGTGGGTAAATTTTTCTCTTATGTGCTTTGCGCTTTTTTTTTTTTTTTTTTGCCACTTTTATCGGATCGGCGGGCCAAAGTCACGATTTCTACAGTAAGAAATTGCAGTTGCAGTTGCAGATGTTGCTACGTTAACTTCTTCGACTGTTGCCACAAGTTGCCCCTTGCTGCTGTCTGCCACAGTTGCTGCTGCTGTTGCTGCTGCAACTACTCGTATTTCTCTAGCAAGCAAATGTCAGTGTTACCCCTCCCTTGCCCATAGTTCTAGGCATCACACTCTAATTGAACTGTTCAACTGCTGGAGGTGTGCTAATTACATTTAATTACATTTGTTAACAAGACACTTGTCAAAAATCGAAATTACAATCCAAACTGCCACAAGCTGCAACTCCAAATACAATTGCCACTTGACAACTTACAGCTTGCAGCAGTTGTAACTCAATCAATTGCAAACATTTCGCAAATGGTCATTTGGCCATAAAATCCATCAAACTTGGCCAAATCTGTCTTAAATTAAGATACACACTTCGATTTATGTTTACTCGTAGCATGCAGCTCAATTACTTGTTTACATTTGTTCTTGAGCATTCGCTTTAGAGAAGGTCTTAAGCTCTTATAGAACCATTAATAGACAAAGCATCTAGGATTGTAATTGTCTAAAAGAAATTTATAGCAGCAATAATCTTCATTTATTTATTAAAAATATTCAAAAAATCAAAAACAAAAATATTGCAAGCAGAGGGAAATAATTTAACAAATGAAAGAATATGAGCTAAAAAATGAAAAGTGAAAGATTAAGATTAATGAACTCAAGTGTGATCTTTGACTCGGATCTACATTTATATAATAACAGAGCAATCATTCGGAAGGAATTCAAATTGGGTTAGATTGCTCCACTTTCTAAGCGATTTCTACAATATTCACAAATTGAAGATAACAATTTTATAGTTCTTCCAACTTTACAGTCTAATCAATGTAACTTACTTTATTATTTTCAAATTATTCAAGTATTAAGTTTAACAATTTGTTAAAATAAAACTAAAAATAATTAATGCATTTCTTCAAAATCTGATTTAAGTTAAATATTTCAAAGAAATCAATCTGCATAGGCTAGAAATAATTCACACTACTCATAGTTAAGCAGGTAGACAGCTAACAATTTTATAATTACTTTTAAATATTATCATTATGCATTATCATTTAAATACGTTATACACTCTATTTTATTTGCAGATATTTAATATCTTAAACATCTCAGTATAAATATATTTTTTAAAAGTAGACTTATTTCTAAAAGTAATTAATATTAAACTTATATTTGCAATATTTTAAGTTTTTTGCTTTCAGATAATATGCTCAACTCTTCAAAAATAATTATAATATATTAAGTACAATAATAATATTTATATATTTATTGTTTTTTTTTTAGGATAACATCATATTTTTTTATTAATCTTTAAATTAAAATATTTAAACATAATATTTGTTATTTATTGTACAAATATATTTAATCAAATTACAAGCTGCTTAATGAATGGCATTGCTTTTCTACTGAGTTAATTACTCTTAAATTAAAATTAAATTACTCTTAAACATTTGAGCAATTTTTAACGTAAACTCATTACAATGAGAAATTTCTCATACCGTTATTTACCTGTTATTTAACTAAATACAAATATTTAGTTAAATTTTTATTAAATTTACTTATTTTGCAGGCTTTATTAAATATCATTATTTAATATTTTTGCTGACGTTACGTAAATTTATAAATAATTGTGCTAGACAACAAGATTTGCAAATTTCGAATGATTTATTGTTGGGCTCCCATCTATTGCATATACTCTATAAGATCTAACTCTATTGTATCTATTGTTTGCATCTCAAGATACGCAATGCATTTGATTCGGCAACAGCTACGCCCCCTGTCGGCTAGTTGAGCTACTACATGCATAAGTACCAACTAGTCTCAGGCTCATATCTAGCCGTAATCTAAGCCTGTTAGTTGGCAACTAGCGCCACTTGCTCCACTCTTGGCTACCGCACATACCCGTATAAGTGTGTGTGCGTGTGTGTGAGTGTGTGTGTGTATGAATGTATGTATGAGTACACTTTAAGCAATGCGTATCTGAAAGATACATGTACTTGTGTGCATGTAGCAGGCAGTCAGGCAGTCAGGCAGGCTAAGCCAACAGATTGCGGCTATCGATAACGTGACTGAAGCTGTGAATGTGAAGCTCTGACGACGACTGCGACAGCGACTGCGACTGCGACTGCGAACTGCGACTGCCAACTGCGACTGTGGCTTAATATTTGCGTTTGTGGCGTTAATTATGGGTTTCGCTGTTTCTTTGATTGTTTATTTGTTTGTTTTCGTTGGCCATTCGCCGTTTGCATCGCAATTCGTATTGAATCCATTGAGGATGAAGTCGACTTCGCTGGCGAAGCCAAAGACGAAGTCCGAGATGAAGATGGAGATGGAGATGGAGACGCAGTTGGAGTTGAATTGTCGTTGTACAATTGTTGTTGGTCGTGTAATTCCGGTTCGTGCAATGATAATTATATTAATTTGCCATCGAATGAGCGGCAAGTGATATCGTTGTTGTCGTTGCCATTCAGTCATTCACTCAGTTTGTCAATTCTTTGTACGAGTCTTGCTTATCAATTTGTATGCTTTACCCTGTAAATGTATCATGTGTGTATGTGTGTGTGTGTGTGTATGTGTGTGTGTGTGTGTGTGTGTGTGTGTGTGTGTGTGTGTGTGTGTGTGTGTATGTGACGTGTAGTTATCGTCATGGCAGTTGCAGTTGCATTGGCAAAGCTGTTCAACTTGCAGTTGCCATTACAAAACAATTGAGATTGAGGAAAATCAAATCAAGTGGCAATGCGGCTCTAAGATACAAGTCTAACTGCAAGTGGCCCAAACAGCTGATGTGTCTATAATTATGCCAGCCAGCAGCATGGCTAAACAACCGACAACAGATACTACTACCACAACAAGCAACGACAACCGTCAACCGACAACGGACAACCGACAACGGACAACCGACAACGGACAACGGACAACCGACAACAATTGCGCTTGGTATTCATTTAGCTGCGGAATGCATCTGAAAAAGGCCCATTGCATAAGTGGACAGAGGAGCTGAGAGTGCATTCGTTTGCTCAAAACCAAATGCCAGGATATTCGATACAGTAATGCAGGGCCCTAGAGAGAGAGAGAGCGAGAGAGAGAGAGAGAGGGAATGCAAGTTGCGGCACACGGGGGCAGCTTACAAATCCGAGGCGCTGTCATAAAGATTTGTGCCCTGGGCTCCGTCAATGTGGGCATGAAAACGCGTGTAGTCAGATACCATACCATATATTATACCTGCCACTGACTGAATATCTTTCATTTGCCCCCCCCTCCGCCACTCTTTTCCACTCCTTTACACACCACATCATACATAGCCCTTCCCCCGCCCCTGCTGCCCTCCAGCTCTGTAGCTCTGCAGCTCTGTAGCTGAAACTACCTTCTCTGCGTGTAAGACAAATGAGCACTCAATTATCGTATTTCTGCTTTAGCTGCTGCTTCATTTGTCTTTCGATTTAATGTGATGGAATTGGATGGAATGGTATGGATGGATTGTTATAGTATATGCCTTCCCTTTGCACCACATGATACGAGTTGCAGTTGCGATGCATTGCGCTCTTCCTGCTTTGCTTTTTGCACTTCAATTTATAATATCAATATTACACTTGATAGCTAAATAACAGAAGGCACAACTTTGAGTGCAAGTGTTATATAAATAAATCTAATATAGCATTCTATTTTTTTGCATATTATTTTGATTCTTTCGCAGTTCAAAATGCATGGAAAAATAGAATAAATATACATTTAATTATATTATTATGTAAAATTTATATATCAAATTGTTATTGTAATCATGAATATCTTACCAGCGTCAGTTTGTTTCAAATGATGCAATAACAATTTTAACCTTTTTTATATAGATAATATAAAAATAAATTAAATTTGTAACACCCTGAATGTGTTAAATATATAAATTAAAATATAAACATATAAAAAGTTTCTTATCATTAATTAATACTCAAATCTCGCAAATAAAGTATAAGCTAATACTAAGAAATTATATAAAATGTATTAGATCTTGTAATATAATAAGAATTTATTAACAACCTTTTTAGTAACTGAGTATAGGAAATATAAAATAATAAGATAAAAGATAACGCTATGTTATACAAGTTTGAACTAGTGGCACAACCATGAACTATTTAATTTTTTATTTCTACTTGAAGGTGTGAATTATGCAAATTTGTATTTACTTATGTTATAATTCTCTTCCCAATTTTGTCGCTTTGATTACCAATCAGTTAATCAGTTGATCAGTTGATCAGTTGATCAGTCAACATATGTACATCCCATGCCTTATGATATTTATTTATTTATATTTATATTTATATTTATATTTATATTTAAGCATTTTGTTGATCATCATCAAGTTGATGAAGTCAAGTCCATATATCATTTATTTCTACAGTTTCTCTGTCCCTCTTTGAACTAATCGATCACAGCGAATTCCAAACATTGAAAATGGCTTTTAATATCTAAAATTTGTTGTTCAGCATATTCAAATTAAGTTTGCTTTTTTTTTTTTTGTCCGAATAAAAGGTATTTCCCCCTGCTGTATCAAATATATTCGGTTCATTTCATTTCATTAAATACTAATTATATATTATATGCTTAAGCATATTATTTGGGTTTGCTACTAATGATCAGGTGAATGTAATAATTCCAGCTAGAATAGCTAGAATAGTTAATGTATTTGTCTAAGTTTACCTGAATCCATGATGCCTTGATATTGATGCCGCCTAGTCGATTACTCTCTGCTTGTGTCTGCCACGTTCTTGTACATCAAATATGCTATAAATGTTAATAAGAATAATTAAATATCTATGAAAATATGATTTGCATGCTCGCTTACTTGTCACTTACATACTTTGTTGCTGGGCAGCCAGTGAATGTGTCTTTTTCTTTACCTTTACCTTTACCTTTCTATCAGGTCCCCTCCCACACACTCCACCTCCTCCCCCACCTGTGCATGGTCAGCATAAGTTTTCTGTTCGCTCGCCGATTTGTATTTTATTGTCTCAGACGACGTCGTCGCTGGTCGCTGGTCGCTGATCGTCGCTCGTCCTCAGGTTGGGCCTCATCCTCGTCACATGTGCAAGTGGTGGTCCAATCTGTCATTCCAGCTGGCTGGAGCTGGGGCACTCTGAGACTACGACTGTGGACAGTGGACAGTGGACAGTGGACAGTGGACAGTGGACAGTGGACTGTGGACTGGGCCTGTAAGTTTCAATCGGGGACTCGGGTGGTCGTTTTAGCTGCTGTTGCCTCGTCGCCGATGTTTATCTCGTGTGGCAGTTCAGTTTAGTATTTTCTTATTATTATTATTATTTTTTTTTTCTCTCTTTTTTTTTTTTTTTTTTTTTTTTTTTTTTTTTTTTTACTCTCTGCCGCTGTCATTCAACCTTTGTGTGAGGCGTCTGAGGCGGCTGCTCATCATCAACTACTCCACTCAGTTTTGCCTCCTTAAAAAATAAAATGCAGAATTATGAATCGGCATGTTTTACATGTGCGGGAGGTCTTGTTGTAAAATGAGGCTAAAAAAAAATGCGAGAAGAAGATGAAAAGAAGGAAAAGGAAAACACACATCTACATACATATGGACAACAACAACAGCAACAACAACAAAATTGAATTGTAGTCTCCGTGTCCATGTCCGTGTTCGAATCCATGTCCATCTCCATCTCCATGTCGATGTCGATGTCGATGTCCGTGTCCATGTCCGTGTGTACCTGTCGCTCAATTCTTGAATACGAACCTGTTGCCGTCAAATCTTGAATTAAATGTTGTGAAATTGTACACTTCAAAACAAAAACACACACAACGCTTTGAGTCTCGTGTAAGTCGTAAGCGAGCACACGACGCGGCTGAGCCTCGTGATGGGAATGAGGACGCTCGAGAAACTGGGATGGGAATGGAGCGGGTGACGGTGACGGGGACGGGGAAAGGGACGGGGCCGTGACGCTCGAATGAGGATAACGACGACGACAAAAAAGGAACTATCATTCTACATAATTATTAATCTCGTTTTAGGTATTTCATTGTCTTTTGTTTTGTGTTTACTTGTGTGTGTGTGTGTGTATATTTTTTTTGTCTCTCCTGATTTTATTGCAATTACCGCGCTCTCGCATTGTGTGGTCTTCCAGCAGTGTGTGTGTGTGTGTGAGTGTGTGTGTGCTGAGCACAATTCTCATACTCAGGTGAATGTCAAAGCTACTGCGGTTGTTCCAATGCCAAGTGCTAGTGCACTCCATTGCTGTGCAAGATTAATGGCTACTCATTAATCAGAGTCCATCATTTGGGCGCCATCAACAATTTTTACAACACTTGCAGTGCTTCCTTTGGTCCCTTCCCTATTCCCTGTTCCCCCGCCTTCTGTATTCCCCCTAAGCAGTTTCCTTTTAGCTCACAGCTCACAGCTCACAGCTCTTTGTCCTTTGTCCTCTGCTCTGCTTGTCTCTGTCTTTGCCATTGTTATTTGACACTTTTGCCTGGGCCAATCAACACCAACACCAACACCAACACCAAATGAGGCGCCATCGGTCGCCATAGTCGCAACTGGCAACTGGCAACTGGCAACTGGCAACTGGCACCACTGACAACACTGGTCATCACTGGACACCAACGCCAACGCCACCGCCACCGCCACAGTCACCGCCACCAACACCGCCGCCGCCGTCATCGCATTACTTCCACACCAAATAGTTCAGCCTATGAAAATAATAACTGTGGGAACCGCAATTTGTGCCTCCGTTCGCCAAGTTTCGCCTCGATCGTTTCGGCTCGTTCGCTTCATTGCCGTTTTATTGGTTGAAAATAAGTTAATAACATGGACGTCGTCGTTTGCCGGCCAAGGCGAACAGACGGCTGGCATATCCTATCCCTTATCCCTATTCAAAAACAAAAAAACAAAAACAATAACCATGCAACAATATTGCCGACTCTGAAACTCATCGACGCGACTCGACTCGACGCGACTCGACGCGACTCGACGCGACTCGACTCAACTCGACTTGACTCGACGCGGCTGCAGCGGAAGCCGCATAAGGTCGCTTTCAACAGCTAAGCCAAACAGCCAAAGTATATCATCATAACCACCTACTTTTTGGACCTCGCAACGAGCTACCAAAGCCCCATAGCCCCCATAGCAATTGTCGGGACCGGCCCGATGAGAGAGCAGCAGCGCCAACTACTGCGCCCTCAGGCGAAGAATCCGCCTTCGTCGCCGACGCCTTCCTTCAATTCAACTCCAACTCCAACTCCAACTCCAGCTCCAAGACGAAGTCGAAGTCGAAGTCGAAGTCGCAACTCCAAATCCCAACTCGTAGACGCCGCCGCCGCCACTGATAATGATGAAGGTGTTGGTGTTGGTGATGATGATGCTGATGACGCGGATGCGCCGTCCAAGTCGCCGCCAACCTCAATGCGTCTTCGCAGTTTTTTTTTTTTATTTTTTATTTTTTCATATATTTTTTTTATTTTGTTTTTTTTTTTTTTTACTTTTGCGTACTTGTGTCTGCTCGCCTTTCAGTTGCGCTACGCGTGAATTAATTATAAATCAATTAAATATTTGAATACATAAAGAAATGCATAAATTGAAATACCTCATAGTTGACACTGTTGTTGGCTAGATGCAAGTTAAGGTCAAAAGTTCATCTGATCGTAATTAATGTGTGTTGTCGCAATGAGCCCGTCGAGTGTAGAGTGTAGCGCATTCGTTTGGCCTGTCTGGCTGGCGCCGCGTTGCGATGCGCCGCTAAATGGGATCAGTTTTGGTAACGAGTTAACGAGTTGATTTCACTTCAGCGATTGCCGCCGAACCCGAACCCGAACCGGATTAGCAGTTTGCATCGTTTGTGGCTGTGGCTGTGGCTGTGGCTGTTGCTGTTGCTGGATGTGGATGCGGCAATGTCTGTGGCTCTGACTCTGGCTCTGGTCGTTGTTGGCTCTGTGCGGTGGCCATGGCCAATGTCTACACAACAAGGTGACGGCTAATAATGACGGCCGCCGCCGGAACGGACAGTTAGCCGGCCTAAGACTAAGAAGCTGAGACAGAGGCTAAAACTGAGACTGAGACTGAAGCGGAGACTCTGCTGAGACTGAGGCAGAGGCAGAGGCAGAGGCGTTTGCACCTCCCATGGCCAGGCTGCAGCGCGCTCCTGTGGCAGCCTTTGATGCTCATACTCGTATAGTTGCATGTGTTTTCTTTTCTTTTCTTTTCTTTTGTCTTGCTTTGTTTTATTTAATTTTTTTTTTTTGGTTGCCCCTTCGATGTTCAACGTGGTCCAGCGGTCCATCGGTCCATCGGTCCATCGGTCCAGCGGTCCTTTGGTCCGTCTGTGCGTCTCTTTTGGGCTTTGTCAGGGGCGTTGCCCAGTGATCATCACGCGTTTGCGCTCCTTTTTTTTTGCTTAATGGGTGTTATTTTGTTTTGCCGTAAATATTTTTGCAATGGGCGCTAATTAAGTTTGGCTCTGTCGATCTGCATCCTTCGCACTTTGTTATGTGTGAAACTTTTAAATTTCGAGCGGCGGCAAACATGAAAACACTCCGCACAGCGCTCCACCAAATTGCCGGCCATTAATGGGGCAGCATCCCTCTCTCTCCTTTAAACCCCCCCTTGCCCCCTCCCCCTCCACACCTTGCCACAAGCTGCAGCATGTTCCCAAAAGTATTAAGCACTGACTCTGACTCTGACTGTTTTCCTTTTGGTATAAATAAATATTGAAACTTATTAATTTAGTAACGCATTACGTATACGCCCCGCGTGGCCACAAACTATGAATGAACCTAGCCCTATTGCAACTAAATAAACATCAATGAATTCTTCAACCAATTTGCTGGCTATCAGCAACTATAAAACAACAACAACAACAACAACAACAACAACAACAACAACAAAAAAGAGCAAAAGGGGGAAACAAAAACTTCATTAGCCGTGAAATATATTTTATGACTCACTTTTGGCATTCGACATTCGCCGTTCGCCGCTGTTCGACTGTCGCCGTCGGACGCTGCATTTTAGTTGCTGTTTCAAATCGATTGGACAATAAATTAGCATTATGTGGTTACAATTTGTGTGTCGTCAGACATATTTGCGATCCAAGTCATACACTGAGCTGGCAGCCAGCAGTTGGCAGTTGGCAGTTGCCAGTTGCCAGTTGGTAGTTGGCCGCGTTCAGTCGGCCAAGTTCAAAGACCGCAGTCGTTTGTAAGCCTTCCAATTCATTGATACCAACAACTGAGCTACCCAATCGTATGCCCACACTATGCAGCTGTTAATTATTTATTTATTAATTGGTTGTCAAATCATTTACTTTGTTTTTATTGCTTCGTGTGTAATGTTTCTATTTCAATTGCAACTTGCATTCCATTTCTAAGCTTACAGGCATTTATCATTTAATATGTTTATTACTTCATGTAGTTCAATTCTTTAATGAATATTGTTTTCAATCAACAACAATTATAAATTTACAATTTATCCCATAAATCCAATTACTTTTTATATTTATATATTCGTTTTAGTCAGCTGCTTGTGTCTTGTTCTTTATTATAAATCTTTATAGATGGTAATATTAGTGTTTCTTTAATTAATGTATTTAAAATGAATATTCTATACATAACATTTAATTAAGTAACAATTTATTAATAATATTATATATACTATTTTAATTTATTTAATTTTTTAAGATTTAAAAAAATTATTTATGTTTGCTAAAAAAAAAACAAACTCCTTTATATTTCTATATATGTATATAGATTGTTCCAAAATCATTTTGGAAAGCAACATTTTCATATAATACAAAATTCAATTAAATGTTACCGCAATATAATCTAATTTCAATTTTAATTATATTCAGTTTATATTGAAGATTTTTAAATGTGAACCTCAATATAATTTAATTTAATTTCAGTTCTAATTCTTTTCAATTTTAATAATAATTGATTTTTAAAAATAATATTAATATTTAATAGATCAAATTATTTTGCAAGATATATTGAATTTAGATAAATTGCAATCCTAGTTTTGATTTAATTTCCACTTACATTGACGTCAATGCAATTAATAAACTTAAAATATTTTGCATTTGCAGTTCACTTCTTCTATATAAATAATAATACTTTATATAAAAATAAATTGCAGATAATCTACTAAATTGTGCCATTTAGTTATCTCATCCCATTTCAATCAACTGAAATATTTGATATAAATATAAATTGACTCGGCATTCAGCAAGTTTGTCGTACGTCAAACATTACTCATACGCCACCGTCATATATAAGACATTAGCTTGTAGATAGTGAACATATTAGGCAATAAAAGAGGGCGCCCCACATTCCCAATTAAATCAACACATATACCACATGCATGCCAAATAGGCAAATTAAATGCCATAAAGGCCCCCGAAATGCCAATGAAGGTTGTCGTACAGCTGGAGGTGCATGTGGAGGTAGAGGTGAAGATAGAGCTAGAGGTGGTGGTTGAGGTAGAGGTGAAGGCGCTGCTCAACCCCAGCAACAGCTAACAATCGATTGGCGGCCCCAAGACACGAGTACAATCAGAAATAAAAAAATAAAAAAAAAAAAAAAAAAACCAAAAATTAACAAATGAAAACTTCACGCCCACGCCTCGACACAATAGTTTAAAAATAGCTTGGCCCAATCATGCGGCGTAAATACCGTGTACGGCGGTACGGAGTCGCCACTATTGGCGACGTCTCCATGAGTAACAACTGCTCAATATTTTTTAGATTGATCATGTTTTTGGCATGGTGAAATTTAGCACACAATTTACGTGTACGACAATGTATCCGCCTTCTCTGTCCGTCTTCGATCTCCCCATCTCTATCTGCTTGGTCTGGCGGTTGTCTTGGCGTGAAACGGCGCGAAAAAATTCATGAATGAACTACTCAAATGAGACGCCAGCAATCAACAAGTGAGTGTATCTCTGCATGTGTGTGTGTGTGTGTGTGTGTGTGTGTGTGTGTGTGTGTGTGTATGTGAGCGTGAGCGTGAGAGCGAGCTTGACTAGCCGGCTGGCAGGCAGACACCGGCGCGTATGAGTAATATCTCAATTCTTGTGAAATTGAACGGAAATAACTGAAATTTTGTACGAACAACTGTGACGTAGCTAGTCGACTGTGTTTGCCTGACTGCCTCTCTGTGTAAATGTGTGTGTGTGTATGTGTGTGTATGTGTGTGTGTGTGTGTGTGGGTGTGTGTGACCCAACACTATTCACCTGTGCACTTTAGTCACGCAAAGACAGCAAAGATGAAGCACACGATGATTAATACCTACCCATCCCCCAACCCTTAGGACAAATATCGGAAGTGATTTGGCATAAATTCCCATAGGTTGAATAGCTTACACTGTCAGTGGGTCGCACAGTATGTGAGTGAAAGTGAGGTGAGCTGATAACCAGCCATGACATGCTGATAACGTGCTGCCGCCTTATCAATATGTTCCTTAATTGGCATTTTATATTATTTAAAATTGTGATGCGTTGTTCCGGCATAACCGGCAAAGGCCAAAGTGCTCTTCATTTTTGTTTACATTCCAGAGCAAGATACACACAGTGCGACAGCGAGAGCGAGAGCGAAAGCGAGAGAACCAGCGAAAGAGAATCTAGAAAACAAACAGAAACAGAGATATCTCAGGTATGCTCATGCGCTCAGCCCTGTGATATTGTATGTACATAGATTTAACAGCTGATCAGTGAGTGTCTCTCTATATTTGTGTGTGTATGCGTGTGTGTGTGTGTGTGTGTGTGTGTGTGTGTGTGTGTGTGTGTGTGGGTGTGTGTGTGTATCATCAACTATAGTGAAAATAGCAACAATGAGCACAACAACAGTAAATGAAATCAATGTCGTGGTCAATGAGCAAAACGAGAAGAGAAACAGAGTCAAAGTCACGCGCACACATGCACTCAACATTAGATACGCTCAACACTCACTGAACGGCACGCACACACACACGCACACATGCATATAAGAAAAGAAGAGCATAAGAGTAACTGGGAGAGTGTCTGTCTCATACTGCAACTGAGCGTCTCTTTGTTGTTTGTAGCGGTAAACCAAAAGCAAAGATCTCAACGAACTCAACTCAACGAATGAGCTACACAAGGAACAAAACTTGCATAAATGACATAAATTAATGTCTACAAATAATTATCATTAATTATAAGACTTGTACAAAATAAAAGAAATCAAAAATGTTAAATATATATTATAGTTTTAATTAATTTAATAGTATTCTAGCTAGCACTTGAAATATTAAATGAATTGTACATTAAATTAATAAAAACTAAACTCAATTTATTCGAAATTTAAATGAAATAAACTTAAACTTTTACTTAAAAGTAAAATAATTAATATTAAAGCAATAATTAAGTAATTAATATTAAAGAAATAAATAATTATAATTCATATTTAAAGTAACTAATTAATATGGCAAGTAAATTCTATGTTGCAAGTGCAAAAACATCTGCATCAATATGAGAGTGTGCCAAGCTCTTGCCACTATCGAAATGCCCCATTGGCGGCCTCCCACATGTGTTGTGTGTAGGGCATGAGAAACACAGTTATTCATTGTTTTCGCTCAGCTGTTGGCTTGACGCTCACCTGACGCTCACCTGACGCTCACCTGACGCTCAACTGGCCTGAGCAGTAACTGTAGTTGTGTGCCACAGCTGTTGGGAGAGTTCTAAGGCTTATAAAGTCATACATTTGCTTTATTCTTAGTGTCACAATGCCAGCGATTGAACGAGCATGATGAGTGCCAGCTCACACACACACACACACACACACACACACGTCGATACACTCACCGCACACTAACTCACACTACACTCACACTCGCACTCGCACTCACAGAGAGGCGTTCGCGAATCTGCGGGCCATACTCACATATGATTTCACATCGAGCACAAGGGGCCTCCTCATTAGTACGTTCATAGTAACTGAAGAGTTAAGTTCGCACACACATACGCGATTTGTTTGCTGCCACTGAAGCTAACGCTGCTGTCGCTCTGCTCTGCTCTGTCTGCTGTCGCTCTGCTCTGCCGTCGCTGTGCTCAGCTGTCGCTCTGCTCGGCTTTTGACTCTGGCCACTGCCACTTGAGTCTGCCTCTTTCTCTGCCACACTCACTCTCAACTGCGAAAGCAAACTTGGCGAATACTCGCACACCTATATAGAGCCAACGAATTCGATCGCCAGGCAATCAAATCAAATCAAAACAGGCAGTCAAACGCAGCGGGTCGACATTTTCCCAATAAATATATCTTTGAGATACTCCGCGATACGAAATTCATGATTTTTTTTTTTTTTTTTTTTTTTGTTGTCTTTGCCTAAGATTTTATTTATTACATAGTATATTTTTGTTTATCTTGCTGTTGTCGTAAGTCGTAAAAGTTGTAACATAACAGACTGTTGTGAAGTGAGTGAAAAGTGCTTAAAGTGTGGCAATCTGTGTGACGCAGCTGGATTTCCCAGCGGAATTTCCACAGGACTCATTGAACGGAATTGATGTGTAAATGGTGCGTATTCATTTCAGTTATTCGTGCAACTATTCACTTGTATTCGTTTATGGTAGACTTTGTGTGACATTTAATTTGTAATCTCTGCAATTGTTGTTGCTCTCTTAGTGTTGTTGTTGTTGTTGTTGTTGTTGATGTGCATTGTTGTTGAAAAATAGTGTGGGGAATCCGTCGTCGTACTGATAACCCCAATATATATAGAATATATAGAATTTCTACTTGTTTCTACTTTTTGGCAAGTGGCGTGTAACGTCTACGTGATGAAATTCGCATAGCAAATTTGTCAAATGTAAACCATTAGATTGCCAGATAAAGCCATGCGATTGGCAAGGGGGGAGGGGTTAAAATTATTAATGGACAATTAATATAATGGACAATATATATAATTAATAATTAATATAAGTAGCTACCCTGACCTATGTACAAGCAAATACACATACATGAGCACATACATGAATGCTTAGTGAATTTAGCCTACTTTGGCCCATAAAGAGGGCAATCAAAAGAAAAGTTAAGCCACAACGATTTCCAGGAAATCGCACCACTCTCGTACTTATCAATGTGCAATGTAGTAATGCAGTTACAACCAGCGAATACCCTCTAATCGCTGATTATTAGCTAAGACTTTGACTAAGTCTTTGGCTTAGCAAGCAAAGTTCTCCCCACTCTTCCTCTTTGCACTTTTCTTGCTCTTATCATTTAATCCTGACTCATCATAATTTCTGAAGCGTTTAAGACATACGATTGGTGGTTTAGTGGGCCAGTCATAGCCACTTATATCGCGTTATGATTACAGGGTATACAAATATGAGCAACAATAAACGATATTGGAAAATGTAATTGCAAACTGGAAGTCGAAGTTGAAACGAAACTTAAACTGTAACTGATAAACTGCATGAGTCTGGGTCAATTGAACAAATGGCCTTTCTGGCCTGGCCAACTGAGAGCATGTTACCAAAACATTTTCAATTCAAATCAAAAGCCAAAAGCAAAACATGTGAAATTAATTTACACGTTCGGGGCGGGCGGGCGTTCTTGCTTGCTTGAACGCTGAGTAGCTGAGTGGCTGAGCGACCGCGGGGGAGGAGGTGGAGCGGGGGAGGGGCGGTTTGGCAAGAGCAACAAGTCAGAGCGTGCGCGCGATGCGTCAGCAAACGACGCCGGCGTTTTCGGCACGGACAAGGTCCGGGCCAAGACAACAACAGAGAGTGCGATAGACAGAGAGACAGACAGATAGAGAGAGGGAGAGGCAAGGTGGCAGAGAGTGACTGTGCGAAGGAGAGAGTGCGTGAGGATGGGGTAGGGGGAAGGGGGAGAGGGAGGTGGAGGTGGAGGTCGAGGTGGAGGCAGAGATGGAGATGGAGGGGAAATAAAACAAAAGACAAGACAAGACATACAAGCGACAAACGGCCGATGGCAATGGCAATGGCAACGTTGCCGTTTCCAACTCCAATGAATTTCACAAAAGTATGCAAGAAGCCAGCGGGGTAAGTTCGTTGACTTTGTAGCGCAGTGTATTCAGATTCGCATATGCTCGATGATTCAGCCCAATTTAGACTTTAATTTTAAATAATTATGTCAGCCGACACACAATTATAACAACAGCAACAACAGCAACAACGGCAACAATAACAACAACAATATAAACAGAAATAATAACAAACGATAACGATAACAGGGCCACGCACGTTTTGGCCAAATCGAATATGAAACAAAGCGTTGTAGTATACTATAAATATACATGTCTCCATACAAATGACAGCAATGCCTAATGGGTATTCCCCTAATCCTAATTTGTCACTTCTTTATATTCCTGTACATTGACAGACGACAAGTGTTTGCCAGCTCGGAGCAAGCAACAACAACAACCACAACAACACCACCATCAAAACGGCCAACACAAGGAAAACAACAACAGCGACGCAGACGGCGAAGCCGCAAACGCTGCAACCGCCGCAACTGCCGCTCAGCGCCCGAAGACGTCCACAAAATCTTAAATCGTCGCTACTTCTGCTCGGCATCCTCATGTGTCAGCTGCAGCAATTTGCTGGCGGCGGCTGTGGCGGTCTTGCAATGGCAGCTCCTGCTCCCGTTTCCGCGCCCGCTTTCGTTTCAACACCCACTACCGCCCCCGCATACAGACTTGCGTTAGCGAATCGAACGCGACGCGTCCAGAAGCGACAGAACCACAACTTCAATGTCTATTTCCGCATGACACTCAACAATTCCGACCTGGACTGGAGCAACACTTGCGGTGGCAACTGGACGGGGCACGATAGTCCCATTCAAATAGTGGGGCCACAAAAGCGATGTATCAAGCATAAAAAGGTATGTAAATCAAATGAATTTGCTATACAAAAAATACTAGAAAATATACTAAATATACAAAATATACTACACCCAATTAAATATCGTATTATTTATAAAAATGAAAGTTTTAAAAATGCTTGCAAAGAAAAGAAATATAATAAATACCGAGAAAGAAATTTAAGAAAATTAAATAAACAAACCCCTAGAAATATAAAAGTGAAATAAAATGCTTAAAAAGGGAAATTTGGTGTATAAAATTAACAATAAATGATACCGAAAATACAGTTTGGAACTTTAAGTTGATAAGTTAAGTTATTATTTGATAAAAGCAAAAAAAAACCATAATTCATTGCATCATTAAGAACCCAAGAATTCTGTGAAATTGCAAAAACATGTCAAATGTCATTTTGATATGATTTAGAGGAATTAGTAGAAAAGAAATTATGATTGAATGAAATCTACTTATTAAATTGAAATAAATAAATATAAAAAGAAATAACTAATTCAATTAAAAAAAAATAATAATTTAATAAATAAATAAATAAATAAATAAATAAATAAATAAATAAATAAATAAATAAATAAATAAATAAATAAATAAATAAATAAATAAATAAATAAATAAATAAATAAATAAATAAATAAATAAATAAATAAATAAATAAATAAATAAATAAATAAACAAATAAATAAATAAATAAATAAATAAATAAATAAATAAATAAATAAATAAATAAATAAATAAATAAATAAATAAATAAATAAATAAATAAATAAATAAACAAATAAATAAATAAATAAATAAATAAATAAATAAATAAATAAATAAATAAATAAATAAATAAATAAATAAATAAATAAATAAATAAACAAATAAATAAATAAATAAATAAATAAATAAATAAATAAATAAATAAATAAATAAATAAATAAATAAAACAAATAAATAAAAGAAATAATCTTAATCAATTGTTTATAAATAATCTTAATCCATTATTTAGTATATTATCAGTATATTTGTACTTCTTGTTCATGTTGATCTCTAAACATATTTATACTTGAGAACTTAATAATCTTTAGCTATAAGAAGATAAATATATCATTCAGTTAAGCTTTCCGATTCTAAATATATTCAAATTTTCTATCTCAAATTCAATAATAAAATCTTAAAATCTTCAATTTATAATTTTAAAGCAATAATTTCAAATTAAGAACATGTTTCAATCTGAATCGAATATTAATTAGATCTGCTTTAATTTTTTATTCTTTCATATTTTTTTGAACTTTCAGTACCTTCGCACTTTACATAACAAAACAAACCGTGAGCTGCGGAATCTAAAGGATGAGAATAGATCCTCCAAACAGGGCATTAACATCTCAAATTTGTCTCGGCTGGACTATCATAAAAAGATATACCTATTTCTGCCAACTCTGAATAACAGCGACATAAATGTAAGTATAATTCCCCATATCATCACAACAGTTCAATACACACTTCACCATATCCATACCCATACCAAGTCCAATTCCAAATCCATTCCCATCCAATCGTGAAGTAATCATATTGATTAGAGTCTTTTGCCATCGGGTCACGTGAGTTGCCATTTCACCGTTTGTTATTGCGTAGGTGCAAAAAAAAGCGTCACAAGTTAACCAAGCGCGAGTCAGTCATATGAGTTCGACAATCGTGAGTGCTGGCTGTGTCTTACTGCGAGGGTGGTAACGAAGTTACATGGAATATATATATATATTCTATATATATATATCTATATTCTTTTAGAAATTCTTTCAATTGCAGTTAAATTTACAGAGTAAAACTTATCTGCGGTTCAGGTTCATTTTCAATCTTCTTTCCTCTCGAATTCCCAATAAATATTTAGCAATAAATTGTAAATAAATATATATACAAATTCGTAAAATATATTTTGAATACAAATTTAAATATAAATTGAAAGGTTTAAGTTGATTTATGCATAAAACATTGCTAGGATAGGGAAGATCTAATTGCAATTGTATTGATAAAATTTTACATATATTTCAAATATTTCTAAATCAAATGAAGTTTCATTAATAACAAAACAGTTTCTGCTTGCTGAGAATCAAAATTCTTAATTATTTTATTCGCTTCAAACAAAGTAAACAAAAAGTTCATTTCAAGCTAAAACTAAATGAAATCATGTCACAGCACTGTGTGTATATAATGGCTATAAGAATAATCGATACCACCCTAAAGATAATTAATAATCTGGTTTCAAGAGAAACCAAGGGAATTGCTGTCAACAAAAACAAAGAACAAACTTATAAAGTGAGTGAGAAAAGAAAATATATATAAAGAAAAAGAAACTTACGAGCTATGAAAATTGAAGGGGCACGCGACTTATGTTCAATGGCGGCCTTGTTGGGGTGTAGCTCACGTTTTATGAGAACTCCAAGCTGAATATGAAGCCCATTTCCCCAATGTCCAATTGGCAAACTTGTTGTGGAAACAGAGCCGAAATCGAGCAACGTTAACAACAACAACAACAACAACAACATGATCAGAGACACGCGCCATTATGCTGATCAAATCAAAATAAAATATATACTACTATTTATAGATGTGAATCTGACTCTTGTTTGCCGTTGTCTTTCAAGTTGGAGACTGATCTCGATCTTCGGTCGCTAATAGCCAAACACACACAGTGCGAGTCACGCGATATCATAAAGAGCAACAACAACGAGAATATACCCAAAAAAGAAAGAAAAAAAAGAACATAAAATATATAAATATAGTACAGTAGTATAGACAGAAAGTTAAGATTATGAGCATTTAAGGCTGTCAAGTAAAAGTTATTTCAAATTGCGTAAACTGAGGCCCAGATAAGATCGCCAGTTCTATGAATAATGCTCGCCAAGTTAACCGAAAGACAATGCACGATTACTGGCCAAATTGTGCAGGCCCTGTTGCTTATCGATTGATTGAATGCATGAATGAATCGAATACATGGAGAAGTAGAAGATATTTCCAGATCAATGTAGCTATCATTTGATTAACATGGCAATAAAAGGCCAAAAAGACCAATTTTAACTGGTTTTTCCCCTAAACAAGTTGATTAGTAAGTTTTCATGACTTTGATAAACTCATGCAAAGTGTGTTTAAATATTTGCGGTTGGCTGTAAATTACAAATTGTAGAAAAACTTATTGCACCTGTGAACTTCGAATCGAAAACTTGGACTCGACTTTTGAAGCTTTGGCAAAAGCGTCAACTCATCATTAAGAGTGCCGAAAAAAGCAGCTAAGCGTATCGCTCGCCTCTCTCTCTCTCTCTCTCTCTCTCTTACTCCGACTTCAACACACAGTCGGACTGTCTCTCATTGCTGTTCGCTCATTGTATTTGTGTATCTTTGTGTCTCTATCTATTTGCTGCTCTCGAAGACGAGCTTAGCTGCTTAGTTGTTGATGGCTAATGTGTTCTAAACTTAGACGGTCAACATCATCATCAATCTCATTACACTACGATTGTGAGTGTGTGTGTGTGTCTGTCTGCTTAATAATGGTATAACAATGTGAAGCTTTCGCAAAATTTCTTATTGGCGTCACTGGGGCCCCGCATAGGGAAAAAACCCAAAATGTTGGCAATTCGAAATGGTTAAATAAGTGTTTAGCAATAAATTCTCAACAATACAACGATAATAACAACATAACAACAAGTACAATCATAGCAACTGCAAATAAACGTCAAACATAATGTTGACCAAAGGCTACGTCAATTGCTGTGACAGTTTGCGACAAACAGTTGATGACTTGCTAACCGATTATAATAATGCTTATATGCGATATAAGAAGTATGAGAAGTTATGGTTGCTGTTGTTGTTGTTGTTGTTGTTATTATTCTTGTAATATTGATGACGGAGCTCAGGAAGTGAGAGTGTGACAACTAATCACACATAGTGGGGCTATTTATATGGAATGCCCTCAAGACCCACATCTGGCATGAGTCGGGCATACGCAAATCAAATATCAAACATATTTATACAAATGAGCGCATAAATTAAATGAAAAGAATTTAATAAAATATGCAAATAAATGATGGAAGCAATGATAAAGTTGCACACTTTTTCAAAGAACTGTGCAACTCGCGTGGCCTTTTGACGTCACTCAAAAGCCAAAGCATTTCGCACATATTTAAAGCTGATAGGCGACACGATATGATATGTTATGTTTGAGTAATCTTAGCACACACACACACACACACACAGAGTAAGAGGGAGCGGCAGAGAGAGAGAGAGAGAGAGAGAGAGAGAGTGAGACACACAGACAGGCAGACAGGCAGACAGAACGATAGAGAGACAAGCGATACGAAGCTCGCGCTCGCGTGAATCATGCGAATGAGCGAGTTGTGGATTCCCCCGGCAGCGGCATGAATGAAACGAACGCCGATAGGCGAAGAAGTTGACGATGACGATGACGGGCCGACAACGACAACAACAACAACAACAACAACAGCAACAGCAACAGCAACTACGACGATGAGCGACGAGCGACGAGCAATTGCCGACGTCAGAAGCACGCGGCCGCGAAATGCGTTGCGAAACCGAAAGCACAGTTAAACGAGCATTCGTACAGCGTGGGTTGAGCGAGGGGGGGAGCACTGTATGCGGGGCGGCACGGGAAGCTGACGAACAATGCGACGAATGGTCGAATAGGCGAATGGGCGTATGGGCGAATGGGCTTCGTTTTCACTTTCAGGCAACGCGTCGTATGATTGATTTTGATTAATAATCAGCTACGTGAGACGCGACGCGACGCGACGCGACGCGACTCAGCGCAAAGAGTTCACTCAACTTGTAAGCAATTTAATTAAGGGGCTCGGAAGGGGCTTGGGAGGGGCATTGTCGGCAGGGATAAGGGGGTTCTGTTGCCAACCGGTTTATGTCAGCCAGGCAAACAGGTTTTCCTTTTTATTCCACGTGCCAAACATTTCTTCAGATTACATTTAATTGTCAAATGGAAATCGCAAAACCAAAATGATAAAAAAACCAGTCGAAAAGTTACAGTCGAGGTGCTCGACAGTATAAGACCCGGTATTCATATCTATGCCGTTATATACAACTTATTATTACAATAAGTATTAATATAATAATACAAAGATTATTAATGGCAAGCGTGATATGTTAATTTGAGGGCAATGCTTTTCCACTCGAAAAGAATTGTCTAAGCAGCATTCATATTTTCATGTAAAATATAAAAAGAAGAGATTATTCACCACTTCATCACATCAAATATTTTGTAACAAGCAAGACAAATCGACCAAGACTCGAACTCAGGATCTCCTGAATGCTGTGCTAACGCTCTAGCACCTGCGCCATTGCAACTGACGTCAAAGCCTGACAAATGCATAACATATTCTCGCATTCCTCTCATTGTCCGTTTTGCAAGTTTCTATTGCTTCAATGATTCTCTCTGAATATCGATCACTTTTAGAAAAGAGGGGGAATAGAGAGCGGCGGTAACTGAGAGAGAAATGCCGTTACTTTTTTTGCATTGCTGCATATGCGTGTACATGCATACATATATTTGAAATCAAATTTCTAACAAAACTTTGTTATTTCTTCTTCTTATGACATATTGGCAAAATTAATAACATATATATAAATAAAATAATAGTAAAAAGTTAATTTTTATAAATATATAAAAAAAAAGTGAAATAAAAAATGGTCAGCACCGAGACTTGAACTCGGGTACTCGCACAGAATGTCTTGTTTTTGTTGTTGTTACATTTAATGCAATTAATTGTCGCTAAAGCTGCCATGAGCTTGTGGTAATTAGATATCTTATTAACTGCTTTGTTTATGGTCCGATCTTCATGCAATTTTCACAAAATGTCCAGACATGAGCACACATTATGTGTGCCAAATCTGAAGTATGTAGCTATATATGGAGTCTAGTTATACGTTTTATTCGATTTGCGTGGGCGGAAGGGGGCGTGGCAAAATTCTAAAACAAACTTGATCTGCGTGCACATTATAGGAGTGTTGTCACCAAATTTGGTAGCTCTAGCTCTTATAGTCTCTGAGATCTAGGTGTTCATACGGACAGACAGACGGACAGACGGACAGACGGACAGACGGACAGACGGACAGACGGACAGACGGACATGGCTATATCGTCTCGGCTATTGATGCTGATCAAGAATATATATACTTTATAGGGTCGGAGATGCTTCCTTCTGCCTGTTACATACATAGCACAAATACATAAGCCCCTGTACCCTTTGGGTACCGGGTCTAATCATGCATAATCATTATTATTTTCATTATTTACCTTACTTTTACCACATAATTGCATCACACGGCACTCGTTCAATTTAACTAATCTCACTTTTACGTTGGTTCTTGTTCTTGCTACTCCTTTAGTCGCCACTGCGTCGCATCCATCGGGATCTACAGTTCTATGTGGCCGCATTTAGCTATATGAATCACGCCCAGCTGTACTATGACTACAACGAACTGCAGTATGAGAGCAAAACATCGTACGAACTGAGGCGTTACCGTAAGAGTGCACGGGACATTCTGTGCTACGTGGAGGAGGCCATCAATGGCACCAAGAGATTGCACTTGCCTGGCACCAAGAAGTTACCCTTGGCTGCCATCAAGACCGTGAAACGGAAGCATATGGAGGAGCGTCTGCTGATGTTCCAGACGCCGCTGGTGGAGCTCCATAAAAAGGCGGTGTATGCGGCACGCAATCCGGGCGTAACCGACGCGCCTACCACTACTACCACTACTACCACTACTACCACTACTATCACGCCAACCACGTCTTCCACGCAAACCACGTCTACCACGACTCCCGCGTCGCCAAAAGTAGTTAATGAGTATGATGCCTTTTTCCTAAAGTATCACTACCTCCAGTATCTCAAGCATATGAATCAACTGTTGACCAAGCAACGCAAGAGGAACTGCGGCAACAAACGTCCAAAGAAGGTGGCGCAACGAATTAAATCTCCACAACGGCAGCCAAAGAGAACGTAGTAACACTTTCAGTTGCAGTTCCCGTTCAAGCTCTGAGCGCCTATGACAAGAACAAGGACAAAATATGTCCATTAACCAGGCTCACTTAATTCTATTTAATTTATTCTAATTTTATAATTATTATTATTATTATATATTAGTTATTGTACTGAAACCCATTCTCAAGAACGGCTATGACATCCGAATCCGAACTTCGAAACGCCCATATAACATTTTCCAGTAACTACATTAAGTATTTATTATCAACCCGACAATCATCTACTCGTTAGTAACGAATGAACATTTCAATTAATTCATTAATTTTCTCATTTTCAACATTTCCCAGTTTATTTATTTTTATTTATTTTATTTTTTTCCTGATTATTTTAAGACCTCACCGTATTATTTATTTGCAAACACATTCCTCACTGATGCCAATTCGCACATTCGCTAGAGTAGATCGTAAGTTAAGGTATTTCCCTGAAAGATTGCACGACTTTTCTATTTGCTTTGTATTACAATGCTGTGATAATAGTTGATAGACAACGCATATCCCATAAGGGATACGAAACGCGTACACAAATATATCTCGCCCTGTTGCTATGAAAATGCATTATACTAGATCAATAAGTATTATATTTAAATCTGGTACTCATAAACTATATAGTACTTGCATTATGTAAATAAAATAATTTATTGTATATACAACATTTTATAATTACAAATATATTGTATTGTACTACAAATTCGAGTACATGAAATGAAACAAAGCGCATTTTCATTTTGGGATTTGACTGAAAGGTTTGATTTGAAAAACTCGAAAATTATATAGTGCAAATGCTGTAAGTTAGTTAACTTCAGTAAGTTGTTTATCTAGATTGTTATTAACGTAATTTAGAGCAGAGAGCAAAGCTGCAGACTAAATGTTCTCACTTTTATTGGTTGCAATCGAATTTGAACTTGATTCGGATAATTTCAAGCATAACCAGACGAAAAGGCTACAGTCGACCGCATTCGACAGTATAATACCCTGTACAGGCTTCTATTTTAAAAGTATTTTGATAATAGGTACTTTGATTTAAATAAAAGGAAGAACATAACAGGTGTTTAAAGAATACTCTTTTGAAACTATCATTTAGCATATGAATTCTTTGTATGCTTATATCAGCTAGTTTTTGATGAAAAGCTTAGTGCTACGTCATTTCATATACGTCTGCACGTTTGCTGTCCCTCTCGCACTGTGCTGCTTGACGCGACCGCAACGATTCAATGGAAAAAAAACATCTTAGTTTTTTCATGGGCCTCACTTGCTCGCCAATATTTAAAATGCAAATGATTATTAGAACAATCAATTCTTGAAAGGCAAACTCTAATATTACAAATATCATAATAATTGATTATTTTTTACAAATCTCTGCATACATTACGTTTAAACTTGCAATATAATTGCCAGCAAGCAGTATGACATTTGGAGTAACACAACTCAGCTTAACGGCGAGAATGTGCTCACTTGCAAAAGCTAGCTGCTATAAGCATGCAATGAATTCTAATTGTTGGCAAAGCAGTGCAATTCATTGCAAAATGTTCTAGTCTTTTCCATGTACTTTCTTTTCTGAATTTCTATCTTATTCCTGGACCGATCTTTATGAAACTTTCACATGTGTTTCAGAACAGTATTTTCTAAACACCTGTTAAGTTAGAAATATGTACGTTCAGAAATACATGCTGTTAACAGGGTATAAAGAGATTTGATCGTTTTGCGGGGGAAGGCGGGGAGGTATCCAAAATTTGAAACAAACTTGATCTGCGGACGGTATAGAGGAACCTTCATGACAAATTTGGAGTCTCTAGCTCTTATAGTTGCTGAGATCGACGCGTTCATACAGACGGACAGACAGACAGACAGACAGACAGACAGACAGACAGACAGACAGACAGACAGACAGACAGACAGACAGACAGACAGACAGACAGACAGACAGACAGACGGACATTTTTGCACAAAGTTAATATATCCCTGTACAGGGTATAACCTGTACAGGGTATAAAAATACGGGATTTTCTGAACAAAATATATTAAACTATAACATTTTTTATATTAGATACAATTATTTAAATATTTACTTCTCATTGTTGATTAAATAAATTGTATAAATTGAACTTGTTGATTTACATTAAAATGATCATTTATGAGAAATTAGCTGACGAGATGAATAAAAGTCTTAAATCAATATAAATTAGCTACAACTTATTGCGTGGCCTACATTTAATTTAACCTTCATGGTCAGCTCAGTTTAGAAACTCATTATAAACGGAAAATAATATATTTAATTTCAATTTAAGAGTTGTAATTGATGAGACTCTCGTTGATAATTAAAGGACAGATTTAAGTATTTAGTTCTCAAGACTCAAGCGCACCTTACTGCACTGAACTTAACTGATTTATTTTATAGATTTTATTGGCTAAGAGTCTAGTGTGTGTGTGTGTGTGTGTGTGTGTGAGTGTGTGGGGTCCTCTATTAACGTAGCGCCATATCAATTACAGAAACTCGAAATCCATTCCCACATCTCTTGACAGCAGCTGCATTGCACATACGCAGCGTATGCCAGCGATTGCAATGCGATCGGCTTGAGAATGCAAGGCAAACAAAACAAGACATAACCAAGCTTCAAATACTGCAATCGGGTATACCCAACCAGTCGGTCAGCCGTTGCAGTGAGTGGAAAAAAAAAGAATGGATACTCACTCTGCATGCAGAATTTAGCTCGCTGTAAGTCGCTGTAAGATAAACGGTATGTGATAATTGATATGCCCGCTTGTGTGAACACGTAGAGGGTATATAGAGAATAAAAGCCGAAACAATTTCATTTCGAATTGCTGGAGATTCTTTTTAATTGCAGCAAGAAGTAAATTACGCGGCATTTATAGACTTGTACAAATATTTTATGAGCCATATAATAATTCCACAGTCGCATTGCACTGATGTCTTTGTTGTTGTTGTTGTTGTTGTTGTTGTTTGCTGTTGTTACTGTTGTTGTTGTCATAGCTATGGGTTCCTTCTCGACAATTTTTACGACATGCGCAGAGCGACAATTTTGTTGTATGTGTATTTTAGTTCGGCATATTTCTTGTTGTTTTTGTTTTTTTTTTTTTTTTTTTTTTTTTTTTTGGGAGCGTTGGTTCTTATGGTCTTATCGTGGCAGAGGAATCTACGCACACCCTGGACTTGACTTGGACCCGACTCGGGGTCCACGGTGTTGTGGTTGTGGTCGGTGACAATGCTCAGTGAGTGCTCCGTGCTCAGGGCTTCCTTTTGTGTGTTACTAATGTCTTTCACCTCTCTGGCGTATGTGTGCGAGTGTGTGTGCTTGTGTGTGTGCGTGTGTGTGTGTGTGTCTCTGTGTGTGTGAGTTTGTCGCGGTTTCCACCAATCGCCCTGCGACTGCGTCTGCGCCTGCATCCGTTTATCTCACACAATCAGCAATTGTCATTAATTTCGGACGCTGTGTACGTGCTCCGATTTGTCTCTTGGATTCTCTTTTGGATTCTCAGTGACTGATTCAACAATTTAATATGCAACACTCGCTGCAGCCGCCGGCGCAGACCAGGCCAGGCCAGTCGGAGGCGATCATCTCATTGCCCCTGGGACCCAGTAAAGATGCTTATCGCTTTGATTTTATTGTGGCCCCGATGCAGCCTCTTTCCATCCCTTTCCCGCTCCCGCTCCCGCTCCCTCTCCCTCTCACTCTCCCCTACACCGACCCTCTCCCTTTCTTTCCCTTCCATTCTCTGCTCTTTGACTCACTTCTCGGAGAGAGACATGCAACTATGCAGCGTTGCACCATTCACCAAAAAAAAAAAAAAAAAAAATACAACAAAAAAAACTGCTGCTGCTCGCTCAGGTTGCTCCCTTCCCCTCCCACAGCTGGCTATCCCTTTCTCTCACATTTTTCCATACTCTCACGCTCTTACTATCTATCTCTATCTCGCTCTCTCTCCCTCTCTCTCTCTCTGTCTCTCTGTTTTTCTCTCTGCCAACCCTTTCGGGCTCTCACAATCCTGAAGCGCCGTTTTAATGGACTTTCCAGCAAGTGCACGTAGCGCTCATCTATCTTAACTTTTGATAGGTTTTTACGATCGTATTTATGCGATGGCCTTTATTAAATTGAAAATTATGTCTTTCTATGAGAAATGTCTAAATTGTTTGGGTCAGCCTTTAGTTACTTCGGCTGGGGTTTTTCTACTTTTTGTGGAACCTGAAATCTGGAACCTTTGCTTTGCCTTGTGTGTTCCTCAATGAACTTGTGCCTGCGACTCCAACTCCAACTCCAACTCCAACTCGAACTGATTTAATCTAAATGTTTATTTGGTTTCTTTTTAGTTTATATATATTTTTTTTTTTGTTGGATTTTGTTTTTGTTTTTGCTTCTTCGGTTGTTGTTGCTGTTTTGCCGGCGGTCACGTGCAGCTTCTCATAAAACTGTAGTTGCTTTTGTATGTATGTATTTTTTTTTTCAGTGACAATTAATTAAAAATATCTTATTTCATTTATGTTTTGTGTGTTAGCTTGTTTTGTTGTTTTGTTATTTTTGAGTTATGTTTTCCGCTGCAGATTTATAGATAATGGCGTTACATTTATGGGCCCTAAATGCGACTAAACCAACACACGAAAACCACAACCACAACCACAAACCAAAACCAAAACCGAGTCCGTATCCGAATCCGAATCCGAATCCGCGTTCAAATCCAATCCCGAGCCCAAACCCCGATCTTATGCTCCAACCCGAAAGCCCATGCATTTCAACACGTTTCGCCCACTGAATGTGTTTCCCCAACAATAAAGTCCACTCGACATTTTGTTTACCAGCCACAAAGTGTCAACGGCTTCCCGTATTCCTTTCATACAATTTCTATTTTATTTCCATTCACATTCACATTCACATTGACATTAACATTTACATTTTGATTGTGTTCTTTAATGCAGTAAAATAAATTGCAAAATATTGTTTTTATGTTTCGTCTGCGATTTTTGTTTATATATTTAAAAGCAATCTCACGACAATTGCCTCGAAAGTGCTGGCTCAGACTCTGACACTTCTTGGACGCCTGGGAATAGGTGTTGAAATCTCTCAATTTTGTGCGCAGTCTCAGCAGTTTCATCTTTCACAGAATCAAAAAGCAAACCTCCTCCTCCATCTCGCAGCTGTGAGGCAATCGAATCAAAGATTCAGCACTCAAATGAAAATCTCTTACATTCAAAAAAAATTATAAATATCATTTTTATTTACAAATCATATATATATATATATATGTATGTGGATATGTTTATAGTGCTGACAGCACGTTAAATATGTTCTATGGACCTTCAAAGTGCTAGCCAAGGTGTCGAGCGGTCTATGTAATATAAAATATAAATATTTTGATATTATCGAATATTTAATACCCTTAATAACTGAATGATAACAAAGTTAAATGGTCATAAATTACATAAATATATTTTGTAATATATATTTCAAAATATTCTATTCAGTTCTGCCTTCACGCTGATTCTGTAAATATTTGTAAAATTGTTTATAGATATATGACTGAACCAAGATTATGGGCTGCACATTAATGGTTTGCTTCTTAAGTCGTTTATTGTTTTATTCTATTCTATTCTATTCTATTCTATTCTATTTTATTTATTTTGTATATATATTTATGCTTTATTTATAACTAATAACTATAAGGATGATGCTTCGCTTATCTACAACTACAACATCGAATTGAACTTAACATAATTAGTTAATAAAAGACTTTAAAATAAAATAATTTATTATAAAATCTTCAAAATAACCAAAATTGTGTAAGTATATATAAATATTCTAGTAACAATAAAATAAAACATAAAATAATAATATATTGTAAATAATATAATACAATATCTGATATTATTATATTTATATTATTGTATTTATTATTTTATATTATTATTTAATATTTTATTTTATTTTACCAAATATATATATATATATTTATATAATATTAAACATATGATATATTTCGGATTTTTAAAACTAATTCATAATTATTTGAGTTACATTTATATTTCTGTTTATTTATATTAAATATAAAGAACCTCAATTTTAATAAATTTAATCATTTTACTTAAACTTTATTCGGGTAAATGGAATCTTAAGTAATTGCCGCAAATTTATTCACATAATAATAAAAACATAAGCACAAGTAATAATAATATATATATATTAATAATATTAAAATGCATTTAAAGTATAGTATTAATTTAAGTGCAGTAATTTAACAACATTCCAGTAGAGTATTCAGAGAGTCCGTAACAAATGATGTAGATTAAGGGAATTGTCTTTGTAGTTCTATCGCTTCAATTGAAGTTGTCCAGCTTTCAGGGCACAACAATTGAACAAAAGCCATGTTAGCTGCTGCTCGTTGTCTTTTGACCAGAGAGACCGTGGTATCTTTACACTCTGGGCCATGTTAATGTGCTTGTCCAAAATATTGGACCCGTCTGTGCGGCGCCTTGGCCCATATAAATTATGCTCAGTTAACAATGCGGATCACTCACGGCCTTTTTGGGTTATTGTGTGCAGTTTTCCGCTTAATAAGGTTAAAGGTGTTTCAATTGCAAAACAATATTGGACAGTTGGTGCTATGGCCATGGCCAAGCCCCTGCTTTACAAATCTGGACCCTGATCCATTGTCCTGGCAGCAGCAGCAACATAAAGTGACAGAAATTATGAAAGAATTTTCAAGAGGACACAGAGAACATCAAAGGTGACGCGCCCACTTCAAAATTTCGAAACGACAATTGCATTTAATTCAATTGAGGGCGCACAAAAGGACAGGGACAAGAGCAGCTGAGAGTGCAGAGGACACGACACGACACGACACGACTCGACAGGACAGTACAGTACAGTACAGGATACGGCAGGACAATAAAGTGATCAATACCAGAAAAATGTTTTTAATTGTCAATGAATGCGGCATGGGACGGGGAATGCCGGACCCTTGACCTTTTGCGGCTGCCCAGCGTGTTGTTGTTGCTGTTGTTGTTGCTCTTACTGTTACTGTTGCCGTTGTTGTTGGTTTGCGTTACATTGTTCTTGTTATTGTTGTGCAATTGCCGTGTGCATTTCTGCGCTTCAAAAAGGTGAAATAAATTGCCCACCACCCAGGTGAGGAATGTGTCGACCCAAGGACCTATAAATTTTCGACTTGTACGTGTTTGGGAGTATATGTATATAAATGTCCCTCTTTATATAGGCATGTGTGTGTGTGTGTGTGTGTGCGTGTGTGACAATGCATGGAATCGTTATAATTAATGGCCAGGTTGGCGCCAGCGTCTGAACAACGACAACGACGGAGACGACGTCACGATCGAGGCCTGTGAACCAAATCCGAACTTTGCATCTGAGATTTGTGTTATTTGTGTTCTGTTATTGTTGTTGTTGTTGTATTTGTGTTTGTGTCATATTTGAAATACGCATACAGGAAATCGGGCAATGAGAATTGATGAACGTGCGCGCCTTGCCCTCGATATCCTTTCGAGAGCCGCCGCCTTATCACAACTTTGCATCGAGGGGCAAACAGTGCCCAGAAGGAGCCAGTCAATCGGTCAAATAGCCAAGGGCAATCAGTCAATGGGCACACACACGTTGCACACACACACACACACACATGCTTGTATTTGGGAGTGAGTGTGAGGGGACAGGTGACAGCGGAATGGGAGAACGTGCCTCACAAGTGCTTGAGCAAATATTGACACAATCCTTTTGAAAAGGATTAGAAAGTGCGAACAACTTCACAATTGAATGTGATACGCAAATATTTGGCCAACAAATCGGAAAGCCGACTTGCTTGCCCAACAATTAACTGAGTCTGTGTGTGTGTGTGTGTGTGTGTGTGTGTGTGTGTGTGTGTGTGTGTGTGTGTGTGTGTGTCTGCTTGGAATGTGCTGTTATCTTCTGATCTTATGATCTTGTTAGGTTCTCAACTTCTCAACTTGTTAACTTGTTAACTTGGCTTAACCTGTTAACCAAGCAAGCAGAGTCCTGTCAGTTCAATAAACTATCGCTAGACGTGAGCCTCAACTAGCTCAAACCCTAAATGGACATTAAAATGCAAGTGCAAGTGCAAGGATGACAATTTTAATGATGATGATGATGTGCACCGTAGCCGACTGACAAATGAACTTTATTTTCAAATCAGAGTGTGCAAAATTATTAAAATTATACATTTAGATTTTTTTTAATTATATGATAATTATCTATCTGGTTTTTAGTTACAGCAAAATAAGAGAATTGGCCATTTATTTGAATAGTTCCTTATTTAAATACATAATTTTGTAGTGTTGTTTTCTAGTTACATAAAAGTAGTTTTGTAAAAATTCTGTTGTTTTTAAAGTATTTAAAATTAAAAACAATAGATTGAAAATTATTTTCGAGAGAGAAACAAATTTTTTTTTAATTTAATTTTATTATTTTTAATTTGAATATTTAATATTTTATACAATTTTAAGCTAGAGAAAATCTATTTTATAAAATATCTAAAATATTTGTGAAATTAATGTTTTTTAATAAATTATTAATAATCATTTTGTTTTATATAATAATATAATTATATATTCTTGATTTTCTTTTTGTAATATTTGTTAAATCAAAATCAAAATAAAAATAAAAATATACAAATATTTGGTATAAAATAAATCAATATTTAATGTAAATTAATTTTATAATCGGATATGAAATAATACTTAAGTCAAATGTGAGTTACGTGTACGTGAAGACAGTGAAATTGTCCATATGCTTTGTGTTTGAGTGCGCAATTTGATTAACAAATGTTAAGGCCAGGCAGGTGAACAAGTTGCTGACCAAGTCTGGAGTGTGGAGTCTGGAGTCTGTTAAAGTCTCGAGTCTGAAGTCTGTCTGTGGCAGCCAAAGAGAGGAAGGTACAAATAGACTAATTGCCCGCTACTAATAAGACATCGTTCTCATTCAATTAAAATATCCATATCTAGTACAATTAGACGACGACAAATGTCCACATTGCGGAGACTCATTAAACTTGCACGAATTATTGCACGCACTTTGTCATACATTTTAATTTCACTTGCTGTGCACACGATGCCAAAGCCAAACTGAAGACGTAGCCAAGTCAAGCCAATGCCAATGCCAATGCCAATGCCAATGCCAATGCCAATGCCAATGCCAAAGCCAAAGCTAAAGCCAAAGCGAAATGAAATGAAACGAAATCGAGCCGATACCAATACGAAAGCCAAAGCCAAAGCCAGTCCCAAGTCCAGACCAAGTGAAGCCAAGCCAAGCCAAGCCAAGCCAAGATCAAGACCAAACTCCAAGACAAACCGAACGAGGCTATAACTAAATCGCAAACGCAATCGCACACAGGCCTGGCCAGTAGTTGTTGGTAGTTCGCAGTTGGCAGTTGGCAGTTGGCAGTTGGCAGCATCCAATGCACAGCAAGCTGAACTGAGATCTCTCTGTGGCAGCGTGCGCTCCACACACATTAGCAATTACGCTCATTACACTTAATTACAGAAAACTAGGAGTGCATGAAGATTTCCAACTGCGGACCGTGATCGTCGAGTGTCCAAGCTGCAGCAGATCAGTGCCCAGGCGGCGGGCCTACCTCGCTGGCTGTGCTTGCTGGCTGGCCTCCGTTTCAGTTTCGGTCTTGGTCTTCGTCTTGATCTTCGTCTTGGTCTTGGTCTTGGTCTTGGCCTGGTTGTTGTTGTTGTTGTTGTTGTTGTTGTTATAACAGTGCCTCGCTGGCTTGTGTCTTTATATGCACTGGCCGCCGCGAGGATCACGAGCATGCAGAGCAAGTGAATTATTGCAGTCTCATTATGTGCGATGAGTTATGTATGGCGTATTGCTTTCGTCGTCAGGCCACAGCCTCGTCAACATCGTCATCATCATCGCCGTCACCGTCATCGCCGTTGCCTGGTTGCCTGGTTGTAGCTTCGAAAGTGCTCATGTAGTATCTGCATTGTAACATCCAAACATTCAGACAGCCAGCCAGACATACGAGCAGCCATCTGTCAGTACCAGTAACAGGCCCGAGACTCCATCTCCAACTCCATCTCCATCTCCATCTCCAACTCCAACTGCAACTCAGTCCATGACTCCGTCGAAGAATGTAGTGTGATGGTCGCCTAAATCAAGCGTACTTAGCGAATGATTTACATTCCAAAAGACAGCAAACACACTGTTTTGCGGTATGTGATGTTATGCGAGCAGCAGCAACAGAAACAACAACAACAACCACAACAACAACCACTAAAAACAAACCAACAACAATACGTACACACACACACGTACATGTGGGTAAACTGTTGTGCGTGTATGTGCTCCACACAACGCTTGAAGCAACAACGCTTTGAAATTTTGAACTTACAAGCTTAACGAATCTGTTGATCACCTACCCTAGACACAGAGAGAAGTTCGTGAAGAGAGAAGCTTCAGCATGTAATTAAAGTACATAACATGTTACTTGTGTTCATCATATTTCTCTGGGAACTTCTGAATTACGTTTCTTTATCATTTATATTATTTGATAATATATTGTCGATTGAGTCTATTGAAACAACTCAATCATTTGAAATGCAGGCATTATTATAATTATATATAAACTAATATAAATATAAATGCTGTTTCCTCAACTTTTGTGCCAATCAATTTGTATATAGAAATATGCAAATTTAGTATGGAAATGTATAATCTATATAATAATTTTATACTTACGATAAGAGTATTTTTGAAATGGATTATTAATATACTGGAGCGTTAAGGCGTTAGCGTATTATGGTATATAAACTTAACAAAAATTGACAAATTTAAGTTAAATATTTTAAGTATTTCTAGAGAAACGAGTTGGAATGAAATCGATTAGAGATCGAATAAAACTAAAATAAAGAAAATAAATTATAATGATTTAGAAGCATTTGAAATACTTTCTGTCATATGTATATGTCAGTAGTATATTAAGTAGTAAAGTAGTAGCAAAGTAGTTGCACTTGTTAAATAGTAGCATAGTTATCAATTAAAAGTAGTATTTTTTTTTTTTTATAATTTGATTTATTATAGAGCCAATGACTGAGTGCAATCGATATGCCAGGAGAAACGCATTGTGGGGCAAGCGATAATAAGCAGCAAACACTGCCAAAGATACGGCGGCAGCTTCGACGCAGTTTCCGTCACCGTCACCATCGCCATCACCGTTGACGTTGCCGCTGTTGCTGTTGCTGTCGCTGCCACAGACACAGCAGAGAACAGCGCGCTGTTGCAGCGTCACATCGTCGGACGCTTCGTCGCATAAATATCACCAGCAATTACTCAGTCATAAGTTTGCTGCTTGCTCGTTTGCTGTCATGACATGAGTAACTTTGCTCGACTCTCAACCGCTCAACGCTCACTTTATAAGGCAACCTGGCGCGTTGCTGGACCAGCTCGGCACTGCGACTTGGGGCTCGGACACTGGCTAAGATTGCGACTGCGACGGTGACTGCGACTGTGACGGCGACGGCGACAGCGTCTGCAACTGCAACTGGGACTTTGGCTAGTTGCTGGCATTGTCTGGTCACTGGTCACTGGGCGATGCGCCTGCGCCTGCGCCAAGTGTAGAGCTTTCAGCTCCTTTAATGCCAGCCGCCTTACTCTCTCCCCTCTCTCTCTCTCTCACTCACTCACTCTTTCGCCATCCCAGTGTCTGTCTTCCTGTCTTTGTGCCCCTTCGCCCCTTCGCCCCACCTGTTCCTCGTGCTGTGTGTGCGCCCAAGTTTGCCGCTAGGCACAGCAGCAGCCGACATGGAGATGTATGTCTGGAGTTTGGGCCGTGGCTTTGCTCTTGTGTCTGCTGTGTGGTGTTGGCTTGGCAAATTTTTACAACTTTTATAAACAGCTCGCTGTGTCGGCAACTGGGCGGTAATTTGTTAAAGCTTCCTTACTTTTCAACACTCGAAACACGCCGCAACGCAGCTCAGCCTGCAGTTGAGTTGAGCCGAGCCGAGCCGAGACGAGTCGAGTTGCGATGTGCAGAGTTAAGCAGGAGGCTCCCAAAATGCGAAGCATCTGCATCTACATCAGCAAACTTACACTTACACACATGCACACATGCACACACACATACACATCTTTTAATTGTGCCCCTTGACTGAGAGACTTGCCTCTCTCTGCTCTTTAGATCCTTGCGCATGCGCCATGAACGCTTTTTAGCCGCTTGGCTGCTACTTTGTCTTCTGGCGCGCATGATGATAAATTTCCCTGGCCATCCATCTAAGCGCAACAGCCACAGAGTCCGCGATCATCATCAGCAACAGCAGCAACAGCAGCATCAACAGCATCAGCATCATCAGCTTCAGCAGCATCAACATCAGCAGCAGCGCCCTGGCTAAGTAGGTCCGCCGTCATTCATAACACACACCAACACTCACACACCCATGGACATAAGCACTTGCTTCCTCAACACAAATCAACAGGATGACGGAGCTGACACCAGTCCGAGTTTCAGTCTCAGTCCCCATACTCTGCCCCAGTCGCCGTTGCCGTCTGATTTTTTTGAGTATAAATTTGAGTTCGAGGCGCTGGCTAAACGCATCGCACAGTGGTTAGAAAACCCTAAATAAATTACTTTACTACTTTATTTATTTATTATTTAATTTATATTATTTATCTATAAATGATTATCAGCTTTATTATGCATGTTTATCAATGTTTATTCGATAAGATCATTATAAATTGGTTGTATGTAAATGTAAATTTGCCATCTCAGTACAACATAAAATATATTAATAATCGAATGATATGATAAATTATCATATATATCATTATTATATTATCAGGTCATCATTTTATTCCAGTTTTTCAACATTTTATATATTAATATAAATGCAAATTTGTAGGAAATTGTACAGGTAACAAATGCACAAATTAATAATAATAATAAATGTATAAGAACGAGAAAAACTTTAAACAATCTACGTATTAGAAAGAGAACATAATTACTCAGGATCTATTGCTATTTGGAAGACATATGATGTGTGATATATATATAAATAGAATGGATACTAAATTACAATAATCGGCTTTAACTCATGCGACCTGTTTACCAGATATTTTACTATCTAACTTAATCTATTTTAAGAACTTTAAATCTTAATACATTTGCACAAACTTTGCAACGCTTTTGTTTAACTTATTTCACACCTGTAAAGAAAGTATGAAATGTATATTAGTGAGAAGAGTAAATCATAATGATTGTTTCATATACAAGCAAGCCTAGCACTGTCAATCTACTACACAGTACACAGTTTATATTTAAGTCATTAATTATATTATTGAGATAAGCATTAAATATTATTGATATGTTGACTAATATACAAGTTAAGAATACTTCCATTGTTTAAGCCAGTTGCTATCTTATCGATTAATATTGATCAATATTGATCATCGACTGTGGCTCACTGTGCAACTGACTGCAACTGCAACTGTGCCGCAGGCATTTTGGCAGCACGTTGTCTTCGCTGAGGCTGCCATACCCAAAGCCCATGTCCAGATCCACGTCCAGGTTCAGGTACAGGTCCAGGTCCAGGTCCAAGTCCACGTCAGTCCGAAGCGTTGCCTTGGCCATCCCACTGACTCAATGAAAATGTTAAGCATCTTTCACTAACATTAATTTTTATTTATTTATAGCTTTATTTTATTTATGTATTTGCTTTGTGGCACCAACTCATGAGCTGAGACTCCGTCGGATGCGGTCCACTACGTCACTGATTAACTACAGCAACAATGCAACTGTTGCCTCATCCATATGACGTATCCATGACGTACACACAAGCTAAGCATAAGCAAATCTCACAGCTCACAGCTCACAGCTCTCATACAAGTTGCCAATTTGATATGAGACTGTCTTATCACTGACGTACATCCCGTTACAGCTGCGACATCGTATTCCCCACTCGGGGGCAGAGTCAATAACCAGCAACAAGTTACCATATGTAGTTATTCTTATTGTTGTTGTTGTTCTTGTTGTTGTTGTTGTTGTTCAGGCGTCGTCATCATGTGTGCGGTTTTTACTCATTTCTTTTTTTTTTATATATTTTCAGCGCAAAAAACAACAACAAAAAATTCAATGAATTGGTCGTAAAATTGCGAGAAACTCTGGCGTTTTTCTCAGAAAAATTAACTGTACGAGTAAGCTTGAGACGTTTGGCGTTGTTGTTGTTGTTGTTGGCGTTGCTGTTGTTGTTGTTGTTTATTTTGTTACTGGTTGCCAAAGGGCGCCTCGCAGGTACTTCAAAAATGTAGCCACGACATTTTTTTTGGGCGATGCTGAAAAAAAAAATTAAATAAATTTGTTAAAACTATTAAGAGTGCTCTGAACGAGCATGCTCGACTTGCAGATGATATTTACCTACATAAATCACATGTAATCATATTATTTATCTCTCATACTCTCGGAGATATACAGATATACAGTGAGATCTCTAAATTGACTTTGTTATCTAAGGTAAACAGATTATGCTACATGCATAGTATAGCGTACTTTAAGTAAGTACAGGGTATACAGTTAAATAAAAGTCGTAAAAAAGAACAGGCATATGGCCTTGTGGCTTATAGCCAAAACTATAAGCAGTTAACACAAAGTTAAGCTTAAAGTTCCGCATGTGTTAATAGAGGCCTCAAAAAAAAAAAAAAAAAAAAAAACAGATCAGTTTGGATGTTGGCAAGAAGAAGTTCTAAATATAAGTCTATTACAAAAACGTGAACTTGAGGAAAGCCTTTTATAACTATGCAAACTATGCAAACTTTGATTAAGTTAAGAAGTTAAGTATTAAGTATTACGTTACTTACTGCATAGCAAATGTCTTTGCGGCTGTATACAAGTAAATAGAAATGTAATATTGCAGTTTGACTGCAAGCAAACATTTCGTAGCATTACTATAATTAGTATACATATTTAATAATAAAAATCATCGACACTTTTCATATATATAATTCATATATATAATCTGGCAAGTATTCAAGAGTTCTGTGAACTTCCCTCAACAGTTTATCAGCCTCGTGCAGATCTCTAACTCACAATAAACGCGGTTGGAGAGTGTGAATATTGTTATTGTTGTTGCTACAATAATTGCACAAACATTCCTAAAATATTGTCGACTTAAGCATTTCCGTTGAGTTACCAGGCCAAAAATAGGCAATGAAACTCAAAAAAAAAAAAAAAAATACAAAAAAATGAAAATAAAATCGAAATGCGTCAAAGAATCGTAGAGTTAAAATTAAGCAAGACATTGATATTTCATTACCCTTCGATTTTTGCAATAATTTGAATATGCATATGTGTGTGAGTGTGTGTGTGTGTGTGTGTATGGTAAGGTTTATTTATACATAAATTTAGCAGGAATTTAGCAGGGTTAGTTTCCGGTTATATTTATGTGGGCCACCAACTCCGGAAATTCCATCTGAATTCATTTGGTATCGTACATATAAACGATATATCAAGAACCTCAAATATGTACATATGTATGTACATACATAGTATGTACGTAACAACAACGTAACAAACAATTCATTGAATTGATAACCATAAACTTACAGAAGTATTATGTATTTGAAAATAATGCCAAATCTAATCGCAAATGCTAAGAGCTCCACAAATATTGATATTGAAATTCTGAATTCACTGAATTATTCGGAAATTTGTCCGCATTTGCGAGTTGCCAAATGCGAAATGCGAGGGTCAGTTGCATATCTGCCTTCAAGCTGGCAAGTGAATGAGTATTAACTAAGTTTAAATTATTCAAATATTGTATATACATATATATATATTTAAATAAATACAATTTGGTATGTGCACAATTTTCAAATAATTTTATTAAAATAAATATAAAATAAAATATATTCTTATGGAATAATTTAGTAACAATTATTCGCAAAGTAAATGCAGCTAGTGACAAGTGTAATCGTCTAAGAGATACCCTCAGAAACACATGAACTTCTTTAATATGTACATATGTCATAATTTGATTTGAAAGCGTGTTAGTTTCTCTTTTTTATTAGCAGTTAAATATTTAATTTATTTTGAATATTTCAAACTATAAATAAGTGTCGCTAATTTAATTTATAAAAAATATTATAAAATAAATACAATTTATAATTAATTTCAAAACGATATTACTTTTGTGTTTACTAACACTTTAATTAATTACGCTTGATTAATATTGATAAAAATAATATCTAAATCAAACATATAATACACATTTTTGAATATTATATCAACTTCATTTAATTTGCTTTCAGCGAGAATCAAAGTAACAACTCGATCAATTCGCTGAACTCCATCCAATCGACTGCGAATGTTGCTAAGCAACAATCTTGCGAATTAATCGAATCTTAATGTAAGTCCCCAAAATGTATGAACATCATTTAAGCGTTTCATTAATGCAATTGCATTCACTTGCTGAGTCTGCGTGTATCTGCTGGAACACATCAATCACATGGTAGTAAGTACGTGCAACGTACAATCATCCTGTGATTCCCACGGTGCCACGCCCTCATATCTCAATCTGTTTCAATTGTTACTTGTTTGCTAATGAATCAATTAATATGCAACGGCGCCCACAGACAATGCCAATTATCATGAGACAAACTTAACTGGGATTTGCCCCAAACACGGCACTAGCAGGCAACCCTCCCTCCTCCCCCCAATCAGTAACACCAACACCAACGCCACCCTCCCCCACCCCCCCTCATTTGGCAAACCCCAAACGCTGCAACCCCTCACAAAAAGATTAAAAAATCACACTATATTCCCAATGTGCTGAGCCAATTTCAAAGGCACGTAGAAATTGTGATCTGGCAGCTCATTAAATGTTGCCAAAAGCAACCTTACCTCCCCCCCAACAACAACAACAACTCGCACTACCCTGCCTATTCCGTCTACCCTCCGCTCCGTCTTCCATCACCTCTTTATCATTCACCTCCCCCTACCGCTTGCATACACCACAACCTGTGGCATTTCCGCAGCGCCAACAAAGAGAGACAGAGCGAGAGCCCTTTCAAGGAGGGGGAGTGGTCAGAAGGGTGTGTGTATGTGGGGCGGGGGGAGGAGGGGAAATGGGGAGTACAAGCCAATTGCTTACACAAGCAAACCATTTGAACCGTTTTTAATTTCGTTTGCTTTGTCTAAAGTCGGTTTTATTTTTTTCATTTTATTTTCTTCGCTTTGGACTTTTGGACTCTTTATGATGTTGATGAGGGGCAGAGACGAAGACATGGAGAGTTCAGCATTTATTTTTTTGTTGTTTTTGTTTTTTATGATGGGAAACATTTTGTCTTGCGAGTTGTTGTTGTTGCTGCTTAAATCATGTGAATGTGGCAACAACAGCTCTTGGACATTTCCAGTGTTAACTTTGTTGGTGGGCAAACATCAAGCAAACATACAGACCCGAGACCCGAGACCCGAGACCGGAGACCCGGACTCAGGCTCTAACTGTAGCTCCAACTCAGTCTCAGTCTCAGTGTCTGACTTTGACTCTAACTTTGACTTCGACTTCGACATCGACATCGGCTTGGACTCTATCTTTCGACTGTGGCTCTGACACTGTCTCTGTCTCTGACTCTGACTCTGACTCTGGGCCACGGCGGCCGCCCCGATGCGGCGTACAAAGCTGTAACCCATCCATGGATGGCTTTTTCAGGCTTGTTGTTGTTGCTATTTTGGTTTTTTTTTTTTTTTTTTTTTTTTTTTTTTTTTTGTTTCGTTTTCGTTTCGTTTTGTTGTGTTGTGTTGTGTTTTGTTTTGTTTTGCCTAATGACAAAGACTAATATTTTCTTCCTGTGACATATCTCTTTCATGCATTGAAATTGACTTCAACTCTATGGGCAGCGGCGTCAGCGTCGCTGCCAGCTGCCCAACGTCGTCGTTGTCGTAGTCGCCGCTCCATTTACAGGCGGTTTGTCGTCATTGTCGTAGCAGCATTTTATGGAAATTATTTGTTGCATTGCGCTGCTAATGTGTTAAAACAATATGCCCAGGCCGCCTGCACATTTGCTCTTTGCTTCTTTTGTGTGGCACAAATAAAATGAGGAAATATTTACACAAGCGGCGGCGGCGGCGGCGGCAACGTCGACGACGGTGATGGCGTTGGCAACGGCAAAGGCAGCCAGCTGTGCACGACACGCCCCTGCCGCCCCTGTGTCTCACTCTTAGCTCAATTTGCAAGGCAACGACAAAATGTCTAAAGTGTCGTGTCTAGGACCACCCAGCCAAGCAACAGACACAGCAACAATCACAGAGACAGACATAGCACAACACAGCACAGCACAACACAGCACAACACAGCACAGCACAGCAACAAGCAAGTCAGTTGCCTACTTCATCTGCTTCGTCTTCATCATCTTTTGCAGCGGCCAGCAAGTTGCTCTCTGCCTGTTATTGTCACTAGCTCAATGCCTCAATTAACTCCCACTGAGCCAGCCAGGTGGTGTACCTTGTGCCTTGTACCTTTTGACCATTGCTAATTGTCTTAATATTGCAATGTTGCTTATTGTTGCAAATTTCTTGTCCCACATGGCGCATACGCAATGGGAGATCAACAACAAGTATTTACACTAGTTGATCACATCAACATTTATATTATAATTATATATTGACTAAAGAAATTCATTAACATTTCGTTGCTTAGCATTCTAAGCAATCAAGTCAAAGATTCAGCTTGGCATTGCTGTGCAGCTAAGTTCCCATCACACACACACACATACAGAGAGAGAGAGAGAGAGAGAGAGAGAGAGAGACTCTCACAGTATACGCTGTGAAGGTCTCACACTCTGCCACACACTCCAGCAGCATTAATCACAAATCAAATAAAATACAAATAGAGCAGAGCCAGATTCCACACACACCACACAACACACACCACACGGCGCAACACTTGACAATGACACAATGCGTCAACTTTGGCGGCGACTCCGGTTGCGTTTGCGTTTGCGTTTGCGGTTGCACTTGCTGCGCCCATGGATCAGACGAAAGCCCTGGCCAACGAGTGGCTACAGACTAGAGAGCTGAGCTGTGGCAAGAGATCAAAGCAAGAGTGCCTCAATAATGATAATCATCATCATCATCATAAATACGGACAGATCGTCTACTTCTACTTCTACTTCTACTTCTACTTCTACATCTACTCCCAACTCCAGACAACAGACAACAGACAACAGACATCCGACATGAGACACCATAGACTCTCTGATTCTGACATGCACAATAACCAACAACAGCAACAATTTCAATATGATGTATGTAGAAGAAGAAGAAGAAGACGAAGAAGACGAAGATGAAGCAACAGATCATGATCTAAAGCTGGGATTGCTCTTTTCATTTCATTATGTGGGACATTTAATACAATTTTCTGATGATTTGTACCCTTTTAAGGACCCTCAATCAATGTGTGCCACCTGCCTCTATCTCTCTCACTCTCTCGCTCTCTCTCTCACTCTCTCTCTCGCTCTCTCTCACTCTCTCTCAATGTTGCTCTCTCTCTCTCTCTCTCTTGCTGGTTCTTTTGGGGCAACGTTGACGGTCGGCACTTGGTGAAAATAAGTATTTTGTACGCCTCGTTGATCTTGACACAAGATGATAATGATGATGATGATGATGATGATGCGCTTGGACTGACGGTTGACGTTTTGTTGATGTTGGGCAAAGCGGCTTAGACGCTAGCCTGGGATTAGCCTGGCTTGAACGAAATGCCGCACATTACACATACGCCGCGTGCGCCAATTCGACTTTCTAATTCGAGACGCACAAGCAGCCAGACACTCCCACACACACATACAAATGTGTATCCAAATGTATGTATATATATATATATATATATGTTGTGCGTGCATTGTGCGTGCATCTTCTTGTCACTGTCACAACACCAGCAAACAGCCACAACAACAACAAGAGATGAGCGACAATCGGCGCACGCGTTCAAAAGGTTTGTGTATTTGCTATTGTTTGCCAGAGCCAAAGAGTAGAGATGGAGGGCAAAGGCAAAGACGAGCGCAGAGACGAAGGCAAAGACGAAAGGCAAAGGCAAAGGCGAGGCCAAAGCGGAACTGATCAAAGTCATTCAAACATGAATGAAGTTCATTAAAAACTGATCAAATCTGTTGAGCGAGAACAATGCAAACAAGACAAGAGTAGAAAAGACGCTGATACAACAAACGAGCCAAAGGCAACAACAACAAACACTAGAGGGGGGAACATTGAGGGAACATTGCTGATGCTGCCAACGCGACGCGTCGCTGCTGCTGCTGCTGTTGCTTTCGTCTCGACGTCGACTGCGCAGCTGGCAGTGACATTATTGTAATGCGTCGATTGTCAATTGTGAGTGTCATAGCAGGCAACTCTCTCTCGCTCTCTCGCTCTCTCTCTGCCTGCGTCCTGTGTGGGTTCGCCTTGGTGTCCTGCGAGTCCTGTGAGTTCCCTTCACTCTCTCCCTTCATTACTCTCTCGCACTGCGTGTGCGTCTTCCATTAATTCAATTTCCCCTGTCTTGTTCTTTTCTTATAAATTCTCACTCTTGCCATACAAAATGATGACATTTCCTGATATTTGTTTCGCTCTATTGACAACAGCAGCGGCAACAAAGGACTAACAGGACAACAAACTACAACAAACTACAGCACACCTGAACAACAATGGCACCGCCAATGTCATATACTATGTGCATACAACTACAACTGTGTGTAGTATGTGTGTGGGAGTATCTTCTTGCCCCGAGGCAGCAACAAGACCAACAACATAACGGAAGTGTCAACGGTTTAGTTTGCCTCACAAAGAGGCCAGATGAGTTCACCAACTAACGGTATAAACGACAATTGACTTAAGTACAGAATCTGAATCTTAATTGAAACAAAATCAAAAATATTTTGCTTCGAAGTTTAATAATAAATTAAAGAATATATATATATATATATATATTTCAATAAATA